>JANZXP010000003.1:15841057-15854205 GCA_027576715.1 Erythroxylum flavicans
TTATTACGTTGTTGTGACCGAGCGCCTAAAACTGTCCCAAAATTGGGCGCATTAATCATTGAGCCATAGGCTCTGAAACACTAGGGAGCTCGAGGCTCCAAATAAATCGTTGAGCTGGTCATACAATTGTGAAAATACACAAAATTAAAAAATAAATTATATTAAAAATAAAATAATTCACAAAATAATTAGAAAATTAAAATAATGGAAAATTTGAAAACACAGTTAAACATGCAATTGGTTAAAAATCAAACTAATTACATAATTATTGAATATGATTCCTAAAATTTATAAAGAAATTAAACAACTAAATAATTAAACTCATACCACATGAATAATTAAACCTTAAATTACGCAAAATACAAACTTGAGTATAAAATTAAATGAACTTATATTAACTAATTGAAAGAAAAACACCAATTTATGCAAAATCTAAAGAAACTCATCATGATTCTATAACATAGTGGGTAAAATCAAAATCCCAAACTTGAATTTCTTCCAATCACAATGAAATTCATCAATTAATTCAATAATCCATAGAGAAAGGCTTAAGATTCAACTTATAATTGCAAAATAATAACAAAATTTTGAAAAATACTTAAAGATTGAAGCAAACACAAAACCTAGTAATTTAAGGGAGGAACAAACCCTAAATTTGAAGAACATACAAAATCCAAGAAGAATTCGATATAAAATGAAAGAAAGATCAAATGGGACTATCATAAATTTCTAATAAAAAACTTAGGATAGGTTTTGGGGGAAGAGGCACATATAGGGGAGAGTGGGAAGAAGAGGGAAAATGTGAGAAAATGATGAAGAGTTTGGGGTTTAAAACCCTTTGTAGACTTACACTATTAGCAAACATGACACCTAATAAAAATATGGTAAGTGGAATGGGCATATTAGGTGACACATTCTAGAAAAATATGGAACAAATGTCTATCCCTCACTTGTGTGACTCACTGTGATCATATCGATAAATTTTCAAAATTCTTGGTAATGATATAGTTGTGTCACCTGACCATGTAAGTCACTATGATTATGTGTGTATATTTCATACATAAAAGACACGAGCATGTCTAGTGACCATGTAAGTCACTGAACCCATATCAAATAGAAAACATCAATATTTTTCTAGATGTGGGCATTGACACAATTATGTATACCCCTAATTTCTTAGAAACTTTAAAAATTTTAACACAAACTCAAGCAAATTAAATAAAACATAGAAACAACAAAAAATAAGCAAAAATTAATAAAGATGTTCTTAAACCTATCATAAAGCAAACCAAAAATATAAAAAAATCTAAAGTAAAACTCAAAAGTAATCAAAATAATCAAAATTATCCTAATTCTTGGGTTGCATCCTAAGTAGACTCATTTGACATCCTTAGCTAGACATATTCATTTATGATTAAGGTGACTTGGTTACATTAAGCTCCTCTGTACTTTTAAGTTCACCTCTAAGACATAGTTTCAAATGATGACCACTCACTTTGAAATTACCTTTATGCAAATGACTTAGTTCAATTTCGCCATATGGAAATACCTTCTTTATAATAAAGGGTCTGGACCACCTTGATTTAAATTTATATAGGAGCAATCTTAGGAAGGAATTGTGTGAAAACACTTGATTTCCCTCCTTAAATTGCTTGGACCACTTGATCCTCTAGTCGTGATATTTCTTGGTCCTTTTCTTGTACATTTTGGAGTTCTTATAGACCACTAATTTCCATTCTCCTAATTCATTAACTTGTAACTTCCTCTTCTCGCCAACAAGTTGAACATCAAAATTCACAAGCTTAATGGCCTAATATTCCTTATGTTCTAACTTTATTAGCAACTTATACATAAGCCTACAAGGATTAATGTCAACGGTGTTTCGTTTTCCATTCTATTAACCTATAGAGCATTATCAAACTTAATAAACCAGTCTTTCCTTTAGTGCATTATAGTCTTTTCCAAAATTTAGATAGTAGTTTAAGGGTGATATGGGATTGCAATTTTATGCATGATTCCATAATTTTTTAGTACCATTTTTAATTACACATTATAAAAAGATATGCCCTTGATATCTAATAATTGCTCTAGGTGTGCTAAACCATGAAAACAACATTTTTGAGAATTTTACAACAACCTTAGCATCATTTATAGGTAAAATTGAGCTTTAACACATTTATAAACATATTTAACAACTACTACTATGTATCTATTACCAAACAAAGTTAGAAACAAACCCATGAAATCAATGCCTCGAATATTAAATACTTTATAAATAAGAACGAAATCTTGAGGCATCTCATCTCAATGAGAGATATTATCTGATCATTGGCATTTATCTTATAAAGGACCAAAGAAGCGAATAACTAGGCTGGACTCGCCAGTCGCTACCACTAACCAGGCGTAGATAATTCAGAAGACAAAATTTGGGCCCGGACTTGCGTACAGCTAATGGAAGCTTGTGAAAACCACGCTTCCGTTAGTCTTGCGTTGCGACTTGCGTGTGGGATAGGCAACCAATGCAATTAATTGATCCAGATGAAGAAAATTCTTCCATCCTTTTTGAGTGTTCTCCAAGTCCAACTCTCATAATGAATTATAGGAAACTCATAATTGACAAATATTCGAATTTAGTTCATTTCCAAAGGAGAAAAGAGAAAGATTCCAGGAAATCTTTTAGTTGAAACCATTCTTTCAATTCAAATTTTAGTATGGTTCAATTGAATACTTTTGAGATAGAATTTTAATTTTGAAAATTATTAAATATGAATATCATACTATGCTACCATCATAACATACTAAATTTGTCTTAATATTATAACTTAAAATAAGACATGGGAATAGTTTTATAATTTTATCAAATAAATTTTTGTTAATTGTGAAATGTATCATTTAACAAAATTGGAATTTTAAGTCATTATGATAGCCACATCATTTCACACAATTGACAGAAGATAAGTGGAGCATAGTTAGGAAAATAAAAATGGTTATACAACGTGTATACTATTGATATATGTAATTCATCTAAGTAATGGTTACACAACCTGTATACTACTGATACACGTAATTCATCTAAGTAAGATGTCGTGTGTTTCCCATATAACCAAAATTTCAAGTGTTTAATGTCTATGAATGAGAACTTTTGGGGATGGCACCGAAAATTAGGACATGAAAGCATAAAACTTATTACAAAGCGTTACAAACATCAACTTGCCAATGGATTTTCATGAGTACATTATCAAAAAGGCAAGGTGCGTAGAGCATATCAAATAAGCAAAGCAAGTTAGAAGCTCCTTTACGAGCAAAATTGTAGTAATGACTACGAAACCTTTACAACTTTGGTATATAAATTAGTTCCAACTACCTAGAATTGTTAGTAGGAAAAAAGCATTATACACTTGTGATTGTTAATGATTATAATACATATCAATAAACACCATTTCTTACTTATAAAAGATGAATGCTTTGATGCTCATAAAAATAATTGTTACGGTCGAAAAATACATGGAAAAGTTTCAAGATAAATATTTGAAATAAAAGTAAACTTGAAAAAAACAAGGTAATTATAAAACCAACATATAAATTAGAAAAAGCAATTAGCTTTTACTTTACATTAAATAATCCCTTTGGATTTGGCTTAGCCCATTTAATTATCAAAACTTAATAATAAAAAGTATGTACATAATAATTCATAGTATGAACAATAGAATAAAGTAATCTATTTACCTAGATATTTGAGATACGAAAACAGAAAAATATTTTAAATAGCTATCAAGAAAATTTTCATGTACATAAATCTAAAAAATTATGGACATGAAAAATAAACTCATCTTCAATAATTAAGAATTATTAAAAAGAATATAGTCATCTACAATCTATATTATAAAAAATGCTTTCTCAAAGTTATAGTAATTAATCATAAATTTATTTATTTGAAATTCTATATTGATATTAGAAATAGTGTTTCTTTACTTTTGCTATGGTGTTGGTTTGCATTTCCTGAAATCTACAGCAAAAGAATCAACTATGTTTCTGCACCGTTCTCTTTACACGAATGGTTCTATTAAAGAAAATCCGGCATTCTTCTGCTGTGCACTCCCTAGCATTAAATTCACACAGCAGCATCATAGTCAAGCACGAGAATGGTACACCAGTATCTATCTTAGTACCCATTGAGCCTGCTTCTGGCCCAGCAGAGCACAGCAAAGCTAGCCACAGCTCCAGCAGCAAGTGCTCCAGGTAGAACTGGATTATTGAAGGAAAGAAGCTCTCTGGTAATGTAAGACAACGTCCATCTGGACAAAAAATGCAGCCCACAAGTTCTATGGAACTTCTGAATGGAAAATTCCTACAAGGCAGCATGCTCCGATCAGTTGTAAGGTGATGCACATGTACCCACTTGTATCACAAATTATTTTGCGTTCAAATGGTATAACATGTACTAGCTATGCATGGTGTCTATCTTATACAACTGAAGGATAAGGGAATTCAAGAAAAGTGGTCCAACCTAAGACAGATGATTGATGTGTGGGCCCCAATAGTGAAGCTTTTCTCACTTGGGCTGAAGTTTACCTACCTCAGCAGCAAACGCAGCCACACTGCAAGCATAGGCATCTAAAGCAAAATCCTGCAAACTCCCAGATGACCAATATTTGACTCAAAAGAGAACTATGTCACCTAAGGCTTGCAAAACAGAAGTTTATTTGAGTACATCTCAAGACTCGCAAACTCAAGTGGCATTTACATCTTCAAATTGTCAAAAGCACAAGAGGACACTAAAATTCCATGGACCACAGAAATCCTTCACAGGATCATAAAGATCAATGCACAAAAATCTGCAAAACATTAGATGCAGATGTTAACGTGGCAAGTGTACCTCTCCAACTACCAGGGTTTGAATTCTTATTGGTGCATGAGGTGCAGAATTTCTATATGTACTTAAAAGTTTACCAATGCGACCAAAAAAATAAAAGATCTGCAAGTGTCTGGAGATTTGAACCTTGAGGGAAAAAGTATGCTGGGATAATCAATTAATTTTATCCACAAGAATGCTACATAAAAAATAGAATATGAATAATCCCAAAACAATTCTTCACTTGGTGCGAGAATACTTTTTCCTGATAGTTGCTACATGTTTCATGAATCAAGCTTAAAGGCAGGGTCATGTTCTGTAAAATGTTCCCTCTTTTCTCCATTATTCTTCATCACGAGCAGCGAAGACTTTTCTTGCCATCTGCTTTGCTTTCCTAATATATAAGGTATCACCCCTATCTACTAGGCGGAAGGTAAGATTTGTTGCATTTGGACCTTATTTCCTGTCATAATTAAAAAATCCAAATGCAAGCGAGAAGATTACTATGCTTGATTTATGCCAATACTTGATGGCCCAGGCCTATTACATCTATAGGGAAAACTAGATAGGAAAGGACTGCCCACGCATTATTTTTCTATGAGCATCATATGGCACAAAATATGACACATCCGTTTCAAATATGCACATGCAAAAATGCTTCTTGATATATGATAGGTTAAGAGAACTTAACAACAAACAAAAAGAAACATAGAAATTACCCTTGGTAACTTGTTTTGTATAGCCAAATGCTCCACGTGAAGTCTAACATTGGATGAAGCATGAAACCAAAGACTGCGATCAACCTCAGGATAGACACTGGCAACTATGTCAAATAATGTTTTTGCTCCACTTTCTATGGCTTTTAAGATAGACATTTCTCTACTCCTTCGATGCCTAAGGAAAGTAGTGCCAGAATTATGCAATTAACTATCATTATATTGCCTGCAGTATGGTTCAGTGAACTAATATTATGCTGACTACATGACTTCATCCTTTATAGCATGTTTTATATGATTTATTCCCTGTCATGATGAACCTCATGTGTTCAGTTGGTAAAACCACAACCTAGGTGTGTGCTTCAGAGCCTTCCGTGAACTTATACGATTAAGTCTGAGCATAATAAAATTATTCTTTTGGAATAATCACATTTAATCATTTGGTTGGGAAGGGAAAATAATTACCAATTACAAAGCAAGTCCCCAAGATCTTATAGGTAAATTTCCAAAATAAACTTAGTCAAAGAAGGGATTGATAAGGCATCAAAACAAAAAGAAAGTTACTCATTTCATACTTGAGATATCCACAAAGCATGTGCTTTGGCCACAAATTGATCCTCCCATGCATTGGAATCAAAACATGTGGGGAAAGCTCAATAAACTTGTAGGTGGACTGGAAATAATCCTGCATACCCAATAAGTACTGAAAACATGAGATACATGAGCATAAAGTAAAGACTACTGAATAATATAATAGAGACCAGTTATTAAGGCCAACATATGTGAAGCCCAAGATGTGGTAAGTTTATAAGTGGAAGAATAAGAAGGGTAAAGAGGGGAGATGAGAGTAGTAGAGTGAAAAATAAATTTACTGAGCTGGAGTTAGTTACGTAGGGAGAGAATAAGAGGGGTGAGGAATACGGGAGAAAGTTTAGTTTTGGTAAGTTTTCTGTTATAACAGAGGGATATTCTCTCTGAGAGGAACTCAAGCTCTGGACACTCTTTTGTTAGGATTGTTGGCTCTTTTTCTTCTTAATAATCAATTCTATTTCTACCTTTATCATTTGGGGAATCCATCATACTACCACCTTTGTTCATTTTCTACCTCTTGCAGTGGTTTATTATTCTTTATTTTACATACATCTATCATTACACTCCAAGTTAAGGAGGATATTGACACACGTCAGATTCCTACTGATGTTATAAACTACCACTTCTTTTCCACCTTTCAGCATTTGTGAATAAAGGGACAGAGTCCAGCTCTGGATGCGTGGTGCGATAGAGAATCTAAATTTGCAGTCCCAGTACATGGGACAAATGACATTCATTTTGTAGGAGCTAGAATATGTTAGACGGAAAATAAAAGAAAAAATAAACAAAAAGAAACATATTTTAGCAATATCTTGAATGATCAAATTAATAGACAGAGTCCAATGTCAGGAAAGAAGGGCATAGAAATATGTCTGTCTATATGTGGATAGGTTAACCAGCCTGCAACTACGCTTGGGTGAATGAGATTGAATGGTTTGTAATATACCAGGATTCCCTATACACTTTCACAGTTTTTAAACAAAAAACTGAATGTTATGTTACTTGGAAGACCTACACTTGTTTGCTACAGTAAGTCTCCAGATGTTGCTAAATCAGACTCAAATATTGACCCAGGCAAGAGGGAGGGCGATATACAAGATGCTTTCTTAGGAAAGAAATATAAAAGAATCTTTTGATTGAGATGTAATTGCAGTGGTTATTTTATTTAATCAGTAGTCATCTTATTTAAGAAGTCTATTATGTTCATAAGTCTATTTTTGGTAGGAGAATCAGCTAGCAGATTCTTATTCTATTTTACTTTCTATTTTGTAAGTCCATTTTTAGTAGCAGAATAAGTTAACAAATTCCTATTCTAATTTACTTCCTAAAAACTCTCATGTATTCAACCTATTTAAAGGGATTTCCGATGAATAAGAAAGTAGTCAGAATTGTTCATAAAAATAATTGATAGAAAATTTGTCAAGGACGAATTTCTAAACAACAACTACAGATCCTAGAAAGGTAAAGAACTCTAGTAAAGGAAAAGAGGATTTCCCTATGAATTGTCCCATGATTAGAGCCTAGTGGATATGTTAATGAGAAACATGGAGCTAAGGCTGTCTATAGTTGAGGACCGCCAATAGTCCAGTAAAAAGTTCTTGAACTCGTAACTGCTGGAGATTCTGCAAGAGCTAAAAGAACGCAGTAAGAACAAAGAGATGGGGAGCAACAACCGTACCTGTAGAAACCAAAGGGAGGAAAGAAGCATTGCACAAGCCGGAGGGATAACTGTTCCTAGGTATTCTAAATTAGAATTTCCTTCATATGATAATATTCACAATCCGTTGATTTGGATCCATAAGCATGAAAAGTTCCTTAAACATTAGTGAATGCCTAGAGAAGAGAAGGTGGGGCTAGTAGCATTCCACCTTAATAGGGATGGACAATTGTTGTTTTACAATGTGAACCAAAAGGAGATGGGTATGGATTGGGGGACATTTATGGAGCAACACCACCTAAAGTTTGGTCCTCCTATGAGCCTGAACCCTCTAGGTGAATTGGCCAACCTAAAGCAAATAGAAACAGTGGAAGATTATCAAAAAGAGTTCCAATCCTTGCTGGTCTGAGCCACAAAGCTCACTACGAAGCAACAACCTATTCACTACTAGTCTTATAGAAGGGCTGCAACTAGAAATAGAATTACAGCAAAGAAATATCTTTGGAGCTGTTATGGATCTAGCCTGTACTTATGATAAGAAATTGAGTAGCCTGGTTATTTTAGGGAGTAATAATAAGGCAACACCTATTGGAAGCAGTTCAAAAACAATCATTGGAGGGACAACTGCGGAGAAGGAAAATTTTAGGGCTACGTTCAATATCAGGAGCACATATACACCATTTTTTAAGAACTTAACCAAGGTATAGATGGAGGAACGAAGGGCAAAGGGGCTTTGCTTCAATAATGATGAAACATTCTATTGGGGACATAAATGTAAAAGTTGTTTTAAGTAGCATTTGTAAAATCCAAAGAAGAAGATGAAGGATGGCCAGGATATCCAGGGTGTTAGTAAATTAGGAAAACTAGTATTTAGTAGATAATGGTTCCAATAAAATGCGAAAAACCTTATCCTAGATTCAGGGTAAGATAAATCAGCACCTAAGTAGTTAAGGTGCTGCAGATTAGTAGAGATAAGTAATTAGGATACTGATTCTATAAATTAGCACCTAAGTAGTTAGGGTGCTGCGGATTAGTACAGATAAGTAGTTAGGATATTGATTCTATACTAGCTGTATTTTTCCTATTTAAGATGTATCAGTCTAAGAATAAAGGACACAACTTCATTTCTAGTTTTCTTATTCAGTTCTGTCAACATGGTATTAGAGTAATAGAATTATATCATGAATTTCAAGGCAATCATGGTGGGTTCCAGTTCAACTTATTCAGATGACAAAAGTGGGACAACTTCAATAGGAGGAAGTAGCATGCTTGCACCTATTTCTCTATCTGAAAACTCTATTCAAATTACCATTCATAAGCTGAATGGCAAAAACTACCTTGCATGGTCTCAATCCGTACATTTGGTGATCAATGGCAAGGGGAAGCTTGGATATTTAACTGGTGAGGTCAAACAACTAGTTGGAAACTTAATGGTTACTACATGTTGAGAAGCCCTTCATGTTCATGCCAACAGCTTGTGATGTTTGGGAAACAGTTAAAGAAACATATTCAGATCTGGACAACCACTCAAAATTATTTGAATTAAACACCAAAATGTGGAAAATGTAGCAAGGTGAGAGGAATGTAACAGCATATTATAATCACATGATATCTGTATGGCAGTAATTAGATTTGTTTGATGAAGAAATTTAGGTAAATCCAAGTGACAGTGCTTGGCATAAGAAGAAAGTTGAAAGGGGACACATATTTGTCTTCTTGGCTGGATTAAATAAAGACCTGGATGAAGTTAGAGGTCATATTTTAGGAAGAAATCCTCTACCGACCATAAGAGAAGTCATCTGAGAGGTACGGATCGAAGAAGCAAGACAACAAGTGATATTGAAGAATGCTGGTGAAACCAGAATAGAGAATGAAGGTTCACCTCTTGTGACTCGAGGAGCTGACTACGAAGGAGATAAAGGTAGTGAAAATTAGAAGCCTTGGTGTGACCATTGTAAAAAACGTGGCATACTAGGGAAACCTGCTGGAAGCTGGACAAGAAGATGCGTGATTCAGGTCAGCAACCATTTGCATAATCTCTTCCTTTCACTAAGGAACAAATAGAACATCTACACCAAATGTTTAAATCTCAAAACAATCTTAATCCATCATGTTCTCTAGCCCATTCAGGTAATACTTACCAACACTAATGGCCCCTGGATATTATATTCGAGTGCCACAGATCATATGACTAGTATTTAAAACTTTTTTTCGTTCCATGTGCAAGAAATCAAAAGGTCAAAATTGATGATAGTTCCTTTGCTTTAGTTGCGGGAAAAGGAACAATATCTATCTGTACCTCCCTAAAATTCAAAGATGTACCTCATGTTCCTAACGTATCATATAACCTATTGTCCATGAGTTAGCTTACTCTTGATCACAATTGTCGACTAATTTTCTGGTCTTCTCATTATGAATTTCGGGATTTAAACTCTGGTAAGATGATTGAGGATGCTAAACAGAAAAGTGGCCTCTACGTTTTTCACAAAGGATGGATCTTTGGAAGGCAAGGTGACCAACAAACTTGCTTCAATTCTATTTCAGTTTCTAGTAATAATGAAGTCGTGTTATGGCATTGTCAACTAGGCCATCTAAGTTTTTCACCATCTAAAGCATTTGTTTCCGAAGTTATTCATAAATAAAAATCCTTCAATGTTTCAGTGTGAATCTTGTGAATTAGCAAAACATCGTCGTGCAATTTTTCCACCACAACCTTACAAAACTTCACAACCATTTACCATGATCCATAATGATATTTGGGGGCCTTCTAGAGTTGCTACATTGTCTGGGAAACAATATTGATGATCATACTAGGTCACTTGGGTCTTTCTCTTAAAAGAAAAATCTGATGCTGAAAGAATCTTCAAAACTTTTATAACATCATTCAAACACAATTTTAGAGTAAGATTAAAAGATTTCAAAGTGAAAATGTGAAAGAATTATTTAACAATATGTTGGGAAATTTTTTTGCTTAGAAAGGAATAGTTCATCAAAGCTCATATAATAATACACCATAATAGAATTGGGTAATTGAGAGAAAAAACAAACACCTTCTTGAAATAGTTAGAGCTTTGCCTACTCGGATCTTTAACTACAAAACACCAATTCAGGTTCTTACTGAGTATTTTCCAACTACTAGACTCATTATTGACATTCCCTTGAAAATTTTTGGTCCTTTGTTCATAGTCATGATTAAAAATTTCAAAACTAGATACTAGAGCACATAAATGCATATATTTGTAGGTTATCCCACTAATCAAACGACCACAGTGTGTGTCTCATTGATATGCGAGGCCTGAGAAAGTTCAGTAGTACGCCGCCTTACCCTTATTTAGTAGAGGTAGACCCACTTGAATAATATATATATATGTGTTTGTGTGTGTGTGTGCATATACATATTAAAATAATATAATAATAATAATAATTAAAAATATAATAAAAAACAAATAAAATAAGCATTAAAATAATAATAAATACATATAAATAAAAATACATAATATAATAAACTTAACACAAGGCAAAAAGTAACAATAAAAGATAGAATAAGTAAATAAATACACAAACCAGAAAGAAGACAAATACAAAAATAAATCAAACAAGCTATTACAAACAAATAATTAGGCTAAGTAAGAAATTGCTTAGAATAAATAACTAGGAGGAAAGTACTACGTAATAAAAATTTATGCTAAATACAAGATATAAGATTCGAAGGAAAATATTTAAAAGAACTAAGAGAACAAGAATGTCCTCTCTAAACAAGATTCTTTACCCGTATCTTAGTACACCAAGGGGTTTTATTGCAGGTCATGCCTTCCGTAAGTTCCGGCTGAGCTAAATCATTTTTTATCACTTCCCTCTAGTTCTTCACCAAGCCTTCCTTTTTTTCTCTTACAATCTCCAAGTACTATTTCTCGTATCTTCTCACTAGAGCATTAAAGTGTCTCTTTTTAATGTCTGAACCACCTAAGCTTCATCTTTCTTAATTTTTCATTAATACTAACAACCTTTAATTTGTCTCTTACTATTTCATTCTTAACTTTATCTCTTCTAGTAATGTTACACATCCAATGAAGCACCTTCATCTCCACCACTATTAGCTTATGACCATGCACCTATTTGTGTTCATGAATGTTACTGTCTTTTAAGAGAGCAAAAATATCAATAAAGATGGCTTCTTAGATGGTTTAGATCTCAGGTTTGAGTTTGTTTAGAGTGATATTTCTCATGACCATTCATAAGCAAATGAAGTAAATATCGACAATGTTGTATCGGTTAATTAACAACCTGTGACAATGCCATCACAAAATGATAATACTAGAAGCATGGAGATGTATGAGAAACAGTACAAAGGTCTTATATATTCAAAGGAACACCTAGCAGAAAAAGGAAGACAAACCATTTCGTACATCTTCATGAGTCTAACCAAAGGTTAGATTAAGAAAATCATGATGTTTCCACCAATGTTCATGTTTGTAAAAGTATTCCTGTAAGT
Organism: Erythroxylum flavicans; assembly: GCA_027576715.1. Taxonomy (NCBI): domain Eukaryota; kingdom Viridiplantae; phylum Streptophyta; class Magnoliopsida; order Malpighiales; family Erythroxylaceae; genus Erythroxylum; species Erythroxylum flavicans. The sequence continues at coordinate 15,853,366 of JANZXP010000003.1, forward strand.
GATTCTAAGCTAAACTCTTCTTAAATCGATCTCCCTCTAGTTCTGAGGAAAAATATTAGATCTTGTACACAACATCCTCTCTCTAACTTTATGTCTTGCAAAAATATTTTACCCAAGTATTATACCTTTATTTCACAAGCATCTAGTATTCCTGTTCCTAATAGTATTCAAAAGGTTCTAAAAGTTCCTAACTAGAAAGAAGATATTCTTGAAAAGATGAAAGCCTTGGAAAAGAATGCAATTAGGGAAGAAGTCAATCTACCAAGTGGAAAAAAAGGTTGTTTGTTGTAAATGGGTATTTACTCTTAACATTCAATTCTGATGGATCCTTAGAGAGGCATAAGACTCGGCTTGTTGCTAAAGGATTTACCCAGACATATAGCATAGATTATTCTGAGACTTTTTCACCCGTGGAAAATTTAAACACGATTTGAGTCCTTTCAATTGCTATTAATCTTGACTGGCCTTTGAATTAATTAGACATAAAGAATGCTTTCTTGAATCGATATCTAGAAGAAGTAAATTTTAGATCACTTAAAAGAGACTAGAATGAGTTAATGCAAGCCTTCAGACACTCCAGTAGAGTTTAATTGTCAAACTTGGAGATGTTAAAGATGGAATCCCGGTAGATACAGGAAGGTACCAGAGATTGGTAAGGCTACTAATCTACTTGTCTCATATACTACCTGATATTGCCTATACTGTAAGTATAGTTAATCAATTTATGCATTCCCCATACAAGGAGCATCTAGAAGCTGTGTACAAGATCCTTTGATATTTAAAGGGCATTCCCAAAAAGGGCCTAAGGGGGCCCTTTTTGGGAATGCCCTTTAAATATTA
>JANZXP010000003.1:15877130-15897231 GCA_027576715.1 Erythroxylum flavicans
TTATTACAAAAATTATAATAATAAGATAATTAATGTTATTAGAGTTACAAATACACTTCATATAAATATTGATACAACTATGAAATAACCAATGAAATACATCTTTCCAATATATTATACTGCAGGGACATTTTTGTCTTTAAACACTATTTTTTGTTTTGTCCACTGCAACCAAACACATTTCTATCCTGAGAATGAGGACATTTTCTTCTGTTTTATCCATCGCAATTAAACATCTCACTGTCTTTAATTTTTATTCTGTTCTGTCTTTAAATTTCTGTCTCATCCCGTCTCTGTATATTGAAGATGTTAACCAAACAGATAGTCAGGGTGTATGGACTATGGACAATTTGAACAGCAAAAAGTTTTTACACGCCCGCGGTGGGGCTCTACCGACTGGGCGAGACGGGCTTGATGAGAGGTGAATTATTAATAATATTTATATTTTATATCATAATAAATTCAAATGCGTATAGACTACTACTAATAGTACAACAGACGGAGAACTTAGTTGCAGCAAAAATGGGATTGATTGGGACGATAACAGAGGTCTTGATGGCTCTTATTCTCATCTTTGCTTCCTCTATACTGTCTCTCATTATCGTCCAGGTCTATAGAAGAAGACACAACAACACGTAACTCTATTTCATACCCTAATTTCATTTTCCCTTCTTTCTTCCGTTTTCTTATTTCTTTTTCGTTTAGGCACGTAGAGGCTCCTGCTATTTTCGAAGATCCCAGTTCTTTGAAAAAGGTATATGTTTGGCGGCGATGTCTTTTAAATTAGCGTTTGATTGAGATGAATTCGAAGTTGTTCTTCACCAATTTTCTTTCCATTTCATGCAGGTTTCATGTCCGCATATTCTAGATCCTGCCGGGAAATACATATCTTTGATTATTCCAGCATTTAACGAAGAACATAGGCTTCCTGGAGCGCTTGATGAAACAATGAGGTGGGTTGGCTTTTTCTGTTTCTTCTGTTGACGTCTTTCAAGAAACTAGACTAGCATTACCTTGCTTCGCAAATATGTCTCTAGAGGATAACCGATCTAATTGTGCACAGAATTATAGTATTAAAGTGCAATGATCATAGATATCTTCAACTTGCAGTTATCTTCAGCAGCGTGCTGCAAAGGATAAATCATTTACTTTTGAGGTATGGTGTTTTCATTCGATCAGCTGTGTGATATATTTTCATTTTAATTTTATTAGTTTGTTCTAGGGATATTAGTTTAAATATAAGATTTCATTGTGTTCTGGTTGGTTATTGTGAAATAAATGATTAACATTGTTTATCTTGATACTAGTATGACAAAGATATCATTTGTGCTACTGGTGTGAGAAGAGTGTAGAAATAGGAATTCAATTCTGAACTTTTCAATTGAAAATTGATGATTGAATCAGCATCCTCCTTCCTAGTATGATATTTGAACATTCTACCAAATTGTTACGCAGGTTTTAGTTGATACTTAAATTGCTGTTCTTCTTGATTTGTCTCCTGTTCTTCATTTTACTATGTTTTCTGTGACATCTATAAGATTATTTTCTAAACATACTATTTAGGTCCTCATTTTATTGACAGAACGTGTTCTTCTTGATTTGTGTCATACTCTTCATTTTACTATGTTTTCGTTGGACATCTACAAGAGTTTTTTTTTAATCATCCCTTTTAGGTCCTCATTTCCCTTATTGACAGTTTTTAATCACAAAGTATTGTTAAAACTGCTATGCTTTACTTTCTTCAAGAGATAATTGCTACTAATATTGTCCTAATACTAACCTGTATTAATCAGGATGAAATGATTTCCTATAGAGTTCTGTAATCCGAGATTGTGATTGAATGTGCAAACTCATGTTTGGTGTATGTTTACACTTAAGAAATTTACATGAGCACTTAGTGAAATGCTTGAGGTTTCACATTTGACGGATGGCTGTCTTGAATCATTGAGGAGATGTTTTGTGAGATTTTTTATTTCAGTACTCATCTCTGGATGAATGATCAATTGAACAGGTTATAATTGTTGATGACGGAAGTATTGATGCAACTAAAAGAGTAGCTTTTGACTTTGTGAGGAAATACACAGTGGATAATGTAAGGGTTATCATGCTTGGAAAAAATCATGGAAAGGGAGAAGCTATTAGAAAAGTGAGTCTAACCAAACTTCTCATCATTATTTATATGTATTTCTGATACCATGGAAGCTCCAATCTTAATCCTGTGTTTGACTTTAATGCATTCAAGCTTTTCATCTTGCGAAAGCATTGTCAAACAGGGTATGCTTCATTCTCGTGGTGAATTACTTCTGATGCTGGATGCAGATGGTGCAACCAAGGTTGATGACTTGGAGAAACTTGAAAATCAGGTTTGTATTAACTGTGGTTATTTATATCATGGGAACAATGGTTGCTTTCCCTCAAACTTCTGTGTTCAGACAACCTGATGGTTTTCCTATTAGATCCATGCAGTTGCCAAGAAAGAGTTTCATTTAGGAGATGCAACAACTAGTGATCCAAGTCTCAGAATATCCGACATCCCAATTGTTGCATTTGGTTCTCGCGCTCATCTGGAAGAGAAGGCTTTAGCTACAGTTTGGTGTTTTCATTACATTCAGTAGTAATTTTTTCCTGTTTCACCTTGTTAACTTTATTCTCTTTTATTAACGTAATTCACCTTATGTTTCAGAGAAAGTGGTATCGCAATTTCTTGATGAAGGGCTTTCACATTGTGGTTATCTTAGCTGCTGGTCCAGGAATTCGTGATACACAGGTAATACTGAATAAGTGATGCCAGCATATCTATGGCTTTTAGATAGAGAGCAGTTCTGGTGCCATTTTTCTTAATTTTTGACAACTCTTTGAAAAAACCTTCCCCTTTGTTGTCAATTCTGATATTTCTTCGCATACATTGTAGTGTGGTTTCAAGATGTTCACTAGGGCTGCCGCAAGGAAGCTTTTCATAAATATTCGACTCAAAAGGTAGATATGAACTGTCTTAAAATGTAAAACACTTGTATGTTTGTTTCTGTATAACCCCTTGTTTTGTTATGTCAATATTGTCTTCAATATAGTAACAGAGAAAGAATGTCGTCTCTGCCTACACTTCAGTTTCTGGGTTTATGTCTTCTTAGGTTTACTTGTCAGTATTTTAATGCCTAGCATGGCATATTGTTTGTCATATGGTGGAATACAACTCATTGAAAATATGAATAACATCTTCATCAGTTTTGCTTGCACTCATCATCCACATTGAATAGTTATAAAGAAACCTCTCGTTCACATTTTTCTGATACTTGAAGATTTTATTTTATTTTCGCCAATGTTTTAGCTGCCTTTTCTAAAATTGATACATCTGTGAATGGTTTGCTGAGAAGGCAATAAATTAATAAATTTTGCGTAATCACATGCAACAAGTTGCCTTCGTCACATTGTTCAATCTGAATGGATCCTGCATTAATGGCCCTAGACAAATGGAAGTCAATATTATGCTCATTTATTAATCTTGTTTCTTGTTCTAACTAGTTCCATGTCAAAAGGGAATGTAGTATGGTGGTCATGTTCAGCCATTCCCAGTCTCTGTTTACTTGCTCATCTTTTACAGTGAATTTCTTATGGAAGTTGATCATCTCACTATGATGTTGTGCAGATGGTGCTTTGATGTTGAGTTAGTTTTCTTGTGCAAGTGGTTTAATATACCCATGATTGAGATTTCTGTCAACTGGTCTGAGATTCCTGGATCCAAGGTGAATCTGTTTAGTATTCCCAATATGCTTTGGGAGCTTGTGCTCATGTCTGTGGGATACAGGACCGGAATATGGAGAGTTTACAACTGAATCTGAACCTTACTGAGAACAAGTCTAACATTCTTGATCAGTTTTGATTAGCATCCAGTTGGAGAAGGGAATCAAGACATGGGATTTAGTCATACTTGTGGTAGACGAATCAATGAAACAAGTTCAAAGAAATTTATGACGTCTCTGATATTGACAAATACATATTGGTCATATTAATCTACAGATTTCAGATTGTACAATGGGAGTACTTTCTCCTTTATTTAGTTCTTTTATACATTGATATTGCTTTCCGAAGCATTGATCTGACGGGGACATCTCTCCCTTCTCTATCCGGGTGATTATGGTAACCTCTAGATATTTTCTAGAGGTTTGTGTGAATCAAGGAAGGTTTTTGGTAAGGTTTTTGTGTACTTTTTATAATTTCTTTCCTATGGTATGGTGAATTTGAACTCAAGTTTTCTGTATTCAGTTGTTGCGTGTGTGCATTTAGGAAATTGAAATAAGGAACCTTAATCGACTTCGTATATACTTCTCATCTGGGACTAGCCTTTTGGCGAAATAGTTCGCATTTGTTAATTATCAATGCATAACAAGCTATGTTGGGGTCTTTAATTTGACTTCTCTTCCTGTTATGCTAGACTAAGCTCAAACTGTCACCCACCACTTTCGACCCATTTTCGTTGGGCAGGACCGTCCTCACCGTCACTACTCTCAACAATCCCATTTGGTTCTCTCCTTAATCTCTTACTAATCTTTAAACACATAGTCAATAGCCAAGCACTTTAAAGTTAGATCTCCACTCTCTAGAGTAAAAGATAAATCCAGGCACATGCTTTCTTCTCCTCCTAACTCATTTGGACCCACATTTTTCCCGGTAAGTTACTATTTGTCGCATTGTATCATTTTCGGGAATCAATGAAAAAGAGAAGAAGTGGACGCGTCGTCTTTTATTTCTTTTCGCTTTTGGAGAGCTGACAACTTGTTTTCTCTTTTAATTTTCCCGAGTTTGTGCTTTGATTCGTGACGGTGGATTTAAGGGAGTGTGTTTTCGTGTGGTTTGTTCCATTTGTTAAGTTCAAACTAGAGTCTGTTCTTGTTTTGTGATTCACCAATTAGAGTACGTATGTGCGTGACCATTTCTCACTTACTAAAATGGATTATCCTTTTGTACCGTGATTGCAATATCCTGCTGATGTGGTTTGGTATAGTCTTAGTCTTACATCACAAAAGTGATATGCTTTGTGGTGGACTCTTATTTCTCTTCATCTTTCATCAAAAGCTCGCCTTAAGAACTACTGATTGCCATCTCAACTTTTAGAGTCTTGACTGACCGTAGAGAAGTTCGTCGTTGGATTTCGGTTGTAGCTAACAAAACATCATCAACCTGGATTTTAAGCACTTGATAATATAGTAGCATATATCATTTGTGCTTGTTAATATTGTTCTTGTTCTTTGAGTAATTGTAGCATCATTTAGGAACTTGTTGCGGGTGTCTTGTATAACTTATGTTGGGTATTAGACTAGAAGTGGTGGCTTTGATTTCTGATGATAGATTAAGGGCTAGTCTTTCGGTGAGTCTTAGGTCTAACAGAAGAGAAGATATTGATAGATTGTGGATAAGTTATTGAAACATCGTGACTCTTATAAGGAATTCATTGGGATTAATGGAGATTTTAGATAAATATAAAATCCATACAGTAGACATCTAGGATGGGAGCTAAAGCGAAAGAGATGAATAGGTTCAAACTTACGTATTTAGGGTATTTGAGGCAACAAAATAATGTAGGTATTTTGGTTGTTAAGGAACTTATACATCATGTTGTAAGGATAAAGAGGACTAATGATAGGATTTTGTCTTTAAAGATTGTGGTAAAAAATGTTGTTTTTAATTTGATATGTGCTTATGTACCCCAAGTAGGGTTGGAAGAACGATCTAAGCGCCAATTTTGGGAACAGTTGGATGAAGTGATTCGGTAGATTCCCTTTAACAAGAAAGTTATTCTAAGAGGAGACTTTAATAGCTATATAAGGGTAATTTCATATTGATATTCAGGGGTTCATGGGGGTTTCAGGCACATAGACAGTAATGAAATTGGGTATGCTTTGTTGGACTTTGCGGTAGTGTTTGATTTAGTGGTAGAAAGTTCATTTTTTTTAAAAGAAGAGGAGCACCAGGAGTCTTTTAGGAGTAGAATCATGAAGACTCAAATTGATTATTGCCTTGTAAGGTGGAGTGATTGACCTAGTTACGTGAATTGTAAGGTGATGCTTAACGGATGCTTGTCAACTTAACACATATTATTAGTTATAGATCTTATAATTAAAGGTAGGAGAAAGAAAAAAAGTCCTCAGAGATGTGACAAAGTTAGATGGTGGAATCTAAAAGGAGATATAATGAAGCAAATCAAAATTAATGTTTGGAGAAGGGTGGAAACTGAAAGGAGATTCTAACCAGATGTGGGAGAAAGTAACTATTCTCTTAAGAACTGCAGTTAAGGAGATTTTGGGAGTTTCCAAACGGCTTAGGGGTAGTATGATAAGAGTGTTAATGCTGGAATGTATATGTACAAGGAAAGTTGAAAATTAAAAAGGTCTATAAAACTCTGTTGCATAACATCATAAATATAAAGAGGGTACTTAATAGAGAAAGGTACAAATTGGCAAAGAAAGAGATGAAGAAAATTGTTATATAAGTCAAAAGTAGAGCTTACGAGAAATTATACCAACGATTGAAAACTAAGGATGGAGAAAGAGATATATTTAAATTAGCGAGAGCTAGGGAATAGAAAGCAAGAGACTTGAATCAAATTAATTGTATGAAGGATGAAGCAGGTCGGGTGCTTGTGGGTAAAAATGACATCAATAGAATATGATAGAGATACTTCTATAGACTTTTTAATGAAGGAGGAGATGATAATATCTCCTTGAGTGATCTTAACACATCTAAGACATATTAGAACTTCACTCATTGTTGGCAACTCATAAGAGAAGAAATCAAAGGAGTTTTAAGGGAGATGACAAGTGGAAGGGTAGTAGGAGAGACTTGGCACATTAATCCTTCTCTATAAGAACAAAGGGGACATCCAAAGTTGTATCAATTATAGAGACATTAAACTATCAGTCACACCATAAAGTTATCGAAGATGGTGATTGAGAAAAGAGTGAGAAATGGCACACCTATATCGCAGAACCAATTGGTTTCTTACTAGAAAAATCCACGATAGAAGCTATATACCTCCTTAGACGATTAATGAAATATTATAGGGAAAGATAGCAAGACTTATATATCATTTTCATTGACTTGAAGAAGGCTTATGACATAGTACTTAGAGAAGTCATATGAAGGTATTTACAAGCTAAGGGAGTTTTTATGACTTATATATGGGTTATTATGGATATGTATAAAAGTATTATGACTAGAATAAGGACGATAGGGGGAGATATAGAACATTCTCTATCAATATAGGACTACAATAAAGTTCCTTGTTAAGCCACTTCTTACTTGTAACAATGATGGATGATCTCACAAAGAATATCCAAAGGGGATCTGCCTCAATGTATATTATTTAGTGATGACATTATTTTAGTATATGAGACAAAAGAGGGCGTTAATATCAAGTTAGAACTTTAGAGGATACAGTTGCGAAGGGCTTTAAATTGAGTAGGATTAAGACGGAGTACTTAGAGTATAATTTTTTTATAGGGAGGCATTTAATGTAAAAGTAAATATTAATTCAGAAGTTATACAACAGAAAGCTTGTTTTAAGTATTTATAATCCATCATCCAAAGCAACAGTGAGATATATATAGACATTGTTGGGTCCCGATTTTTCTTAAGATTTATTTTATTAAATTATCAAGCGTGAAAATAAGTTAGAATTTATGAATTATAAAATTTTTGGAGTTTAATATGGTTTATTATTATTTTCATATGTTTGCATGAATGAAAAGTATAGGATTAAAATGAAGATAAGGAGATAGTAGGAATTAGATTTAATAAGGGTAGGATTGGAAAGTTAAAATTTTGTCTTAAACTAATAAGACAAAGAAGAGAAGAAAGAGTCGTGAGAGTTAAGAAAGAAAAAGAAAGTGAGAGTTGTGGAAGAAACTAGAAGGAGAGAAGAAGAAACCAAAGTATAGGAAAGGGGAGAAGAAGGAAAGAAAGAAAAGGAGAAAGAAGAAGAAGGAAAAAGTTTAGGTGAGTTTTTAGGTATTCTTTACCTATTCTTATTGTTTTGATAAATGAAGTAGAGAAAATATGTTTATATGTACTGAAAATAAAAAGGGAAAGAAGAAGAACAAGAGCTTTATATTCTTGGATTTTTATGACTTTAGTTAGATCTTAGTTCTTTGAGTTAGAGAAATCAAGAATAGATCAAGCTTAAGCTCATTCATGGATAGTTAGGTTTAAGTAAAGCTTCATACGTGTGTGTTGATTAAATGAAAATATATGTTTTTGAAGGGAATCAAGCTAGTCGAAGTTAAGAGCAAGTTTGATCTTGGAAGTATCAAGTACAATAGGTGGGTAATATGTTTATAGTTTTATGATGATGAGCAAAAATATTTGTGTGTATGAAAGCTATAAATGTTTGTCTTGACTTATTGTGAATGTGGGAAAAACATTCTCTGATTTTATATCCTGTTTGTTTGTTTAATTGTGTTACTTTATGCTAAGGAAAAATAGAAATTTAAGAAGCATGAAAAATATGATTATGATATGTATGCATCTAAAACCTGTTATGTGGGTAAAAGAGATACCATTTTGTTCGTCATATGCACGTCGACTTAAAGCCTTCTCCCAGCTACCCACTTGTGGCATATGAGCTTCAAAAAATGGACTCATTTCATTCATGGTGTAAACTTTAGTTTTGCCATTTCGTTCTATGGGATTCTCTTAAGCCATTTTGTTTGTGCATTACATCCTGAATTGTTAGATATGGAAGATGTTTGAATGATATTTTATGATGATTGAATGAAAAATATGAGCTAAATTGTGTGGTAATGTGTTTCAGATATATGTCAAAGTTTTAAATTTTAAATGTGATATACTAAGTTTAGCATGTGGTTTATATATATATATATATACTTGAATGTGTGTGGTTCGTTATCGCTGGCTATAAACGTATTAGCCACGGAGCTTCCTAACTCACCCCACTATTTTTCCACTTCTCAGGTGAAGAAAAAGCAGATCAGCAATAAACTTTGCAAAACTTCGGCAGACTCTAAGAATCTTTAACATTTGTAACTTAACTAGTTAGTTTGGATCACTTTTGGCATTTTAGAAGCATATTAAGCATAAACATTCATGGTTGTATTTTGTATTGTGTTACTGATGTGGTTTGGATATGAAATTTGAAGTTGTGCTAAAACTCTATCTCATTGAAAGTTTATAGTAAAAGTTGCAGAAATTCTCTTATGTTTATGTGCAGAATTTTCTTTTCTGTTGCATTGATATTGTGGCTGGGAATAAGTTTTCTATTGATGTGATGAGTCTTGGATGGAATTTCTGAAGTAAAATTGTTTAGATTGGAATTTGTATGTATGGAATTGAATGTTGGATTTGGGTCTTATGGTTGTAATTACTGGTTTTGCATATATATATAAATGTTGATAGCAGATGAATGAAAATAATGAATAACGGTTAAAATGCAGTCTGAAACTTCAAGGCATAAACTGCACAGATCTAGGCAACATTAGACAAAATTGTCTTCATAAAATTTGTAGATCTTTTTCTTAGCTTTCTAACAACATAAAGTTTGAAAATTTTGGATTTCTAGGTTGAAAGTTCTAATGGTTTGAAGGGAGGGAGTGCGACTGGAAAGTTGCGACTCTCTTCTTCATTTTCTTCTCCCTCACGCCCGTGCATGTTTCACTCACGCCTGTGACTCTTTTAACTCCTCTCACACCCGTGCATGTTTCCTCACGCCCATGACACCTCCCATTGTCATGGTTGTGACTTTTATGTCACAACCATGACATCCCTCGTCCTATTTTCATGGTTGTGACATTATTGTGTCATGGTCGTGACACTTCTATGGAAAATTTATGGTTGTGACATTTTTATGTCATGGCCATGACAATTACAAATGTTGGACAAAAATATTTTAGTGGTTATGTTCTAAGTGATTATATGTGTTATTCGACCCCCATTTTAATTTATTTTCATTTCTAAAATTATTTTATGACATTTGATTAGTAATTGTTTATTTCATAAAAGTCCCACCATGAATTTGCTTTAGCTAGAATTTAAATTTAATTATTATTTCACTAAATCCCTATTATGGCGCGTAGTCGCCTTGAAATCTGAATCGAGACCCGGGCCCAACATAATTGGAGATTTTTAGTGTTTTTAGTTAGTAAGAATATCTATTAGTAACATAACTTTCTAGATTTAGTTAATTATTTATTAGCGTCCTAATGTGCATTGATAAAGTATTGGAGTAAAAGAGCATCTGTCCCCTGTTTCGTTAAAAATATACAAAATTCTTGTTTCTTTCATTTTGTTTTTTTGCATCAGTAATGTTTTTTAAAACCAACATTTGGTATCAGAGCTCCTTATGATATTAAGGAGCCTATGAGTGTTCGAGAGACAGCAGCAGCATGACGTTCAACAATACATCAGTTCTTTTACATCCAATTTTTAATGGTGAGAATTATCAAGTTTGGGCAATCAAAATGAAAGCTCACTTAAGAGGTATTGGCTTGTGGCAGTGGGTTGAAGGTGAAAGACAAATACCACTTCTAGGAAATAACTCAAAACTCAATCAAATTAGGACTCGTGAAGATGAAAAAACCAAAGCTCCAAGAGCCTTATCTCAAATTCATACTGCTGTCTCTGAATTAATTTTCTCAAGAATTATGGGTTGTGAAATAGTCAAGGAAGATTGGGACACACTAAAAGAACTATATTATAGCAATGATAAAACAAGGCGGATGTAAGTTGTTGGCAGTTTACGACATATAACGGCCACCGAAACAGTTATTTGTCCTAATATAAAATGAAGAATCGCATTAGTTGCAATAAGAAGAAACACGTTAAGCAAAAACCATCAAGGCTTTGAGTTTAGGGTGTGAATTAATCAATGACTCTAGTATCCAACCGTGAAACGTATACAAGTAAACAACAAATCGATCAAGTGCTTCCAAAAAAGGTTAGTATTTTATATAAATCAATAACGGTATCAGAGCCAAATTACATGTTTCCTAGTCTTGAATGTCATGAGCCTGATTAGTATGCAATTAATCTGTTTAATTGATATGTTATATATATTGCTATTCTGCCTCATGTCTTTCTATCTCTAAATGCATATAAGTTATACCCAAAGTATTAGTTAATGTCTATTCTGGCTGAATGTACCTAAATCCCAAATGAATTATGGCATGGTTTATGAACCACTAAGAACCCTCGATTTTTTCTGTTTGCCTAAGTGGCGACAGCAATGACAAAAATTAATCCCAAATAGACGAACGTGGGTAAAAGAAATATGAAAGGAGGTTTCAAAACTTACCCATTAGAATCGCCTTAGAAGGGTGGCTCGTGTATGCCATGCGCTGCCGACGAAGACTAGCTTTACTGCGTTCTTTCTTCCTCTACCCTCCTCTCCACCGATCTAAACCTTGGTAATGGTGGTTTTGTTTTTAAGCGACGAAGTGGTGGCGGTTAGCATCATTTTTTTTTTTCATTTTTTTAGGGTGAGAGTGACAAGTAATTTTTTGGGTACCGAAAACCACAGAGAAAGTTTTAGGCAGCGTTTTTCATAGAGAAGCGAGAAATATAAAAGCCATGGAAATGACGAGAAGAGAGAGTGAGGGGTGAGATCCAATGTTATAAACAAAAGAAAAAACAGTCCAACGTTTCTGCACAAAGACCAAGAATAAGAAGCAATAAATGCCTGAAACTACTAAAGTTATTTATTTTATTTGTATGGCACATTAAATGTCCCGCTTCTCTATCTCGCCACTAATTGAAGTCAAAAGTCTCAGCCTTCTGAGTGGGACTCCTTAAAAGATGTGCACGGTACATTCATTAATTAGCATTAGAGAAGATGTGCACGTTAAACTCCTTAAAGGCAATTGGAAAAATATGGTGTTAAATGCATTTGGACAAATGTTATCGATGTGTATGGTAAACTCATTCATTATAATTGTCCAGATGAAGTTTTTCCAAATACGTGCACGAAAAATAAAAAATTTATAATTGGTGATTCTTATCCATTAATTCTTGTACATGATGAATTAGTTTTATATGATATGAAACTAGCAATTTAGTCTTTGCTTGTTTATTATTTCATGAAAATTTTAGAATAATTTGTTTAATTATTCAAATAAGTTTTGCTATATGAATTTGTTTTTCCATATGATTTGCACGAGTAAATTGTTATAAATTCATGAATGAGTTTTCATGTAATATAATTCGAAATATTCCATAAATGTGTTTTACGAGTAATTTTGTATTATATTTAAAATAATATTATATAAATGAGTTTTATAGAATTTTATATTAAATATTGTTTTACATGTACTAAGTGTTAGTTGTAAATTAGTTTTACATATTGTTTATTTTTTACATCTTTGTGACATGTCAAATTAAAATAGTTTAATTAAATTATAGAAATTCCTAGTTCATTTTTGTATGAGATGAATATGAGCTTAGCAAAATTTTCGATCATACGATGTAAATTGGATGGGTCCAATTATGATATGTGGCAAAGGAAGATTTAGTAGCTTTTAAATGAACGAAAATTGCTCGAACATTTGACCACAATAATGACTGCACCTTCTTTATTAGACAAAAACAGAAAAGATATTGATACTGCTAGTGAGCAATATCAAGCATCCTTAAAGGTTTATAGAGATCAGTCCAAAGAGGATCGTAAGGCATGTTATACTATGTTGTATTTCATGCATGTCGATCTAATTGAAGAATTTGAGGATTGTCCCACTGCTAAGGACATGTGGGACCAGCTTAAGATCACATTTAGTCAAACATCTGCAATAAGGCTTCGTGCCTTACACCTCAAATGGATGAACTACGAGATCAATACGACTCGTACTATGGTTGAACATTTACGAACCATGAGTGCTATGGTTCGTGATCTTAAGGCAGCTGGGTGGGCTATCTCTGAAGAGGAACAAGTCCTGAATGTGATCCTGAATGTGATTCGGGCTCTTCCAAATCATACTAAGCACTAAAAGAATGTGAAACTTGTTTTGGCACACAGTGAAAATGTCAAAACTCTTGCAGAGATAACAAGGCACCTCGAAATGGAAGAGGATCACTTAAAAGTATCTGACTCTTCCAATGTGGCTTTTGTTGCTAAAGGGAATAGACCAAAAGGCAACAATGCCAATCGAGGTAAGAGAAAAGGTTCGCAGCCTCCTCAAAGGAATGAACCAAAAGGTCATATTGCCAAGAAGCAAAAGGCAAAGGGCAAAGGAGAGAAAAACATAGCACGTGTGAAGTGCTATAATTGTGGAAAGAAAGGTCATTTCGCTCGGGATTATCCTGAACCTAAGAAGGTACCTTTCTTATCCATTACTCCTAAGTTATATGCTTGTTCTCATGCATTAGTTGCCAATTCTTTTCCTAATTGGATTGTAGATATGGGAGCAAGCAAGCACATAATTCGGGATCGAGCTGGCTATATAGACTTTCATCGGTATACGGTGGGTTCACAAACTATCGTGTTAGGAAATGGTAGTGAAGAAGATGTCCTAAGAATAAGGACATATAAACTCAATTTACGTGGAGGAAATACTTTGCTTCTCCATGATGCTTTCTATGCACCCGGGGTGTGATGTTGCCTTGTGTCTCTTGTAACTTTAATGAAATCAGGATTCCTTTTTAGTTCTAGTCATTATGGATTGGATATTATGTATAATGGCAATATTTTTGGCCATGCTACATTGAAAAATGATTTTCTAATTCTTGATTTAGATGTATGTTATAATAATTTGTCTAGACTTGGTTACATTAGCCAAGATAGATTGAGTAGGCTAGCTAAAGAAGGTCTTTTAGACAGACTCACTAGGGTTAAGTTACCTAGATGTAAGTCATGTTTAGCTGGTAAGGCAACTGCGAAACCTTTTGGTAAGGCTTCAAGGGTGTCTAAACCTCTAGAACTTATTCACTCTGATATTTGTGGACCCATGAATGTTAAGACACATCATGGGGCTATCTATTTTCTCACTTCAATAGATGACTATTCCAGCTATGGGTACGTATACCTTTTAGCTTATCGTTATGAAGCGCTTGATGTATTCAAATATTTTGTGACTGAAGTTGAGACACAATTGGAAAGAAGAGTTAAAACTCTTCGGACCGATCGTGGTCGAGAATATCTATCTGATATGTTCAAAGAATTTTGTGAGAAAAAGGATATAATAAGACAACTAACGATTTCTCGAACTTCACAACAAAACTGTGTCGTGGAGCGTAGGAATTGAACATTGCTTGATATGATCAATTCAATGATGGCATATGCTAATCTTCTAATTAGTTTTTGGGGAGATGAGTTACTCACGACAACTTATATTCTTAACCGTTTGCCAAGTAAAAGTGTACCTGCCACTCTACATGAGTTATGGAATGGAAGAAAGCCCTCTTTTGATCATTTGCGCCAATGGGGTTCGGCTAGTTATGTACATGACCCATCTCATAAACATGGGAAACTTGGTCCAAGAGCCATAAAAATGGTGTTTATAAGACACCTCGAACATTCTAAAAGGTATGTTATGTTTGGTGAGCACCTGAATGGTGGCATGACAGAAGTTACTTCCCGCAATGTGGAGTTTCTTGAGGATGAGTTCCCAAGCATAGATGAAATCAAAAAAGACCTAGAGTTGTATGAGTTACAACAAGATAATCCCAGTGAGGGGGAGAATTTAGTTACTCGCTAAGTCACCGAGAATTTTCCTGCCCAAAAGAACCAAATCAAGAATGAGGTTCGTCTTCACTCTCTAAACCAAGAACCTGTGGATAGTCTACATGTTCAAAATCCCATATCTCAACAGGATAGTGGGAGTGGTTCTCACATGATCAGGACCCCACATCTCCAAGAGATAGGGGAGAGATTATAAATCAGGGTAGACACATGTATGTCCTAGACTCCGAAGAAGTGAGCGTGGAAGAATTTC
Organism: Erythroxylum flavicans; assembly: GCA_027576715.1. NCBI lineage: Eukaryota > Viridiplantae > Streptophyta > Magnoliopsida > Malpighiales > Erythroxylaceae > Erythroxylum > Erythroxylum flavicans. The sequence continues at coordinate 15,892,058 of JANZXP010000003.1, forward strand.
TCGACGATATTTTCAAATCGAAGAGGAAATATTCCTTTATTCTCTTTTGGAAATAGAAGAACCAATCTCTTTTCAAGAGTCTGTTGATTCACCTAACCACACAAAGTGGATGGATGCCATGAGGGATGAATGGGATTTAATGGCAAGAAATAAGGCTTGGGAACTAGTTGATATTCCGCCCCAACGAAAGTCAATTGAAAACAAGTGGATTTTTAAGATAAAACGTCAGGCAGATGGAATGATCGACAAGTTCAAGGCCCGTTTGGTAGCGAAAGGCTATACCTAAATAGAGGGTATAGACTATGAAGAGACATTTTCTCCTGTAGTAAGATTTGCCTCTATTTGCTTACTTCTGGCTCTGGTTGCTCATTTGGACCTGGAGTGGCTTCAAATGGATGTAAAGACTGCTTTCCTCAATGGTAACCTTGAGGAAGAGATTTATATGAATCAACCTATTGGTTTCGTATCAAAAGGTCAAGAAAATAAAGTGTGTCGTCTTAAAAGATCCATCTATGGTCTCAAACAGTCTTCCAAATCATGGTATTTTAGATTCCGTGAAGCCGTTACTTCTTTTAGCTTAGTCATGGTTTCATAAGATCATTATGTGTATGTCAAGAGAACAACAAGTGGAATTATGTTTTTCACTTTGTATGTTGATGACATATTACTAGCCGGCAATAATATGGAGATGGTCAAAACCACTAAAGAGTGGTTGTCCTTTATCTTTGATATGAAAGACATGGGTGAAATTAGGTATGTCCTAGGTGTGGAAATAACTAGAAATCGTCCCAAGAAGCTTCTTGGTTTAAGTCAGGAAGCATATATTAATAAAATCTTGGAATGTTTTCGAATGCATTATTCCAAACCCGTTGATACTCTAATTGAAAAAGGTCTTACCTTGAGTCTTGATCAATACCTTAGATAGATAAGGAAAAAGAAAAAAAAAGGAATGTTCCCTATGCTAGTGCTGTAGGAAGTTTAATGTATGTCATGTTGTGTACACAGCCTGACATTTGCTTTGCGGTTAGTTTGGTAAGTCGTTACCAAAGCAACCCAGGACCTGCCTATTGGTAAACAGTCAAAAGGATTTTTCGCTACCTTCGTGGTACTTCGGACCTGATCCTTTGCAATCAAGGCGGAGATTTAAGGTTAAGGGGATATTCGGATGCCGATTGGGGTAAGGACCTGGATGAGTCTAGGTCAACCTTAGGATATGTCCTCACTTTGGGAGGTGGAGCCATATCTTGGTGCAACAAGAAGCAAGACTGCATAGTATTATCAACAATGGAAGTAGAATACGTTGCTTATTGACTTGCCGCTCAGGAGGCAATATGGTTGAGAAGTTTTTTTCAGGATCTTAATCTTACTCCTAGAGTTAATGATCCTACTGAAATGTTATGTGACAATACTGCTGCCATACAGTTTGCTAAAGATCCGAAGTTTCATAGAAAATCCAAGCATATCAAAAGGCGTTATCACTTTGTAAGAGACACCATAAAAAATAAAGAGGTTGCCATAAAGTATATACCTACTAACAAGGTGGTAGCTAATTCCTTAACTAAACCTATTCCTCGAGATTTGTTCAAGGCTCATGTGATGAGTTTAGGTTTGCATAGGGTTTAGTTTTTTTTTCATTGAGTTATATCTTATTGTATAATGGACGTGTTTTAATTGTATCAAGCATTTTGTTTAATAAAAGTTTTTCTCAAATGTTCATTGATACGCAATTACATGATAAGGCATATTGTAATGTCACCAGGCTTCAGATTGACCTTGTCACATAAGTAATCACCTTAACGCTTGAGTAGCGCGTAGGATGAGACTTCACAATATTAATATTGAGTGTATGTAATATTGTGTTATCTTCATACTTGTGTAGTTATGCATGATAATTTTTTATAATGATTTTAATGGTCACCTTAGTAAGTCTAAGATGAGACTCTGAAGAGTCGGATGTGAAAGATTCAGATTTTACATTGAAGCCTTAAAGCCAAATCTTGAGTATCAAGATTAGCATTAGGTATGTTAATCTAGTGGCTCGGATTAATTTTTTTAAGTAAAGTTAGATTCATGATTTGCATGGCAAAGAAGAGTGACATGCCCAGCTTAGTGGGAGCTATGCTATGACACACACTTCATATTGTGTGTGCTATGTAACAACCTTCTTGTGGAGTGACAGTTAAATTCCTTTCTCTGGTACTGTGTGATCCTATAGACTTTAATGTCTAATCAAATGAAACCCTTCGACTTAGGACTATGATATGACGTCAAGGCTTGGTGTTGCTACTTTAGTGTGTTTTTCCAAGGACTAAGATGTATACTGTAGCACCCCATTCTTGTCAGACAAGTACCCGACATCTTGAATGATGTCCAAGTATATATCCCGCAATGGTGAAATGCTAGAACAGTCAAATACTCACAAATTGGTGAATTTTTTTTCAAATTTATCATACACATATGAGGAAATCAATAATCAAAATTAGGCCCATTCTTTTCTGTCATAACATCAAAATCACATTTATTAATATTACACTCAAAATCAATCTCATTTACCAACTTTCTACTATGGAAAGTTATTACAAAATAGAAATATTCAAATATACATGTTTAATAATTACGGAAGGCTCAATTCGATACAAAAATAAGAAAATATAAATGCAGACGTGAACTGATCCCAACCTCTATCTCTTACTTGAATGCAGTGTCTGTACTCCCGTTAGCCTAACGGAGTAACTCTTTTGAGCCTGAAAAAATATTGCAAAATTTGGGTAATTTTTTGAACTTCGATGAGGTAACCATCATTGATGGTTCACTCAATTTATGCATGACATCATTTCTCATAACAAATAATCACATTTTCTCATAATTGATCATGTATCACATTTTCACTTAAGCATAGGCAATTATGCATTTCAATTAATCAACCATACTAAACAAATGCATATGGAATATTCATGAGACTTCTTTCCAATTGTTACGTTTTTGTGACCGAGTGCCTGAACTGTCCCATATCTATTTTGGATACCGGGCTCATTGCTAACTATCCCTTATCCAATGAGGATATAGGACTCATTTTACATAGTGAGCCTTAGGCTTTTAATCACTTTCTGAGCTCGAGGTTTTTTTCACACTTTGAGCTTTAAGCTCTAATCGATAGCTACTCTGGTCACAACTGCCATTATATGATTATGCACTCATGTATGGAATGCATCTATCATAATCAACCAATCAATTCAAGAAACAATTAGTTCTTCCCATTCACATACAAGTAGCATTTCCAATACAGTCCCGAATATAGAACTCCTCGGACAATCAATTGTCCAGAATCAACACAATCAATTTCACATTCATTCAATCATTTCAAAACAGAAATTGAGCAAACAAGTAATTAAGTGAGACCGTCTAGGTTACTCATAAGTTGCTCCGAAATTAATGCCCGGAAGTTCTGGCAATGTCTGGAGGTTGACGTTCCAGTTGCTCCTCTATATCAAACACCATACCCATATATCATAATTTGCAAAATTATGAGTGTTTAATAATGCACATGCATGAAATGAGTTATGTACAATGCATGTTCATGACAACCTCGGGTATCTTTCCATCAATTTCATCACAAAATCATTTTCATATCAAAACTCATCTAAGTATAATTTTTACTTAGGTTTATGCTTCACTAACAACATTAAATTCACAATTCATTTCTTATTGAATCACTTCAGAGTTTTCCAAGGCACACTTTCGGGTCTACTGTTCACATTCAATTAGAAAGTGAAACTGATGTAATTTGTTCATACTTTCTTCTAGAAAAGTGTTCCTCTATGACTTATGTTTCTATTCACACCAAAATCACTCAATTTGGTTTAGTAATTGGGAAGATATGCTACAAACATTTTTGGGATGTTCATAATCAAAAACAGTATGCTATACACTATTTCCATCTAGAAATAAAACGTCTTAGAGACTGAATCACAATTTGAATTCTTCAGACAATTTGTAAGTCCATATCTATAGTTTACTCCAAATTAAAAAGCGTCTCATTTGGAATCCTATAGATCCATATATAATCAAAATACAGAAGGGTGTTCAGGAAGAAAAGCTTATTTCACTGTTCCAACAAATTCCACACTTTGATTTGATCAATAATTCTCAATTCAATTTAGAATACTACAAAAGTTTATGGAGGGATAGAACGCTATGTTAGGAATCTATTGGTTCAAGAATCAGATCATTTGGAGATCTAGAGAAGAAGTTATGGTCATATAAGTGAAAAGTAGACGAAGCAGAAAGTAGACTAAGCATAAGATAGACCCAGAAAATAGACGCAGAAAATAGACGCAGAAATATAGACGCAGAAACATAGATGCAGAAACATAGACGCAGAAATATAGACGCAGAAATATAAACGCAGAAACATAGACGAAGAAACATATAGGCTGAAAGATAAATGAAGAAATATAGACACAGAAACATAGACGCAGAAATATAGATGCAGAAACATAGACGTAGAAAGATAGATGCAGAAATATAGATGCAGAAACATAAACGTAGAAATATAGACAAAAAAAGATAGATGCAGAAATATAGACATAGAAAGATAGACGCAGAAAGATAGACGCAGAAATATAGACGCAGAAAGATAGACTAAGCAGATACTATCTATACTCCTCAACTCAAAAACCTTTTTCTTGAACATCTCTTTGTCTTCATCAACTCTCGTATGAAAACATATATATTCATATATACTCAGTGAAGAAACGCAGCATATCATCTTTCCATATCTAACTCTCTACATTAATCTTATACATCATTTTATTTCTATTTCAACTTCAATAACCATTTCACAACACCTGAGCACTAATAATCCATCAAAACCCAAATAACATCATATCTCCAATTTTTCATCCCCTTATCACAGTGTTCAAAAATATAATGAAATGTAAATGGCATTCTCATGCAGATGACAGTAACTCATCAGTTTTATTTCAAAATCTCCAATACTAAAGAATTTATTCACTACCTCATGTTGAAAAACTCCAAGATCTTCAACTATCCACAAAGCCTTAATTTTCATGCAAAATCACGTACTCCTCTGTGAATACTAATCCACTTCTGGTTTTTCTTAAGGCAGAAGAAACACTTTAGGAGTAAAGGAAATGGTAAGGGATATGAAGAAT
>JANZXP010000003.1:15923477-15941507 GCA_027576715.1 Erythroxylum flavicans
ATCCATTATTGGCAACTCAATTATCTACGAAGACCTCATGTTGTAGACAATCACCACCCCATGTGCAACCTCTAAAAGGTAACGAGGAATGGAGTCAAAGTATAGGATCAGTATCTAAGATATCTTTAAGCACCTCTGGTTTAAGGATATTTGCACCATTGCTATTATGAGACTATCATTGACATTATAATAGATTATACATATGATTATCTCATGGCAAGTCATCCAATCTACTTACTACTCTTATCAAGCATCCACATGTTAACTCTAAACAACTCATGCTTATAGCTTATAAGATCCATTGCTTGATCTAATCAAGCAGTATAACATGTGTTAGTCTGACTAGATTAATCATGTCCTGTCTCATTGATCCTATGACTAGGGATAATTTAAACACTAACATAATTACATATAATGGGAATCTCATAATCCTAATCTCATTATGATTTCCTTCATTCTATGTAATGTATTAAGGACTTGATTAATTTGATATAAGGTCACTGTTAATTCATAAAGAACATGAACATCAAATTAACAAAAATGCCTTTTTATTAATCATAAAGATTTGTACAATAAGTGCTAAAGCTGATTACCTTTAGAGCACTTCTCTAACAACCTCCCACTTACACTAAAGCCAATCACCTTTGTATTTAATATCATAAGCGAGTACATGAGTTTGATATCTGATAAGTGTAAATTACATCATGATTTAGGGCATAGTTTGGCATGTGTTTAACCGTTAATTCTATCATTTAGTATGCTTTTAGGTTAGAATTGTATTAGTTTGTGTTTTAAGTATTTTATAGGTTAGTACGAGCTTAAATATTATTTTTCAGGTGTCTTGGTGTGTTTGCTAGTATTTTAGGGTCAATATCGAAGAACCAAGGAGTTTTGGAAGACATTATATTTAAAAAACGATCGTGACAGAAGGCTTAGATGTTTGCCACGGTCGTGGCTTGCATCAGGCAGGCGTATAGACGCTTATGAACTTCATGTTTTGAGGGATTTTTAAACCTTTCGAGGCTTGGAAAAACCCTAGTGTTACCAAAACATAAAAGGTTATTTAAAGAACAACAAGAAAAGAGAAAAGGGAGCTTTTTCGTGCAGCCACATTTGAAATGCTAAATAGAGAATATCGAGAGAGAGAAAGAAGAAGAAAGTAGAGGAATAAGAGGAAGATGAAGCTGACTCAACGTGCTTCCCAGATCAGGAGGTTTTTCGACGTCGCTACCTTCAATCATCTATTACAAGTTATATTTCTTGTTCATTTCAAATTTATTCATGTATATAATTGAGATGGATTGTATGATAATAGGATTTGGATTATTGATGTTCTTATAAACTCTCCTTCTGGATTTTATTTTGATTTAATGATAATTTAGTCAATTGTGTTTATTAAATGAATGTCGTGATTTATTTGTGCTTTTGCATAATTTCATAATAAATTGAGAGGGTGAACTAAATGAAAAAAGATTAAATTAGATTAATGAGAGATAGACGATTTAATAGAAATTGTGACAAATCATATTGGTAATTATATAGAGAGATCCCATGTGATGTTCTGATAGTTTATTAGAGTGTTTAATATTAATTACGATTTTGAATAATTTGTGAATTTAGAGATTGCAAATTCCATAATAAGATTAGGGTTTATAATTTAGGATTTAATGGTTATAACTCGAGAGAGTGTAGTCATCCCTAAGATAGTCTAGAACCAATACTCCATTGACGTATAATTAGTTAAGTTAGCATTAATGATAAGTAAAATCCCTTTTCTCATAAATTGGTAAATTCCCTAGGTTGATTTCTATTGTGAATGCATATTGCTCACGTATTAATGCTTTTGTATTTAATTTTTTATTTGATTGGTTGAACTTATTTCTCGTAATTAATTTCTGTTGCATCTTTTACTTTTAGTTTTATAGTTTTTCTGGCCTTAGATTTTAGGATTAGATTACTCCCCCTCTTCGTTGAATCGACACTCTTATACTACAATCATGATTTGTGCGCTTGTGGTATTTGAGGGCTTATAACTTTTAAAGCTCAAACAACATGATCAATATCTCTTTTGAGGAATTGACTTAGTCAAAGGATCAACAATATTCTAATCAGTGGGCACTGATAAAACGTCGTAATGCTAGTCAAATAAAAACTAGACCATTACTACAGTAGTGGTGGGTCTAGGTCGATCCCACAAAGAGTGTATGTAAAGTTATTGAAATGAAATTAATCAGTGTTTAGGGGTTTTGGTTTTAGGAAATAAAATGAGACCAGAGTAATAAAAACAAATTAAAGAAAATATAAAAAATGATAAAATGGGGAATTCAAATGGAATCTAGTTCTTTGGTTCAATCTCGGCCTACACCCTAATTAAACATATTTCTTTGATTTGTTGTTCTCAAACCTCTCCTAGCAAATATTAATCGTTGGTTAATAATTAACCTAAGTTTTCCCTTAGGTAGCGTCTAATCAAGATGCGATTATTAATTAAACCTAACTACTGAATAACTTAGGATACGATCTCTAAATTCAATTAGGCAGTAGCATTACTAATTAGGAAAACCGATTAATTAAGGTAACAACCACATACAATGTGTCATTTAACCTAGGTCATATTATCCCTAATGATTACGAATCATTAGTTAGTACACATGAATTTCAAGATAACAATTACAGATTATATCAAAATTTTAGCAATGAGTTTGCAAATAAACAATTTAATGAATGCATCAAAATTATCTTTTCACAATACCCAGTGGGTTCATACACAAATAACCGAACAATAACTAAAATCTAATTATCCATACACAAAATCCAAATCCATATGCCTAGGATATCACAATCAAGCCAATGAGAGACAAAGAAATGAAAAATATATGAAAGAAATTCTTAAGCTGAGACATCGGTGTCAATGTCTGAACTGACATCGAGATGTTACCCCTCTATATGTCTCTCCTGAAAATATGGTTCAGCCCCATTGAATAATATACCATCGAAGCTCCTTCTATTGCCTCTCTACTGTGCCTCCTTTTGTTCTATTTCACGCTACTCTCTCGATACAGTTCAATTGATTTGAGAAATTAATAGGCAGCCCATCTAAAGTACACGTTTTCATTTAAAACCAACGTCTATGCAATGTCTGTGTTTAACGCAGACATTCATGCTAAATGCAGGCATCAGAGTTGTGCTTCTTAGGTCCTCCAAATTTCCAACGTGTTGTAACATTTTTCCTAGTTGCTCCTGTATCATTTTTGGTCATGTTTTAATCCACCTTATATGCTGCGTTTTGCTTCTTCCCAGTAGCCTCTTTTCTTCCTCTGTTTTTATCATTTTCTTCTAACTTTGTTGTCGTTTTATTACTGTCCATGATCCTTTAAATTCATATTCTTGCATTAAACATCCACATATTTCTACTTCCTTATTTTTCCAGCTGCATGTTGCGAACAACTAGGGTTTTTCTTTATATTTTCTTTTTTTCTTATTTTGTCATCAAAAATTGACAGTGTGTCGTAATGCTAGTCAAAATAAAATAACTAGACTAGTAATATAGTAGTGGTGAGTCTAGGTCGATCACACAGAGAGTGTGTGTAAAGTTGTTGAAAAGAAATTAATTGGTGTTTAGGTTTAGGGGGTTTCGTTTTTTCAAATAAGAAAATAAAATGAAACTAGACTAATAAAAAAAATTAAAGAAAGCATTGGAAAAATGATAAAAGTGGGGAATTTGGTAAGGACCTAATTCTTTGGTTCAATCTCAGCCTACACCCTAATTAAACATATTTCATTGATATTTTGTTCTCAAACCTTTCCTAGTAACTATTAGTTGTGGGTTAACAATTAACCTAAGTTTTCCCTTAGGTAGTGTTTAATCAAAGATACGATTGTTAATTAAACCCAACCATTGAATAACCTAGGGTACGATCTCTAGATTTAACTAGGCAGTAGCATTACGAATTAGGACAACCAATTAATCAAGTCAAAATATGATGTGTCATTTAACCAAAGTTATGTTAGCCCTAATGATTACGAATCATTAGTCGCTACACATGAATTTCAAAATAAAAATTACAGATTATATCAAAATTATAGCAATGGGTTTGCAAATAAACGATTCAATGAATGTATTAAAATCATCTTTTCACAATACCCAATGGGTTCATACATAAATAATCAAATAATAATGAAATCCGATTATCCATACATAAAACCCATATCTTTATGCCTAAGATAACACAATCAATCCAATAAGAGAGAGAAATATCAAAAATATGAAAGGAATGCTTAACCTGGGTCGTCGACATCGACGTCACCTCCAAACTGGTGTCAGGATGTTTCCCCTCTATAAGTCTCTCCCCAAAAAATGTTTCGGCCCCTATTGAATAATGTCCTACTGATGCCGCTGCTATTGCCTCGCTACTGCGCCTCCCTTCTGATCTATTTCACGCTACTCTCTCGATACTGTTCTATTGATTTCATAAATTAATATGAGGTCCATCTACATTACGTGTTTTCATTTAAAACCAATCCCTCTGCTACATCTACGTTAAACGCAGACGTCTGAGCTACGTTTTATAGGTCCTCCAATTGTCTAACTTGTTGCATCGTTTCTCTTAGTGGCTATTGCGTCGTTTTTAGTCTTGTTTTAATCCACCTTATGGACTACGTTTTGTTTCTTCCCAGTGGCCTTTTCTCTTCCTATTTTTTTGTCGTTTTCTTCTCAACTTGGTGTCGTTTTATTACTCTCCATCATCTTTTAAATTCATGTTCTTGCATTAAACATACACATCTTTCTACTTATTTTTCCAGACATAAGCAACTAGGGTTATTTTATGCATTTTCTTTTTTTCTTGTCTTCTTCTTGTCTTTTAATTTTCTTGTTCTTACTCCATAAAGAAAAGTGAAAATTAATCTTCATAAAATGGCCTAAATATTGTGCTTTTGACTCACTTTAACTTCTTTATTTCCAACTTGTACCTAAAATCACATGTTTTAAAGCGAGTACTTTAAGCAATTTCATGTCATTAATCCCTAATTGTTATGAAATAATTAAACAATCAATTAAGAACATATCAAAAACAATAAAAATAGTGAAATACATTTAACCCAGGTCGTCAACATCGATGTTACCTCTGAACTGGCATCAGGATGTCTAGCCATTTATAGGTCTCTATCACGAAAATCCCTGAGCCCCTATATGTTTCATATGAACACATTATCACAAAAATCAGATCATATGTTTCATTTAATCATCACAAAATACCACTCAATTATGCTCCATATCCAACAAATCAAGATGCAATGCACAAATATAATGGCTCGAGAAAATCCCATAAAACAGAATGGTGAAACCGAAGTTTACACCATGAATAGAATGAGTTTAATTTTCGAAGCTCATATGCCTCAAGCGAGCAACTAGGAGAAGGTTTTAAGTCAATGTACACGTAATGAACAGAATGGTATCTCTCTTACCCACATAAGCAAATTTTCCGAAGCTTACGTATTCCATATCATTCTTATACTTTCATGCTTTTCATGCTTTTCTTCTATTCATTAATACCAAATACAACAAATCTTTCAAAAGTGAACATGACAACAAATCACAATGCATTTTTCTTACATTCATAATGTTTCAAAAACAAGCAATTAAGCAAACATAAACATATAATAGATCAGCCAATCATCACAATAACCATAAACGTATTACCCACCTATTTACTTGTAATTCCAAGATCAAGTTTGCTCTTCTTCTTACTATTGATTTCGAACTTCTTGGTTTCCTTCAAACAAACATATTTTCATCCAATCAATATACACGAATAAAACTTCCATAAGTTTTAAATATCCAAAAAATGAGCTTAGACTTAATCTACTTTTGTTTTATCTAACTAGAAGAACTAAGATCTAGTTAAGGTTCATAAAAATCTATGAACACAAATCACTTGTTCCTCTTCTCTCTCTTTATTTTTTAGCACATAACCTATTTTCTCTTCTGCCTTCTTCTATCAAACTAAGAAGAATAATAAAGGTTACCTAAAAACTCAGCTTCTTCTTCCTCTTCTTTCTCTTTGCTCTTTTCTTTCCTTCTTCTTTTTCTATGCTACAATTTTCTCCTTCTCTTCTTCTAGTTTCTTTTATGACTTTCTCTCTTCTCTTACTTACTATATATGACTCTTCTCTCTTTTTTTCTTCTAAGTTTAAGACCAATTTTTTCTTTCCAAGCTTACCTTTACTTATTAATCCAATGTCTTTTAACTACTTAACTTAATTCTAACTCTTTCTTTTAATTCATGCAACCACATGAGATTTATAATATATCTAATTAAACTCCGAAAATTGCTAATTCATGAATTCTAACTTATATTCATGCTTGCTAATTTAATAAAATAAAATCTAAGAAAAATTTGGGGGCCAATATTTCTCCCCCTTTAAAAAAATTTCGCCCTCGAAATTTTCACTTGAGTCCACAAATAAGTGTGGATACTTCTCCTTCATAGCTTCCAAAGATTCCCATGTTGCTTCCTCTTGTGTATGGTTCTTCCATAAAACTTTAACTAGCTTCATAGTCTTATTTCTCAAGACTTTTTCCTTTGAATCTAAAATCTCCGCTGTTTGTTTTTCATAAGTCAAGTCTGCTCTTAAGTGAACCTCTAATGGTTGGACTATATGTGACGGATCCGATCTGTAGCTTCTCAATATCTATACAAGGAAGACATTGTGAATGTTAGATAATTCTGACGACAGGGCTAACTTATAGGCTAGAGGCCCAATCTTCTCAATAATCTCATAAGGGCCTATGTATCTTGGATTGAGTTTACCCTTTTTACAAAATCTTAAAACTCCTTTCCATAGTGAGGCTCGAAGGAATACCTTATCTCCAACTTCATATTCCATCTCCTTCCTATGTGCATCTATATAGCTCTTCATCCTGTCTTGAGCTGCCTTAAGTCTCTGTTTCACTAAATTAATCTTGTCTATTATATTTTGTATCAACTTAGGTCCTAAAAGTTTCCTTTCGCCTTCCTCATCCAAACAAATAGGAGTTCTGCACCTCCTACCATACAAAGCTTCATAAGGTGCCGTTTGAATTCCTAAATGGTAGGAATTATTATTAGCAAACTCAATCAAAGGTAAATTTTCATCCCATGAGCTTTGAAGTCCAAAACACAAGATCTTAGTACTGCCTCCAATGTCCTTATTGTCCTCTTTAATTGATTATCAGTCTGCGGATGGAATGTTGTGCTAAAATGCAACTTGGTTCCCAAAGCCTCTTGTAAACTTTCTTTAAATCTGAAGGTGAATCTAGGATCTCTATCTGAGACTATAGAACTTGGAATTCCATGAATTTTGATTATTTCATCTGTGTATTTCTTGGCCAAGGCATTCAAAGAATCTGTCTATCTAATTGGTAAGAAATATGTTGACTTGGTCAGCCTATCGACAATCACCCATACTGCATCATGCTTCCTGCCGATAATCCTAATAAGAAATCCATTGTAATCTTTTCCCACATCCATTTAGGAATAGACAAGGGCTTAAGCTTACCAGCGGTTGCTTGATGTTCTGCGTTAACTTGTTGATATACTAAACATTTTTCACCATACTCTGCAACATCTTTCTTCATTCCTCTCCACCATAAGTATTCTTTTAAATCTCTATATATTTTGGTACTCCCTGGATGCATTGCATATGGAGAATTATATGCCTCATCAAGAATTTCATCCTTCAACTCTTGCATATCTGGAATACATAATCTATTACGTACTACTATCAATCCATCTTCTCTTACTTCTATTTTCGAAGGCTTACCACTTTTAATTTCTTCTTTGAGCTTGCTCAAGTATTCATCTTATTCCTGCAATTCCTTATTCTTCTCATTCAATACTGGCCTTACTCTAAAATTAGCCAATATACAATCGCATTCCACTTGCCTCAACTTCACCTTAATTTTAGCTAATTCCTTTAGCAAAGGAAGATATATCATCTTCATATGCGCCATAATGGATTTCCTACTCAATGAATCTGCTACTACATTAACTTTCCCCGGATGGTAGTCTATCATCAAGTCATAATCCTTTAATAATTTTAACCATCTTCTTTACCTCAAATTTAATTTTTTTTGGCTCATCAAATATTTAAGACTCTTGTGGTCTGTAAATACAGTGGAGGTGACCCCATATAAATAATGTCTCTATATTTTCAATGCAAAGACTATAGCAGCTAATTCCAAGTCATATGTAGGGTAATTCATTTCATAGGGTTTTAATGCCTGGAAGTATAGGTAATCACATTATCTCCTTGCATCAACACAAGCCCCAATCCTTTGCTCTAGGCATCGCCATATATTATATATCCATCCCTACTAAAAGGTAAAGTCAAAATTAATGTAGTTATAAGCTTATTCTTCAATTCCTCAAAGCACTTCTAACATTCTTTTGTCCATACAAACTTCTGACTTGTCTTTGTCAATTTGGTGAGCAGGGTTGCTACCATGGAAAAGCTTTCCATAAATCATTTGTAATAACTAGCTAATCCTAAGAAACTCCTCACTTCTGCTACATTCTTGGGTACTTCCTATTTAACTACAGATTCTATTTTCTATAAATCCATATGTAATCCTTTTTTTGAAATGATGTATCCAAGAAATGCCACTTCTTAGCCAAAACTCACATTTATCGAGTTTGGCATACAGCTCTTTCTCCATCAATGTCTTCAAGGAAATCCTTAAATGCTCTTTATGCTCCTTATCACTTTTGGAATAAACCAATATATCATCAATAAGGACTATGATAAACTGGTCTAGGAAAGGCTTGAAGACTCTATTCATTAAGTCTATGAAGGTTGCAGGGGTATTAGTTAATCCAACCGGCATAACTAAGAACTCAAAATGCCCATATCATGTTTTGAAAGTAGTCTTTGACAAATCGGACTCCTTTATTCTCAATTGATGATAGCTTGATCTCAAGTCTACGTAGGAGAAGACTTTTGTTCCTTACAATTGATTAAACAAATCACTTATACGTTGGAGGGGATATCAATTCTTGATAGTGACATGATTGAGCCTTTTGTAATCTACACACATCCTCAAGGATCCATCTTTCTTTTTCATAAAAAGAACTGGAGCCTCCCAAGTCGAAGAGCTAGGCCTAATAAAACCTTTCTTCAATAACTCTTCTAACTGCTCTTTAAGCTCCTTCAATTCTGTCAAAGCCATTCTATAAGGTGGAATAGATATTAGTACCGTACCTGGAAGAAGCTCTATAGTGAACTGAATCTCTCTAGGTGGTGGTAGTCTTAGTAATTCCTTTGGGAAGACATCTAGAAATTCCCTGACCACAAAAATGTTTTCTAATTTTTCTTCATCTACCTTCGTGTCTACCATATATGCCAAGAATGCTTCACATCATTTCTTCATCATTTTCTTTGCTGTTAGAGTTGAAATAATTCTAGACGGGCTTGATTTCTTGGTTCCCATAAACACCACCTTTTCACTTTTATCCAGCGCAAACTCTACCATCTTCTATTTGCAATTCAAATTGGCATTATTTTTTTCTAAGGTGTCTATGCCCAAAAACATGTCCAATCCTTTCATCTCCAGTGGCATTAAATCCACCACTAATTTCACCTCACTAATACATATTTCGCACTCTTGATAAACATGACTAATAATGACATATTGTCCAATCGGGGTACTAACTATCAAAGGACTATCTGGTAAACTCAAATTTCTATCATGCAAAATCATACTTGACGAAACAAATGAGTGGCTAGACCCTGGATTAATCAAAATAATAATGTCATTATGAAACAATTTAACCATACCAGTAACAACCTCTGAAGTTGCTTCTACTTCCTCCCTGGTCATTGCGAATACTCTAGCTGGTGTTTGTCCTGTCGGTCTTTTTGGAGGATTACTTTCTTGGTTGCACTAGCATTGCCCACTTCAGTTGTAGACTCAACTTGCACAGTCTCAATACTTCCTAAAGCTTGCATCTAAGTTCCCTCTTGTCTTGCATAGTATGGACACTCCCTAGCCATATGCTCTTTCTCTCCATACTCAAAATAAGTGCCAGTCAGTTTATAGCACTCCCCTTTATAGAATTTGCCAGAATGATCTCATTTGGGAAATGATGGCTTTTCTCCCTCGCCTTTTCCCCTGCCTCCAACTATTGAGGCTTAAAGAGAAGTAGTTCTCGAAATTTTGGGCCTACTTGCACCACTACTCCTAACATTAGACTATGTGGGAAGGTCTTGGTACTCCTTTATGGCTTAGAAGCACTAATAATACCCCCTATTCTGAGCTGTTCTCTTCCCTTCCTTTTCTATTAACTGCACTCTTTATGTTTTCCATGTTCTCAACCCTTAAATTAACCTCTACTAGTTGTTGAAAGTCGTAAAAATTTTGCACCACCATTTTCTCTCTTATGGCTAAATCCAATCCTGCTTCAAACCTTTGGCACTTAACTGCTTCACTCATCATCAACCTAGTTGCATATCTGGATAATTGTGTAAATCTGCGCTTATACTCACTCACTTGTTAGAGTTATGTAAATATAGTGCCCTGGAAAACAAATGTATTTACATATAACTTAATTTTTTCCAGTTACTTTTATAATGAAAATATTTATTATTAATAAAACAAAAGAGTTTGGATTTATTTGTATGAGCATTATATATCTAGTCATAAGGTATCGATATTCTTTTATAAGTAATATACATATGCATAGAGATGTATGGAAAATATGTATATTATTAGAATTTAAATTAGTTGATTCACAGTTGAATAATCTTGTTGGTCATTTAATTATGGCTTAGACTGTAGTGCTGAGATTTATCTCCGTGTAAGTAAAGGAGTTTACTTAAAGGGAATGACGAGTTTCGTATTATGATAGTAGTTAACTATCAATAATGGCACTATTAAATGAATTTGGAATTAAGTATGTTTTAGAGAATAAAATGGGCCATTACTGTAATCTTCAAATATACACCTTAGCATTCTGTTATTACGAACCATAATCTTTATGAGTGGTGAACTCTTATGTGTTTTATTATAATTCTTGATATGATCATAATAGATTTTTACAGAGTATCAATCCAATGTCTGCATGTTGGAATTATTAATTAAAAGATGTATCAAGGAACATTCACTCAAATAAAAAGTTTATAGTGATATCATCACTTTTAGATGTTTTTACGGAGTTTGGTGATTAAACTGGTGCCAGTAGTTTGATAGACTAGCTATCCATCAAATCTTAGCACCAAGATGAGATCTTATTTGTTAATCACCATATAATGTAAAACGGGAGATCTAGAAGAAAAAACCAACATAAGGGTGTAATGTTACCCTTTATTGAATGGATGGATATAATATGGTTCATAATAAAGTTTACAATTTGACATCTTATTTGAAACATGTATTCTCACAACATTAGTAATTCAAGAGTTCAACCAATTTTCTTTAGTTGAATGACATTTGGTTAATAAGCTGGAATTAATTCTATTGAGATTAAATTAATTTCAGGCTTATTAGAGCTTGAGTTATATAAATCCAATTAGATTCCTCATTTGGCTTTTAGGAAGGTTATCAAGCAAATTAAGAAATATTAATAGAGGTTTTAAAGCCCATGATTAAATGTTGGGCTTACTTTAATTAGAAGCCAAATGAACATTTAATATTGGGCTTGACTTTGTTTTGATTTGATTAATTAGATTAATTAAATTAAAACAAAGTTATTAAAGAAAAAAGGAGGGCATATTTCATTTTTTTATACGTAAATGTGTAACTGCATATTTAGCATTGAATGGCTTAATTAAAGATGGTTTTTATCATGCTTTATCATCATTAAATGGAGTAATGATCTTATCATTAAATGGTTTAATGGTTATCTTTTAATGATGGCGTGTAATGTAACCTTTTAGCATTCATTTCATTAAATAATGGAAGAGGTGCATTTGATGTATTTTCTCTTCCTTCTTTCGTCCATAACCAAAAATGAGAAGGTCTCATTTAGGTTATTGGTCTTTTCATATTACCATCTTAAACAAATGAGAAGAGCCTTTATTGGCTTCTTTATGATTGATTGAAGAATGAAGTGATGCATTGGATGCACATCACATCTTTATTTCATGATAACCATATTGACAGGAGAGGAAGAAGTGCTCTTACATTTTGTTTTGACTCACTCTATCCTCTCATGAATGCATAGCCAAAATTTGAATGAGGAGTCTTATTTTTTGGCTTCTTTCTTCTAAGAAAATTTCCTTAAAATACTTCTTCTCCTTTCCCACCAAAGGATCTTGTTAACCAAGTTGACCAAGAAGAAAAAGTGGTAAATTGGATTGGTCGAGGATACATTAACAAAAGAATGGATACAAAAGAGTCAAAGTATAGCAAGGATTTGGAAAGGATACAAAATAAGGAGTCGAAGTTGTAGCAAGGAGTCGATATATTTCCACCACCTTGTTATTATGTAAATTATCTTCTTTATACCACATCATGTATTGCTGAAAAATGTTGATTTGGTTATGCTATTTCCACTGCGTTTTGATTTCGAAAAAGTTTTGAAATATACCATTTAACCAAATCTTCGATTCAACATCACTATCATCTCCCTCTAAGTGAGACTCAGAAACTTCCTCTTTTTTTCCTAGATGTAATCCTCAGACAGATATTTCTTCTTATATGCAACTTGGAAGTCTTTCAAGGATAACACTGGTGGCTTTAACTGGCTCCCTGGTATGCTTTCCCACTAATGCAGGGCATCTCCCCATAGCAAGCTTGTAGTATACACAATCTTTTCCTCATCCTCGCAATCCATCTGTTCCAATATTCTTTCGGTCTTCCTGAACCAAGTCTTAGCTTCCTCTAGATCAGTTGTTCGATAAAAATTCACTGCACCTTACTTCCTCAGCTTATCAAATTGTTTCCCTTTCTTAGCTGGGGTTGGAGTGGAAGTTGATGGCATCTGGCCCATAGCCTAAACAAAAGCCTGAGCAAAGCTTGAACATTCAAATATCAAATAGATTAGGCATGTGTTCTTAAGGAAGAGCTGACTCAAGCATTTGTGGTTCAATGGGCTCGCTATCTTGCCCTACAATCGTCTCAGCAATCCAGTACCCACATCTCTCGGTGGAGATTTAGGTGCAGCAGTTCTTTGCAAAACTCCTCTTGTTCTTCTACGAGGTGGCATTTTACTCCTTCAATAAGACATTATCTTTTAGCTTACTTTCATTTTAAATCTTATTTCTAACATATATGCATGATATGCATGTCACTTAATGCAATCAATAAACTCAACAATGCAAATAAGTAATTTAATAATACAAACACTTTATCACACATCATATAGTTCATAATATTACATATTCTAAGCCTAGAAATTTTTGAAAACCGTAGGCTCTGATACCAAAGATGTTAGCCCCGAGTCTCAGTCCTTATTTTGTGGTGACAAGATGCTAATATTGGGGGACTTTCAAAATAAGATATATAACTAAAATAAAATAAAGAAAAAAGAATTCATGGTGGGACTTAAAAATAAAAAATAATAATAAAAATAAAATAACATAAGTAGAAGTCGAGGTTAAGAAGTCAAACGCTAAGTAAATACATTAAAAAACAATGAAAAATACACAGGCGTGCTATAAGAAATGTCACAGCCATGATCGATAAAAATAAGAGGGAGTCATAATAGTGCTTATGCATGATCGTGAGCTTCCTACAAAAATACAAAAGTCGTGATCGTGTAGACATATGATGAATAGTGGGGGTATTAAAGGGGTTGTCGTGCTTACTACACACACCTATTTCAAATCTTCATAACTTTCAATCCCAAAATCCAAAAATTATAAACCTTATGTTGTTAGAAAGTTAAGAGAAAGATCTACAACTTTTATGTAGACAATTTTGTCAAATTATACCTAGATCAATACAGTTTATTCATGTAGAAGGAAATCGAGGTCGAGGGAGGCCAAGGAGGACATGAGAGGAGCAAATCAGACTGGACCTATAGGCGTTAAATCTATTTGAGGATATGACATTCGATAGAAACAGTTGGCATCGCAGAATTTTGATATTAGACGTATAGGGCGCACAGGGGTAAAGCGGGATTTAGTTTGTTATGAGCACATGACCTGTGATCTGAAGTATGGGAGACAACGATATACAAGTAGACACTTAGAGTGGTCTAAAGTAGTAAAGGTCATCCATGTGTACTTTGTATATTGTTTCGACCTGTCATTCCTATATGTAGCCCTTCACAGAGTCGAAGGGCTATAAGTTGGTTGTAGACTCCTAGTTCGGCAGATAGTATGTCTGCTAGTCGACCGTACCTCCGCATGACCGCTTACCCTCCTCCTGAAGCCCTACGAGGATACGACCTCTGCCTAGGATAAGTAGAAAACGTTTAGGGTGGAATTAGAGTCTCCTATAAGAGATGATTAGGTTCTACCTCTGCTGTAATAGATCGCCGACGTTCGATCAGGAATAGACCATAGAGGAAGTGTATGTGTATATAAATATGTATGTAATTATATATAGTATGTACCTAGTGTGTTTTTATTTTATTGGTCTTTATTTTATTTTATTGGTATTTTTATTACGTTAACTTCTTCATTTCAATTTTTCTTTATCTCTGCTTATGCTGGCTCACATATTTATATCTTCATGTATGTATATATTTTCAGTTTCATGTGCATTCTATAGGTTATAGTCCCCATGCATATACATATATTGCTATCCTTATATAGTGATGTACTTGCATTGGTCTGCTCTGTTTGTTTTTTTTGGTTTATTGGGTTTGTTCTTGTGTTTATTTTTGTTGCTTGTGTGTGTGTGTGTTTGTGTTGGTTTGTTGTTATTTGTTTTTGCTCTTCCCTTAGCCAAGGGTCTATCAGGAAACAGTTTCTGTATCTCCATTGAAGATGCGGGAACGACTGCATACATCTTATCCTCCTTATACCCTATTTCGGCGGGAATTTGAGTATGTTTGATTTGGTTTGGATTAAGCTTGTGAATTGAAAATAATGATTTTATTCTTTTCAATTCACTGACATTCTCTCTGTAATGGTGGAAGCACTTAAATGACATTTTAGTGGATTAAAAACTAATATACATTTAATTTTGTATCAACTTGGTGTCCACTAAAATAAGACTTTGGCGAGTTGTTTATGTTATATTAGGTGCATTGAGTTCAAGTTACATAAAGGGAAAGAGTGTATTTTTGATATTAAGACTTTCACTAAATTAAAAATTGAAATTTCACATTTTGAAGCATTGAAAATGAATGTTAACATTTATAATATGTTCAAATGAAGTCTAAATAAACAAAAATTTGGATGAAATTTGTTGGGCCTTGAATTTTTTTTATTTTTAGTAAACATGATTTGAATGAATTTTGGTATTGTTAGATAAATTATTTTTGATTAAGGTTAACTATTAGGTCAAGTTTAGGAGGATTTAATTCATGGATTGATGGAATTAAAGTGTGGATGTTGTAAGGTACATAAGGGTATTTTTGGAAGATGACTTAAGGTTAAAAGAACCTAAGTTATAAGGAAGGGTAAAGTGGACTTTAGCATTCATTAAGGGTAAAAAGGGGAAAGTAAAATGTTGTCTTGGGATGTGGAAGACCAAAAAGGTGATTGGAATGAAAAAGAAGAGGTAAAATCGTGAAAGAGAGAGAGAAAGGAGAGAGTTTCGGTGGTTGAGAGGAAAGAAGGAAAGCTAAGCTAGGGTTTGAGCTTCTTAGTCTTAAAGAGTGATCTTGAGGTTGCTCACTAAAAGAAAAAGAAAGAGGAGAGAAAGAGTTTTCTTTAGAGCTAAGGATCTCATTGTTTGGTGAATATCCAAAGTAAGTTGATTTCTAGATCTATTGGAGTTCTTAAGGGATTTTGGTTCAAAGAGTTTGGAAATGTATGAGTTTAAGCATTCTAGTATAAGTTCAATGCTTTTGGTTCTATAAGTTCCCAAATGTGATTTTTATTGAATGAGTACTTAGATTGTTGTAGGAAATCAAACAAGTCCTATCCAAGGTGAAGAGGAAAGACAACAGGGAATCTTCCATTGTCAAACATTTAAGTGGGTAACGTGTTAATAGTTATTGTGTGATTGAGCAGATTCTTGCCTATATATGTGTGTGCATGCATGTAAAAAATTGCTGAAATGTGTGATTATTAAAAAATGCTTATGATTTATGAACTTTGATTCTGTTATGCCCTTGAACAATGTCATGGCATTTCGTTTGAGTGAAAAGAAAAACAAGCATTAAAGATCTGAACATATGATTAAATGAATATGTGCTTTGTTTGGGCAAGAGTGGGACCATTCTATTCGTCACGTGTGCGTTGACAAGAGCCTTCTCCCGGTTGCCCGCTTGTGGCATATGAGCTCCGAAAAAGGACTCATTCTATTCATGGGGTAAACTTCGGTTTCTCCATTCTATCCATGCCCTCGAACCATTTGTTTCTGCATTGCATCTGTAAACTGTCAAGCATGATGCACTTGAATGTTATGTGTTCTGATTTAATTTGTTTACTTGAAAAATAACTGAATTGTTTAGTATCATTACATATGTATATATGCTTGAATTTGTGCTAATTGCTGATGGCTATAAGTATATTAGCCACTGAGTTGTCTAGCTCAACCCCCTTTTCTTCCCTCCTCAGGTGCAAACCAAGACGATAGTGATCCCTGCAAGGCATCGAAACCTGCTCATTAGTTAAAGACATTTGGACTAGGTCAGTCCTGTAATAGCTCATTTGGCATATCAGCATGGAGCATTTTGTATTTTGGTTTAAGTAGATATGTAATCTGTTTTGTAATAACTCTGACGGTATTTTTTAAAAATGGATATAATGAAATTGAATTCTATGGTATGATTATATTATTTTAAAGGTTTGGATAATGAAATATTTATGTGCATGTTTTTCTTGACGAATTTGCCAACTGGTGTTAGTTTTAGATTAGCACGTAAGAATAGGAAGGATTGCATATGAAAAACACAGATGAAAGGAATCGTCTGTGCTGACATCAGAACACAGAAGCAAGGAGGAATAGAAAGGAGAAGTATCGTCTGTGATGACGTCAGAACACAGAGGCAAGGAGGAATAGAAAGGAGAAGTATCGTCTGTGCTGATGTCAGAACACAGAGGCAAGGAGGAATAGAAAGGAGAAGTATCGTCTGTGCTGACGTCAGAACACAGAGGTAAGGAGGAATAGAAAGGAGAAGTATCGTTTGTGCTAACGTCAGAACACAAAGGCAAGGAGGAATAGAGAGGAGAAGTATCGTCTGTAATGACGTCAAAACACAGAGGACACGCCATCACTCAGAGGATAGAACACAAAGGATAGACCACAGATGATAGGTGGTTAACACAGAAGATAAAAGTCAACTACAGAGGAAAGAACACAAATCATAGGCCAAGGATAATAAGGAGTTAAGAATTTATGTTGGTTGAAGAATTTTATCTATGAACGTGTTACTATTCACAGACTTCCTCTGTGTTACTGGTCACAGACTTCCTCTGTGTTATTGTTCACAAGTATCGTCTGTGTCACTGTTCACAGACTTCCTCTGTGTTACTATTCACGAATATCATCTGGGTTACTGTTCATAGTTATCTTCTGTCCTATTTTTGACCATCCAGAAGTTAAAATTGGCCTTCGAGGTCTTTATGAAAGTTGTAGCTCTTGAAGTCCTCTATCCAACTACCTAAAGAAACCTAAATTGGATACCTATAGAAAAAGTTATACTTATAACCCCAAAGCATGTACATATGTAAAGTGTGGACTCACCAATGCTGTTCCTTGAGGTATTCAGGTTGAAATAGATAAATGGACTAGTCGACTATCATCATATTAGTCGACTATTCAAAGAGCAGAGCTAATATTAGAAAGAGGAGTTTTTAATGTAAGTATAGTTGATAAATGTGTGTTATCCGCCGGGCTCCGAAAGCGAGGTCCGACATCTTGTGGTATCAGAGCAAGAAGATGAACCGATAATGATTAAGGTGTTCTCTATTGGAAATAAGCTCATGTTT
>JANZXP010000003.1:15941607-15954754 GCA_027576715.1 Erythroxylum flavicans
ATTTTTATTTAATTATTTATATCTAATTAAATATATATTATTAATAAAATTTTTAGACGGTTATAATCTAAATATAATGGAAATATATATTTAAAAAATTAATAAAAATTTTATCAACAGAAAATACACAATTTTCGTCGGTAATTGCCTACTTACTATCCCGACAGAAAATGCGTTCTGTCGGTAATAGGTCAGAATTTATCGACGGACAGAACTTTACTGTCGATAACTTCACCGACCATATTAAAACATTCTGATGCTAAATTTACATACGGGTGAGCGACTTACTGTCGCTAAAGTTTGCGACGGAAAATTTTTGACGGTCAGTAACTTCTCAGTTGAAATCACCGACTGTTTGATTTATTCCGTTCGTAAATTTACTAACGGTAAACAAACAGTCCATCGATAATTTTAGCTACGACTGAATCTCCGACGTTTTTGGCCGTCGGTTTATTCCATCGGTAATTTTATATACTGAAATAATATTTGTCATTTTCGTCAGTATTTTCCGTCCCTAATTCACTGTTTTCTTGTAGTGAAACAGTATTATATGCTGAAGGTTTGTTGACTACTTGAAACATTATAATACTGGCAACCTACCTAATTTTGGTTCCCATCATTAATAAAAGTGCAATATTACTTAAATAATGGATTTGCCTCTTCTAGATCCAACCAATAATATTGGCATAGACTTAAGTTGTGTCATTTTGAACCCTAAAGACTTAAAACATATCATAAAATAAGATGTCCAAAAAGCTGCACTTATCAACCAAAATCTTTCTCACCTAATAGTTTTATGTTTGCTATGATAACTATTAAGTCATTATTAGGATTGATCACTAGGATCCTCCCCTTCAAAAATCATCAATTTCATCGACTTCCTTCTCTTCTTTTCTTTACCTATAATATAGATCAAATAGTTAGGTTTCATACAAATTTCTTCAATGATAACCTACTTACCTTTAAATCTTCCTCTATATCTTGTTGATGACCCCAACCCTAGTTAAGGTTCCATTGGGTTTGTTAGGATAATCCTTAGGCTAGATCAATCATATTGCCTATATTTATCTAGAAACTTAAGATGATTTTCCACAAATTGACCTAACTCTCCCATATTGAATAGGGAATTCACTACTTTTCATATATCTTGACACTCTTCTAGCTCATATCCATAATGTTAGTAGAAGAGGAAAAACTTTTTTTATCGTCCAACATTTGGGTTAATAAGGGCGTATTTAGGTGTGTGTAACAATATAAAACCCTTAGACTTATAGGTTCTCTTTCTTTCCTTAGAATATCCCTTTCTTTGGACTTTCTCTTATTGGACTATCCTAAAATACTCCCTCTTTCTCCCTTGTCCTAAGGCATATGTTTAACCCTTTCTAAGGAGTGCTTTACCTTGTCTCCAAAGGGTGCTCTACCTCCTCTAAGGCAATAAACTGTTGATCTTATTCCTTCACCTCCTTTAGAGTATACATCTTATTCATTAGAAATGATTTTGACAAAGGTTAGTGGTATCTTATGCCTTTTTGAAAGGATATTGTTGATATGGTAGTGTTTAAGTTTGGCAATTTAATAGTCTCCACACTTAATCTTTAACTTGAGATTCTTCCCTTATTATTGAGAAAGTGAGCTTAAAACTAAATTTAAGTTTTCTGAAGCTTAATATTAACCACTTTTGAATGGTTTGATAACAATCCCATATAGCTCTTGGCAGAGTTAAAGTAAATCATTACACTTTAAGGTGTTTAAGGCCATATGTAGATCCTTAAAGTCTTGGAAGCAACATGATTCTTGGGGCTTTTCATAATATTATATATATCCAAATTAGGTAGTCTAAACTTAAGTGAGAGTGCCTCTCTTATAATATACCAGGTGAAAAAGATATTAGGGGCTAGATGTACCTTATCTTGTAAGACTCCAAAGGGTCTGATAGTTTATCTAATCCTTCCCTCAAAGACTTGGAAGTGTGTCTAGCATTTACAATTCCTTAGGCTTGATAATGTACCTTATCTCTTTTTTACTCTCGAAAGACCTTGTTGTTGACAGTTCCAAGGCTTGGGGATGTCATTGCACCTTTGTCAGGCAAGGAGCATCCTATTGAGATGTCATTACCTGTACTACTTTTTAATAATCTTGTTGGTGGGATGTCATTACCCATTTTTTTGGTCTAAATGTAATGATTCAACTTCTTGTTAAATTACTTATAATGGATCAATAAGGAGAAAAGCCTATAAAAGTATAAGTTGAGCTTAAGAAAGCTCAAGTTCATTTCTCTCTTAAACTCTTTTCCCTATAGGTTATTATTCACTCTTAATTTTCGACACTCATATGTTCACCATCCAACCACCATTTCTAGTGACCTACTATCCAACTACCAGTTCCAGTGACCTAGGGCCCTATGGGAAGCTCTCAGAACGCTTTACAAAACCCTAACTTATTTCATAAAAAATGAACTGGATTTAGAGGAATCACGATTGAAAGTTTCGGTTCATTTACGTAAGTAACTTATCTACTATTTTTAGTCTTTTTTGTGAAACTAACACCACCATCATGTTTAACGACCCTAAAAATGTAGGAAAGGAGGGAACCCGACACAAATCAACCCATTTTGTTGATGAATGGAAATGGGTCACCTTTGAGCTTTAAACCTTCAATTCTCACAAATCGGGAGGAGTTTTTTCGCAAGAACAATGCCATTAGATTCCTAGAGGTAATCTCATCATTTCTAGGTAGGTGGTGAAGATCACCGCCTCTTCGGCACTAGCGAGTGTACCCCACTCTTCATTGATCGTGGTGATTTTTCAACTAGCCAAGAAATAGTTGGAAATAATTTTAAAAATTTTCAAATATTATGTTGATCAATTTTTATAAAAGAGGTGTATTGAAATTATTCATACTTTTTGAGATAAAATTTAGAAAGGGATATTTTTATAAAAATGCATAAATTTGATTAAATTGAGTCATTGTTGAGCATAACTGATGGTATGTGAGTTGGAAATTAGTGGACTTGAATTATGATTAGATTTATTATAAATTTTTGCGATGTAAATATGGACTCAATTAGGTATGGAGATGTAGTTCGGAGGCACAAATTGAGATGTGGTTATAGAAGCGTCTTTTCATTATCAGAATGACCCTTCTTTCGGAAGGGAAATGCCCATTTTATAGGGAAAATCTACCAAATTTTTAGTAGACTCCTCGTCAAATGTACATCATCTTTTTTTTAAAATAGAAAATAAAACTCTTTATTATTAAGTCATGGTCCTATTCTTGAGGTATCTAAATTAGTTTAGGTTTTAAATACTAATGATCATTCATATTTTTCTTTCTATAGATCAAATTAGGAGCAAAACCTTCTACTTTGAGACACTAAGTTTTGTTCGAAGGAGTGCATTCTACTAGTGAGTTAGTATCATAATTATGAATATGCACTAGATTTTTATATTCATCATGGAAATCATCATCATTATCATATGCACGCATGACATTCATACATATGGATTGGCACATGTATACATATTTTTTGTGTGCAATGTTGTGCTTGTCTTGATATGTGATGATGTGGAGGATTGTTGTGGTATGAGTTACCTGGTGGGTTTCACTAGGCTGTGCACACAGTGAGTCAATTAGTCAGGTATAGATTTGGGTTAGTATTAGATCCATTGACTGAGATATGACGTCATAGTTGGGGCATTCCGGTCGAGCTTGTTCTCGGACACCAATCGATATATGATACATAAAAGGTAGCATGATTGTGGCAATTTGGTCGAGCTTACTCTCAGATGGAAATCATGTCATAGTGAGGCTGTGCCGGTTCAGTTGAGTGTGGCTCTCATATGGCATTCCACTACATTGAACCAAATGACTCTTGTGGAATAAAAGGGCCCTATGGCTATGATATGTGGGTAAGAGGTTATAGAGGGTTAGTTGTTAGTCCTCTACTATTATTTGTGATTTGTGATTATAATGATTATGTGACTTGATATTGTTATGGGAAATGCATGCATGATTATAAACAAAATCATCATGTTACAAAATTGCATTATGGACGTAACACACTCTAAATTTATAAATATTTATGTATCATTTGAAATCCTTAGGAGAGCATAACATAACCATATTATTAATTCACTCAGCAAGGTCTGACCCCCCTCAACTATTTTTTAGGATCTTCTTTTTAGATCTTTTTTAACACTGTACTTCGTTGGTCTTCTTCCTCTCTTATGATTTGATGTATGTTTGCTAGTGATGGTTGACTCTGACTCTAGAGCTGTAGTAGTCTTGTACATGTTGGATTTTCCTTGTATTAACTATCTCAACATTATAGCACATTGAGTATTGTATATTATTAGAACTATTTGGTTATTATCAGTATGAGTTTAATCATTTTGAAGTCTTATCTTTATTATAGATATAGGAATTTGACAGCATTTTAGGCTTACTAAGGGTCTAAAAAATCTTGGATTTACTACACCTTTAATGTCGGTCACACGATCCAAGGTTATGTTCATAACAAAGTTGGTATCAAAGCTTAGTTTTAAATTTGAGTTGCTAGGTTGATTAAAATTGAGTCAATTTTGTCTTTGAACTAATTCAGCATTAGGATCATATTTGTTTAAAATCGTTGTCTTTACTTCCATCTTTTCGTAGTACTACTATGACTTTTATTATATCTAAAGACTTTCCTTATTCTTTGATCATAAGGAGAAAAGAAGGATGCTTGGGCTTATGATTTTCATTTCCAATTTTTTCTTCTGGATCTTCTACTTCCTCTTCTTTTTAATAAACTACTTAGAAGCCTCGCTAACTCCAGAAGACTATATTTGAAGCTGCAAATTGCCCTTCTTCTTCAATGAGGCACCACCTGTTTCCAAAATGGGATGTTTTCTTCTAGAGCTACTAGGCATCCATTTAGCAATTCCAGAAGATCAAAACTCAGTGCTGGAACTATTGCACGACTCACCGTGGATGCAAAGTTCCATGATGATTTTGAAGATTCTAGCAGTTCATTTGACTACTCAATCTTTGTAGGCATCATTAGTTCAGTTGGTAAACACCAACATTCCAAGTCTGAAAAAGTTACCACAACTTATCTTTATCACATTCAGAAGGGAAAGCTTATCTAGCCTTTTGGATGTTTGCTAGCTTTAAATGAGGAAAATTTAAAGATAATTGTGTATAATGAAAATGCACCTTAAATGTTGACCATATGAGTGCCTTTGCCTTTCAAAAGGCCATGATTTTTGGGGATGTTGACTGTGTGAATCCTATTTTGGTTAACTGCAAGAAATCTAGAAAGATTTTTTTATGTAATCCTTAATTGGGTAATTGGTAAGCTTGTTTGTTAACTTCGCACCTGTCAAGCCTTATGACTTCACCATGAAAACTACTAGGGCACTACACTCTTACAAGCTTATAGCCAAATCAATTACTAGATTATAGCTTTTCCCTGGTGGAAGCTTGGAAAGGCTTCATGAGACTATGGCTCAGGAGGTTTCTGATATTGCTGGCTATGACAAGGTGATGGCTTATAAGTTTCATGACGATGACCATAGAGAAGTTATTTCTGAAATAACTAAGCCTAGTTTAGAGTTCTATTTAGGTCTATGTTATCCACTCAGTGATATTCCTCAAGCTACATGTCTTTTATTTATGAAAAATAAGGTTCAAATGATTGCTAATTATCAACCAAAACATGTCAAGGTGCTTCAAGATGAGAATGTTCACTTTGATCTGACCTTAGATGGTTCAACATTGTGAGCCCTACACAATTTCTACTCGCAATATATGCAAAACATGAATACAATTACTTCACTGGCTATGGAAGTTGTAATCAATGATAGAGATGAAGATTTTAATGGCCCCATCTATACACATACATTAAAAATAAAGAGACTTTGGGGTCTAATTATATGCCATAACACTAATCCAAGGTTCGTTTACTTTCTTATAAGGTATGCTTATGAATTTCTAACTCAAGTGTTTGTTATTCATGTCAACAAGGAACTGAAATAGAAAATCAAATTGTTGAGAAAAACAACTTACAAACTCAAGAACTGTTATATGATATAATAATGTGTGATGCCTTATTGGATATTGTAACTCAGTGCCTAAATATAATGGATGTTGTGAAATGTGATGGCGCTGCACTATTGCACATGAATAAGATATGGAGGTTGGGAATAACTCTAAGTGATTTCCAAATACGAGATATAATTGCATGGCTCTCTGAGTTCCACATAGATTCCACAAGTTTGTGTACCAATAGCCTGGATGGATATCCAAGTGCTCAGGCTATAGGTGATGTGGTGTGTGGTATGACAATCATAATAATAAGTTTTGAGGATATATTATTTTATTTTCTATCTCAAACTACTTCAGAAATTTAATGAGGTTGTGCAAAACATGAAATAGGTGAATAAGATGACATTAGGAAGATGCATCCAAGATCATCCTTCAAGGCCTTTCTCAAAGTTGACAAGATGAGGAGTCTACCTTATAAGGAATATGAAATGGATGCAATTCATTCTCTATAGTTGTACTGAGAAATGCATTAAAAGATATAGAAACTATACATTCAGACACCAAAATAATTCATTCACCGCCCAATGGCCTAAAGGTTGAAGGAATGTAGTAAATAAAAGCAGTGACAAGTGAGGTGGTATGATTAATTAAAACAACTACAGTTCAAATATTTTTAATTGATGATAATGACCTTGTTAAGGGGTCGAATGCAAAAGTTGCTGAAATGACACATCCCTCACACTTACCTTTTGATCGTCCTCAGGCAAAACATTAAAATTAAGATCATAGACCTAAAACTTTGACTCATTTTCCATATGTTCCAATAATACATAATCATAAACAAAAATGAATTAATCTCCAAAATCATAGAAAGAATTTAATATTCAACGCTTCTACTCGTAAACTTGGAAAATGTGTTTAAAAATATATTCATAGGTACACTTAACACCATTCACAATTAAGACATTCCATAACTTTGCATATCATTTCATTTCCCCACCACTAAGGTTCATATGCAAAATCATGGATCAAAGGACTTTTGAAGGTTGTAATATGGGCAAAGTTAAAGTGAGATGTATTTGGGTCAAGTAGCATGAAAACCATTAAAGCTAGTGAAACAATAGTAACACTCAATGTCAAATCAAGTGCACAAACCAACATTCAATCACAATTGTGTACATTAACCATGATGAATGCAAAAATGATGTTTGACCGTTCAAACTGAAGCTTTCTCACATAAACCACATGAAGCATAAATCACTCACAAAAGTCAATAAACAAGACTTTGTAACCATAGGGAGTGACCATTGAAAGCAACATCTACCTCATATCTGACATACTTAAGTAACCCATTCAACACAAATTTAGGAGGAAAGATTAGTCATAAACAACTTTTCGACACATATACACTTCCTCTTTGATACATTTGTTTAAAATTTTTTATCTTTTTCTTTTTTTCTTTCTCTTTTCTTTCTTTCTTTCCCTTTTTTTATATAAACATTGAAAGAAACTACATCAACATGAGAATTTAATAATATGACATAAAATAACATCCCAACATTATAACCACCCCACACATATATACATCCCCACACTTATACTTTTGTACATCCACAAACGCAACAATCACAAATGTTCCACTAGCTTTAATGATTGGGAAGGACATTTAGTTAGGTTTTAAGCATGTAATGTGGTTAGTACA
The DNA here is from genome assembly GCA_027576715.1 of Erythroxylum flavicans. Lineage (NCBI taxonomy): Eukaryota > Viridiplantae > Streptophyta > Magnoliopsida > Malpighiales > Erythroxylaceae > Erythroxylum > Erythroxylum flavicans. The sequence continues at coordinate 15,949,337 of JANZXP010000003.1, forward strand.
CAAAGAAAAGGAAAACAAAGCTCAAGGGGGATTATTAAAAGGAAAATCATATAATGGGTATGCTGTTTGGATAGTGTAGTTTGAAAAGGAAAAGAATGCCTAATCATTTTCATGTTAATGCATGTGATAAAAAGTTGGTCTCGAATAGAAAATCAAAACAAATTCAGGATGTACATGTCATGAAGGTCTCACATTATTAAAAGATAATGAGATTGATATGGATGTGTCAGTTTGATAAGGCTCAAAATCTTACTAGCCTTATCTACCACTAGTCATTACTCTTCTAAAGATAATGCATATTGACCAATCACAAGAGCAAAAGTACATGCCAAAGTTGCCAAGAAATTCTCTAGTCAACTTATTCTCTAATCATAACTATATAGTCCTAAAAGCAATAGAAAAAGAGAAAATGTTTATTTTGTTTGTTTTATTCTCTCTCTCATTTTTACTGAAAACTTAAAACAGTCAAGAAACAAACTAACATAGAAACAAACATGCATATCCTAACTAGTGAGTAAAGGAAAAGAAACTTACTTCCCTTGGGTTACCTCCTAGTAAGTGCCTTTGTTTAGTTTCACTGGCTCAACTTCATGTTTTCTCCTCACGTAACAAAATTGTGATCTTCAGGTGTCACAATTTGAGCCACTTTCACGTGAGGTTGTTCAAATAGGGACTTGGTTCATAGTCCGTCATATTCAGCACATTCCCTATCTTCAAAATCTTACTCTCTATTGAGTCCATGCTCTCAGGAAATATTTCGAATGACTCATCACCTTTTTCTTCTTCGTTTAATTTATCTAGCCTATAATTTCAGTCTTAACAATAAATTAGAACTCAATATTTACCTCCGAGCTAAAAGATGTAGCTTTTTCTTCTTCGAGCTCCTTCTCCACTTATTCGACTTCACAAGCAATTCCTTATGTGTTACACTCAAGCTCCTCATCACTTTGTATGATCTCTACACTAACTTATGTTGGGCACACATCGGATTAAAATGGTTGCGTCTCTTCGTTTTGTGATTTTAGGTGGTCGAGAGCTTCCATCATTTGACCCATCTAGCTTGCCACATTCTAGAGTCCAGACATTATATCTTGCTAAAATTGCATCATTTCTTGCTAGAATTGTTGAATATTTTGTTGCATATTCTGTTGAAGTTGAATATTATTAGTAGTCATAATATTAAGCAACTCTTCCATTGATGTACCTGAGTCGTGATAAGAAGCTTTTAGTCTATAAGGGAATTGTTGTATGTTCTGCATACTATCATAAAAGTAATTCTATTGATTATCCCATCCATAATTAAAATTCTTATAGTCACTCCAAGAAGGATTATAAGCTTAGGAATATGAGTTATAAAAGAAATTAATTCCATCTATGAATTTTCTTAACACAATAAACACTAAACAAAAAGTGAAAAGAACAAGAAGTAACTAAAAAGAAACAAATTGCAAACAAATATGTACAAAACATCAATTAAAATCAAAAACTAAAACTAAAATACTGCATTCCGGGGTAACAATGCCAAAATTGATGATAGCGTGTCCAAATGCTACGTTAAAATATAGTAGTGGTGAGTTTAGGTCAATCCCATAGAGAATGTTCGATTAGCTTTTGAAATGAAAATAACTGGTGTTTAGGTTTTGAGGGGGTTGATTTTGGTTTAAAATAAGAAAATAAAACTAAACTAACTAACCAAAGCAATTTAAAGAAAACATGTAAAAATGATGAAAGTGGTGAGTTCGTAAAGAATCTGATTCAATGGTTCAATCTCAGCCTATACCTTAATTAAACATCTATCATTAAATTGTTGTTCTTTCACCTCTCCTTGAACTATTAATCGTAGGGTTAATGATAAGATCTATTAACCCAAGTTTTCTCTTAGGCCATGATTAATTAAGATACGATTGTTAATTAAACCTAACTACTGAATAACCTAGGATATGATCTATAGAGTCAATTAGGTAGTTGGATTACAAATTAGGAGAATTAATTAATTCAAGCAATACCCGCATACATTTGGGTCATTTAACCTAGGTTATGTTATCCCTAATGATTATAAACCATTAGTAGCTATAAATAAATCTCAAATATAACACTTACAGATTATATTGAAATTCTAGCTATGGGTTCATACACAAACATTCGAACTATATGATAATACGATCATTCATATGTAAAACCTAAATCCATATGTATAGGATAACACAATAAATTCATAAAGAGAGAAATAAATAACAAATAGAAAGAAAGAATGCTTAACCTGGTCAACAGTGTTGAGGTCACCTCTAAACTGGCGTCGAGAAGCTATCCCTCCATAGGTCTCTCACAGTTGAGAGCTTTGGTTGCTTTCTTCATTCTCTCCCAAAGCTCCCAAAGCTTTTCCTAGATAAAAACAATAAAACTTTCATTCCCCTCGGCCATCACCAATACATTGCTTTTATACGAAAAATGAGATTTTTGGTGAGTTGGCATTGTGTCACACTTGTTACTTTGTGAGTCACCGGTGTGACACACCTTCTCACAACTATGAGACTCTTCCCATGACCATGAGTGGTGTCTCACAGCAATCAGACTAGTTAATGGCATAATCATGACTCCCTTACCCTTGTTCTTTTGTCTTCTTCTTTCTCCATCCTTCATCTTCTTTGTATTTCAGCATGTCTTATCTTTCTTAGCATTTTCTTGTCTTCTTTTGCTTTAAATCTTCTTCCTCTTGCTCTATGAAGACAAAGGATTGTGAATCTTCAGAAAACTACTCAATTGTAGTACTTTCAACTCACTTTAGCTTTTTCCCTCATGAATTGTGCCTAAAACTATATATGAGTTAAAGTAAGTATCTTAAGCACTTTCTTAGCAATAATTACAAAGTGTTATGGAATAAATCCATCATCAATTAAACACATTTCATGTATGGCATGACAACTATAAGAATAAGTTCAGAGGATATAGTATTTTGGTTTCGATCTCAAACTACTTCAGAAATTTGATGACGTGGTGAAAAACAAGAAGCGGGTGGGAAAGATAACATTATGAAGATGCAACTAAGATCATCCTTCAAGTCCTTTCTCAAAGTTAACAAGATGACGAGTCTGCCTTAGAAGGGCTATGAAATGGATGCAAATCGTTCTCTATAGTTGATACTGAGAAATGCATTAAAAGATACAGAAACTTTGCATTCAGACGCCAAAATAATTCATTCACAGCTTGGTGGCCTAAAGGTTGAAGGAATGTAGTAACTAGAAGTAGTGACAAGTGAGGTGGTCTGATTAATTGAAACAACTATAGTTCTAATATTTATGATTGATGTTAATGGCCTTATTAAGGGGTGGAATGCAAAATTTACTGAGTTGACAGATCTCACTATTGATAAAACTATTAGTAAGCATTTGCTAACACTTATTAAAGATTCTTCTGTTGAAAAAGTCAAAGGTATATTACTTATGGCATTGTAGGGCAAAGAGGAACAAAATATCAAATTCAAGATTAAAACATACGATTTCAAGGTCGACAATGGCTCCATTAGCATAGTTTTTAATGCTTGTGCAAATAAAGACTTTCAAGAAAATATGGTGGGGATGTGTTTTGTTTCTCAAGACATCACTAGGCAGAAGACAGTGATGGATAAGTTAACTCGAATAAAAGGTGATTATAAATCAATTTTACAAAACCCAAACCTGATCCCCCCAATATTTGAGATTGATGAATTTGGCTAGTGCTCTGAGTGGAATTCAGCTATAACTAAGTTGACTGGTTGGAAATAAGAAGTAATAAACAAAATGCTTTTGGAAGGGGTTTTTGGGACCAATATGGCATTTTGTCATCTGAAGAATCAAGACGCCTTTATAAACTTTGGTATTGTACTTAATACTGCCATTACTACCTAAGAACCTGAGAAGAAAATTTTGGATTCTGTTTTAGAAGTAGCAAGTATGTAGAATGCTTGTTATGCATGAAAAAATGAAAAAGAAATTGGACAGAGAGGGTGTAATCACTGGGGTATTTTTCTTTTTTCAGCTTCCAAGTTAAGAGTTGTAGCAAGCACTTTATTTCCAGTGATTAACAGAGTAGACTACTGTGAAAAGATTAAAAGCATTCTCTTATATGAAAGGACAGGTCCAGAATCCTCTAGCTAGCATTATATTTTCTAGAAATCTAATAGCCTATTTTCCATACTAAGGGTTAGAGCCTTAGATTATTGCATATAAGTCATATCATTTTAGCATTTATGAAATGCATTTCATTCATATGCATGTCATTAGCATACACACATAAATTATGATTTTGTACACATTGCAAAGATAGTACACGCACTCAATTGACATATTTTGGGGTATGAAAGGTTTAAAATGATCATGATGTGAATTGTGTATTGTTTATGTCTTGAATTTTAGTTTGATCGATTATAAGTAGTAAATTTGGAATTAATTGTTACAATTGGAAAAAATGATGCACAAATTGGATACTTTTATGCCTTGTTCTTGATGTATAAAAATCGTAGGTTATAGGTTGTTTTATGGATGAATGAGATTGAATTTTGAAGTACAATAAAGGTGAATTAATGCTAAAGAAAGGTGCTAATTTAGTGTTCTTGAAGTGGGAACGAACTAGGATTACATGAATGATAGTGAATAAAAGTTTCTGTTTTGGTTTTTGACACATGAAAAATTAGGATGACTAAGCCTATAAATTGAGTGACATTTCGCATAGATAAATGAATGACATTTGGCATAGGTAATTAATTGAAAAATGGTAGCAATGAATGAGTGACAAATGGACTAATAACTAGGTGACATTTGGCAGCTTATGGAGGTGATAAGTGGCTTACATGCTTAGTGACATACGCCATTGTAACATGGAGACACCTAGCATTTAATAAGCCAAGCTACTGCAGGGGTAGTTTCTGTTGGTTTCATTTTTTTTCCTTTCCATCACTTTCACCACCAAAACACTCACACACTCTCACAACTTCTGAATTTTGCTTCAATTTCGTTCATAGTCACCTCAAGATCCACATAAAAATCTACTGAAAGATAGTTATAATCTGCTATCATCATTTTGCCTTTGCTGAAATCGTTTTACTTCCACCTTGAATTGATGATGATCTTGCATGCATAAAAGGCTAGGTTAACTTGATGAATTAAGGTGAAACTTTAGCTAAACAAGTAAGTAAAGTATGATCTTTATGGCATGTTATAATAGAAAGATTATGATGATTGAATTAGGATAGATTGTATTTGATGTTGATTTTAAAGATGTGCTGGAAAATGGAGAATGAATGGGTACTTTTCTATTCTGCTTTTGAATGTATGAAAACAATAGTTTATAGCATGTTGTATGGATTATTTAAGTTGGGATTTGAAGTATAATTGATGAGGAATTCATGCTAAAGATAGGTGTTATTAAGGTGTTTTCAAATCT
>JANZXP010000003.1:15964266-15985040 GCA_027576715.1 Erythroxylum flavicans
TGAGATTTTCATGTTTATTGTATTTGGTGTGTACTGAGTTGTTTAAGCTCATAGGATGATGTTATAAACCTGAGATGATATTGTTGTATGAAACGATGTAAATTATGTATTTTGATTAATGTGATAACTTTTTGAGTTTAGAAAATGTGTGATTGATGGTTTAATGTGTGATGCCATGTTATGTACAATAAAGGTGAGATAGTTAACATGTCATTTCTGACAGGCATGTACACGTGTATCTGATAGACACACGTGCATATATCAGTTGAGAATAGGGTGTTACACCGAGTCAAAATGGTGCCTTCTCTACCTCCTCTGTGTATACGCTAATTGAGAACGGTGGATGGCACGAACACTCTAGGCTGTGGAATGTGATTTGAAAGTGGCCTAGGCCACTGAGAATTAAAACATTCCTATGGCTGGCAGCGAAAAGGAAGCTATTGACAAATCACCAACTAGTTGTTCGGCATCTCTTGGCAGATAATAGGTGCACTTTTTGTGGCAATATAGAGACCTATATGTAATGCGAGATTGCCCCCGTGTGCGTCAGTTCTGGTCTTAATTCCCATCAGAGGTAATCAACGCTAACTTTTTTACTCAAGATGTGGAATGGTGGACGTTATGTAATCTTCAGGAAAAATGTAATTAGTGGAATTTAGATTGGTTTATTATTTACGGTGTCTCGTGTTGGTTTCTTTGGCATTGGCGGAATCGTTCCCTTTTTGAAAGAAATTTCTATTGGCCACCCCCACGCAGGGCTATTGTGCTTGTGATTGAATTCATGGAGTGGATTGCTAAAGCAACGTGTTTAACGAATAGATCTACCTACGACCAGGAACTCTTTTTCACAAGACCTATAGGATGGTTAAGATTGGAGGAAGGATGGGTTCGGTTAAACTTTGATGGCGCATCCAAGACCTCAAATCGCCATGCTACTGCAGGGGTTTTGATCCGCAATTGCCAAGGGAACTGGTTGGGAGGCTTTGCTCATAACATTGGTCTGGGTTCATCATTGGAGGCAGAATTATGGGGAGTTCACACTGATTTAACTATGGCTTGAAACCTAGGTTACAAAAAGGTGGAAGTAGAAGTCGACTCCCTGGAAGTTATCAACATACTTTCTTTTTCAACAATCTTGGGTCTCCTCGACAACCCCTTTATAATGGAGATTAGAGCTCTAGTAGCCAGACAATTGGATATTAGGTTTAAACATGTTCTCAGAGAAGGCAACTTCAACATAGACCAACTAACAACTTTGACAGGGTCGTTTGGAATGGGAGTCACTATATTCAATTCACCACCATCAGAGATTATGGATGTCCTATGTAAGGACCAGGAAGGGGTTATCTACCCTCGCATAGGAGTGTAATTCGCTAGATAGTTGTAGTGCTTTTATCCTTTGTAAAAAAAATTTAAATTAGACCCTAATATTTCATAAGTTTAATTTGACGCCTAATGTTTAAGTAGCGTTCAAATCAGACAATGATTAGAGCGAAAATTTGACAGAATTTAGCCTATGTCAGTTAAATGACAAGTGGCAATTTATTTTTAATATTTTTAAATTTTATTAAAAGCAGAACCAACAACATTGATGACGTGGATTGTCCCACTTCTATTTAAACGTTTGGAAGTCTGAAACACTGCATTTGGAAGCCTCCATTTAAATTCTGCACCTGAGTTTGAAAGCCCGACGGTGAAGGTGCTCGAATCATTTATGGTAGATGAAGTTTTTCGGTGATGATCCAAAGTAGATAACGAGTCTGATTTTATTTATCCATTCCATTTTTTCCCTGACGACAAATCAAGGCATTTATCTAAGAGAATTGACTATTCTTCCCCAATTCTGATTTTCATTCTTTCTTTTTGTTTTACGTTTTTTAGTTTTCAAAAGCCCTGTTTGGATTTTGGTAAATACGATTGTCGTTGGTGATGTTGAAGTTGTTGTCTTTTATGGTTAATGTACAGTTTTCATTCTTATGCTTAATTCTCTATTGGTGTATGGAAGATTTAGAGGTTGTAGGATTTTTTTGCTTCCAAGGAAGTTTAATCAATTTTGTTTCATTGCGTGGATTGTGTGGATGATGGACGTGATGATTGTTACCCCAAATGCTCAAAGCTGAATAAACTGAGCGATTTTTCTTTACAGAGAATCCAAGCCAAAAATGTGATCCATCATTTAGACCTATTTTAAGTCCCATTACATAGTTTATGTTTTGCTTCCTAGATTAAGTTGTAATTCATGCTCTTTTGTTTTTCATTCATTCATGCTCTTTTGTTTTCATTCATAATTACTTTCATCTAACTTTACTGTGAAATATGTATTTTAAAGGTGGAAGTGATGATTATTTCCCCAAATGATCGAAGCTGAATAAACTGAGCGATCTTTCTCTTCAGGGAATCCAAGCCAGGAATCTCATAGGAAAACATGTTTTTATCATTTAATCTCTTATAACAAAATCCAGGAACATATTATTACTCTTTTTGTCAACATTCATGATTTGTTGTAAGCTAATGTTGGAAAGGATGAATATTTTCCCAGGTGATCAGAAACTGAATAAATTGAGAGATTTTCGGAGAGTCCAAGCCACATGTCAATAAAGTTTGCATCTTCGAAGGAGGGTTCATTTAGATTTTTGTTGGAGGAGTAAAAGAAAAAGGGATCGAACTGGTGGATCTTTATTCTAAGTTGTTGGATGGAGCAAGATAAAGGTTGCTCAGACAGGGTTTCGGGTGCAGAGATTGAGCATAGTCCTAAATAAAATTACCTTAAGCTTTTAACATGTTGGTGTCAAGTTTCCATTGTGTAAATTGAGGTTTTGTGTTTGTTTGGTAGAAGCAGAACAAGCTCTAGATTTGAATAATAATGGAGATTTGTATTCATGATCTTTTTTTACTGTGAATTGGAAGTGATTTTGAATATGATGTTGCTCAATCTTTAGTTTCACTTATTTCCTTCTTCAAGTTCAGGGTAACACTTAAGTCTTAACATAGGCCAATCCACTAAACTAATTGAACGAGAACCACACAATTAAAAGTAATATAAAAGCTTATGATAGTCTATATGAAAGGAAATTTTGTTCCAACAAACTTTAGTAATGATGACAACTTCCATGCTCGTATCTCGACAACCCAGTCTCCGGCATTCTCAGCCGCTAAAATCGTTATCTAACTTTTTAGGCACATTCACTTCTTCTCATGTACTCCGATTTAGCACCAAAAAGAGGCAAAAGTTGCCATCTTTATCTGTTGCTACTGCTACTTCAGCTTTATTGCATGCTCTCATCTTTGACTGCGACGACGTGATTAGAAAGTCTGAGCACCTCCACTGCCAGGCTTCCAAACTCAGGTGGGGTGTTTAAATGGAGGCTTCCAAACTCAGGTGGGGCGTTTCAGACTTTCAAACGTTTAAACGGAAGTCGAACAATCCACATCATCAATATTGGTCCACATCATCAATATAGGTCCACTTTTGCCTATTAAGGTGGTTGAGTTGGTGGAGTGAGGAGCATGAAGTCAAAAGATTCTGTGTTCGAATATTTCTACTTATAGTTTTTTGATCGAGCCTATCTTACAGGGCTTGCCTAGTACAGAATACCCTATTGGTATGATTTGCAGGCTATTGTGTTAATCCGAAAATTTACTCAATGCGCATCCAAAGGATAACGATTCTACAAATTCTCCATTTCAAAATAAAACTACTTTTAATAATTTTTTTTAAAAACTACAAATTAGAAAAATAAATTGTCACATGGTATTTAACTTACAAAAGTCAAAATTTGTCAAATCAAGCTCTGAGTTAAACGTTTTGCAAATACTAAAACCTAAGTTGATCATTTCAAAATGTTAGGGTCTAACTTAAATTTTAGTAAGAACATTAAAGTCTAAATTGCTCTTTTAATGTCTTAAACACCCTAAAATATTAGGGTTCATTTCAAACATTAGTGTAAATATTAAGGGTTGTTTAACTCTTTTGGTTTATATTCTGATCGTAAATGATGGAATTTAAAATATACGAGCCTAAGCTAGGAAAAAAAAATCCAGAAGCTAATCCCCAGTACGGATTCCAAAGCATACTGTTGACAGTTAGACGCGTCAAAAATTCAAAATTAACGAGAAGCACTTCAAAAGTCAAGAGAAGGAAGTCAGGAACAAAAGGGCAATGGAAGTATTAATAAATGCATGAAAGAACGAAACCGTAAACACAAGACAATATTGTGTCCATTATGTTTATATCCTATTCTAATGTTTTTGTTTAAATTTCAGAATTTCTTGGTTTGCCTAATGAAAGCAAATGCCTTTTCTAAGAGTTCCATAACATAATCAGTCGCAGCTCTCTTCCTTCATCTACTCGATTACATGTACAATTCCTACTTAACAAATAGCAAACCCCGTAATAAGGTATTCACATCAATCCCCTCCTTTTGGAATCTTTGTTTATGATTAATTAGTTCTTGACAATATTTTGTCGGGATTTCTTCTTTCTTTGTATATATTTCTTTTGTATTATTTGAAATTTCTTCGCATTTCGCTTTCAGTTTTCCCGAGAAACAAAGGAAAGGGATCCGAAAAATAGCTTTGAGCTGCGTGTAAATCAGCTGACTGTTAGTCATTCTTCATCAAATCCCAAATATTTTTTCTTCAATCGGGTTCAAGCTCTGACTTTGTTTGCGAAAGTGTTACTTTTTCTTCAGATTCAAGGTCGAACAAAGATCTCTAAAGAAAGAGTAATTTCACAAGGAAGCAAAACAAGAACAAGAGTTTGTGAGAAAAGAAAGGATTTTGAAGAGATAGAGGGCTTATTGCCGAGAGGTGGTGATGGGTTCGAAGAAGGCGGAAAGTACGTCAGCTCCAACAATTCGAAGAGACCCATACGAGGTGTTGTCTGTGTCAAGAGATTCTACCGATCAAGAGATTAAAACGGCTTACAGAAAGCTTGCGCTTAAGTAAGTATTGTTTAATTCTCTTTTGAGTTATTCTATGGAACTTAAAGTTGTTTGAATTTGAATCAAGGTTGGGAATCTGGTTTGTTGTAGTGGCTTTTTGAGTTAGCGGGCAGTATTCATTTTGGTTGTTAGCTGATTAACTTGCTCCTTTTTAGCATAATTTGGGTACTGAGTTTGATTTCTTCATTTTTTCTTGCAGAACCCTTATAAATTTGGATGAATGGTCATTGAGTCAGAAATTAAATTTTGCTGCTAGGATTTCATGTTGTTAATTAAGGCATGCTTTTCCTATGGATAAGAAAATTGACTATTTTCTTTGTTAGATTTCACCAACACGCCCAAACTAACAATTGGAGATCTTTATTGCGAATACATACGGGTGCAATAAGTTTTATAAACCCTTGACCGTGTTTGTGTAGATTAATTTACAACAGGAAAGGAATAGAGGAATACTTAAGAAATTTACTCTTTTGATTTCTTCTAGAGGAATGGACAGAGGAGGTGCTTTCAAAAAGAAACTTTGCTGTAAGTTTCTGCCAACATTTTTTATCTTCTGACAAAAACTCCAGTTTATTGCCAATTGCTTCATTCCAAATGAACTATATGACCTCTCCTATCTTCATTGGTGTATACGTCTCTCCTGTGAGAGTTGTGTAGTTTGACCTTAGAAGTTGGACACACTTGCAATTAGAGGTCTTCACTCTCCTGTCAGAATAACTACCCATTTGGATTCTAAACCCTTATCTTGACATGATAAAACCAAGTAAATATTATTGTTATTTTGGACAGGCACTAAACTTTATGTGTTTGCAATCACTTCGGTAGTCATTTTCCCCTCATTTAGGTGATGTAAATTGAAATAATAGTAGAAATTTATTAGAACCATTTTATAGAAGATCCTCTTTATTATTCTATCAATCATGGTAAAGAACTTGCCAATGTTAATATTCTATTGTTCTAAAAATGTCTCCTCTTCATTGTTTTAGCCTCTTTGTCTTTTCCTTTTCCTTTTCCCTTTCCTTTTTGAATGTATTTTTGTTCATCATGATGTTGCTGGTGGTGCCTGTCTTAATTTTTGTCCTTAGACTTGACCTTTAAATTGAGGGTAGGTACCATCCAGACAAGAATACCAACAGTCCTGAAGCCTCAGAGCTTTTCAAGGAGGTTGCATATTCCTACAGTATCCTATCTGATCCAGAAAAGAGGCGGCAGTATGATAGTGCAGGATTTGAGGTACTAATGCCATATTTTCTTTTCCTTTTGTGTTTTATCTTTTAGTTTGATGTGGTGGACTTCCCAGATGTGTTGTATAAATAATCTTAGACTTTTATGATACTTAAGGTGGTCCTTTGTAATATCTTTAATCCTATCATGTTTTATGCTATCAAATGAAATCATGTCAAACTTGATCCTGACAATCTTAGAAGAGAACTCAATCAGCTTCGTGACTGCCAAAGTTCTTAGGAACCTTACTAATTCTTCAGAGCTCTTGAACTTCTTGAACTGAATGCACTATAATTTTCTTTTAAATGAAAAAAGTTATTGAATATCTTGGAATTAATCTGCTGCCATAATGAAAATATTAGAAACTACTTGTGATTTTTCTTTTCTAGTATTTGTAGAACTCCAGTTTGAGTAGGTTTTTATATGCTCTTGCGTATAAGTCATAAAGATTTTCAAGATTATGGTAACTTTATTTTCCCTGTACATTTTTGGTCATATAAAGTGAAGACTCTGGAATTCCAAGCAGCTTTTCATTTATTATACGTTGTGATCGAGTGCAAAAGGATTTAAACTTCTGTATAACATCATATTAGATGAGGTGATAACTTTGTATAATTCTTTCCTTTTGTCATGTTTGCATGAAAGTTATTTTCTATTTACTAATGTAGAATCATATAAATTATGATCAGGCTCTTGATGCTGAAAGCATGGATATGGAAATTGATTTATCTAATCTGGGAACTGTTAATACAGTCTTTGCTGCATTATTCAGGTGATTTCGAACCAGAAACATTTAATGGTTGTGTTATATGAAGCTTTTTATTAAGTCTGATTCCTTTATCTTTTAAACAGTAAGCTTGGTGTCCCCATCAAAACTACAATCTCTACCAATGTTCTTGAAGGAGCACTGAATGGAACTGTCACTGTTAGGCCTCTTCCTATTGGAACGTCAATCAGTGGAAAGGTTCCTAGTCTTTTTCATGAATGATAAAGCTATTTTCTTTTACACCTGCTGCTTATTTTGTGTTTCCATGCAGGTGGAGAAACAGTGTGCACATTTCTTTGGTGTCACTATAAATGAAAAACAAGCTGAATCGGGGATTGTTGTGAGAGTAACTTCAAATGCACAAAGCAAATTTAAGGTTCCAATTATTTGTGCTATGTTCTGCTTCTTTTCCCTGCACAAGTGTTTATCTGTTCCCTAAGCTTAATTTATTCTGTAAAATTGTTAAAGCATGTTATTGGACGTGTGTAATTTTCAGCTACTTTATTTTGAGCAAGATGCAAATGGTGGCTATGGATTAGTATTACAGGTATTCTCCCTTTTTCTCCAATTTTTAGTGTATGTGCATCTATTTTTCTATGTCAAAGTCTCGTTTCTGCTTTCTATTTTTTTAACTGGAATTGACCACTTGTAGATGCAATTTATTTGCATTTCATTTTGTATCAATCAAGCTACTAGGTAATTCCATGCTATTAAATTTAATATATTTGGGTGAGAGTAGACTTTGAATTTATAGTGTATACTTTATGGTTGTACTTCCTAAGAAATAATATATTTAACACTGGTAATTCATATTTCATGATGCACAAATAAATGCTGATTTCCAACCTCAACTAGAAAGTCATCTTTTGTATATCCTCTGCAGGAAAATCTAGATTTGTGGGGGAATATGGAAACTCTCTATCATTAAAAAAGTTGAACACGAGCATTTTCTATAGTAGAAAAGGGAAATCTAAAATGTTATATGAAAACTATGAATTAGATCAATGAAATAAAAGTACGGAAACATTCTTTCAGTGGTTTCAAGGAATAGTACAGTTAGATCAATGAAATAAAGCACGGAAACATTCTTTCAGTGGTTTTGAGGATAGTCTTAAGCAAGAAAAGATCTTGTCGTTGAAATCCTTGTTACATTGGTCCCTTCATAGGAGACCTATATTATTGGATAATACACCCAAGTGTGAAAAAGTAATATGTTGTTACCTCTGCAGGAAGATAGTGAGAAGACAGGCAAGGCGACATCTGCAGGGATGTATTTTCTACATTTTCAAGTGTACAGGATGGACTTAACGGTGAATGCGGTGTGAATCTCTTCCGATTTGCTAATTATCTTCTAGCATTTAAGGATTTTTTCTATTTATCTTCTTAGTGTTCTTGATACCATTGTGTACACCTTGTGAGCAGTTGGCGATGGCTAAAGATCCTGATGCTGCATTCTTTAAAAGGTTGGAAGGACTTCAACCATGTGAAGTTTCTGAACTAAAAGCTGGCACTCATATATATGCTGTCTATGGTGTGAACAATATATTTTTTTTGGGGCCTGATCTTAATCAATTATTTTCCAGATTTCTATGTTGTTTGACTTTTGCTGTAATTTTTCAGGAGATAACTTTTTTAAGACTGCCACCTACACAATTGAAGCACTATGTGCAGACACATATGAACAAACCTCTGAGAACCTCAAGGAGATAGAAGCTCAAATTCTGAGAAAAAGAAATGAACTACGCCAATTTGAGACAGAATACAGAAACGTAGATTATCTAGTTTCTACAAGCTTTGTTTTTAATGCTTGTTCTTTTAATTAATTGGAGTTTCTTTTGTAGGCCTTGGCACGCTTCCAAGAAGTAACTAATAGATACAGCCAGGAAAAGCAATCTGTATGTTTCAAACCCAGATTTACTCTTTCCGTGTTTTATTTTATTGGCATTTCCGGGATATACAAACCAATAAAATTTAATCTGGATATGCACACGTATGCTGTTTCTTGTCTACATTTCAACATTTTTATTTTCAATCCCAAAGCTTCTAAAATTTTCTGTAGTCTTAATGTTTTTTTGTGTGAAATTAATAGTGTTTTGCTGAATGCAGGGGTCTGGCCGATTTAATCCAAGTTAAAATTGCTAACATTGTTGATTGTTTAAAGGCTGTTCTTCTTGGTAAACGGTTTTGTTTGAACTCCTGTTCAGGTGGATGAGCTGCTTAAACAGCGTGATAGTATACATGCTTCATTCACTGTAGCCAGGACACTTGGTACTCATAGCAATGGAAGTACAAGCAAAGTTCTCGGTGAAGATTCAAAAGCTGAGAGTCCGTTGGAAGATGGAAACTCAGATGGAAAGGATAAAGCAGGCAAGAAGAAGTGGTTCAACTTGAACATTAAAGGATCTGAGAAAAAGTTATGAATAGGTTTAGATGATTTTGTATGAATTGATACATTCATATAGATATTTAATTAGTGTATTGAAATCCTTAAGCAATGTTTATATTTTATCTTTTTTTTCCCCTCCCTAGGATTTTCTCACGCTGGTTTGGTATTTGTATCTTAATACATGCTACTTTAAGAAACTTCAATGTTTTGAAGGAATGTGTATTTATGATATTCCCATTCATATTTCTGCAGTCGCTCTTCATTTGTGAACTTGAACTTACGTTCAATGTGACACATGTTTTATGTTTAAAATTAAACTGAAGCGATATGACCAAGTGCGCTAAAGATGAAAATTGGGCCTAAGATGGGTCTGACCCAGCCCACCTAATCTTACCTAAAGTCAAGGCACAAAGCCTGAGATTATCATGTTTGGGCTTGAATTTGGGCTTAATTTTCTTTAAAAAAATGCTTTTGAGCTCATAAATTCTGATATCGATATCATGTCTATTTTAAAATTTTTGACTTAGATTTAAGTCAAGTTAATCTACTCAATGTATAAGGCTCTCCGTTTCATAAGGTGTTAGGAGGATCATAATGTATGTAACCTTCTTATTGTATTTTTACAAAGAAACTGATTCAACCACTTAAACTTATATCCATAACAAAGGCGTAATTTTACTAATTACTCTAAAGCTCACTCTCTTTAAGCCAATCCATTATTAGGTAGAACCAAATCACTCATTAGTTAGATTTCTTTTTTCAATCAAACTCTCAATTGGTTCAAGTTTATTTGAAATGTTGTAAGTCAGGTTCAGACTAATCCATTACTACATATAACCATGGCGATCCTCTCTTAAAATTTCTCTCACGTTTTTATATACATAAACATATTAAGGGAAAAGATTGGAATAAAGTATAACATTATGGAGTTTATTAGCAAACAAATGTTTATCATACAATACTAATTTTTAATGAAAAAAAATAAAATTTAAAGTATCAAGAGATTACTATTATTCATTAATAAACAAGATATACATGGGACACAAATTAAATATGTAGAAAAAAACTTTTCCAAATATGGTGTATATATATATAATTTGTTTATTATTGAAACTTTATATAAAAGTTTTAAATTATATAAACTTTTTAAAACTTTAATTGTTTGGATTAATAAAATTTAACATATGTTTTCTTGAGTTATACCAAAAAATTTATATTCATTGATATTAATCAATATTAGAAATTATATATCTTAATTATGAAATATTATAAAGAGTAACATTTTTATTAAGAACACTTCTTCTTTTTTTCACAAGTCTATTATTATGGAAAAACACTAACAGGGTAATTTCTCTTAAGGATGTTTTAGGGAATCAAATACACCCAACAAAATTTTCTTTAGGAAGCTTATAATTACTTTGCTTAATCTCTTGGTGCCTTACTAACTCCTTTCTTGATTTCACATTATTTAGTCTATAGTCAATCAACAAATTTCTAATCTTGATGTCCATCTCCTAGCTAAGCCTTTTTTCTATCAGGGAACTAGATGATGCCATTTTTACACTCAATCCTAATAAAACTCCTGACCTGATGAGATGAATAAATTTTTCTTTAAAAAATCTTAGCCTTTGATCCAGAATATAGTGATGATAGAAGCTGAATTAAAGTTCTTTGAACATGGTAAAATGTTGAAGGAAGTTCACAAAATATTCGTTTGCCTTATTCCTAAGACTCTAATCCCCTAGATCATTGAATGAATTCAGGCCTATGTCATATCACAATAAAATATATAAAGTCACGTCCAAGTTGATCACAAACAGGCTTAAAGTTATGTTCGCTAATATCATTGCACAGTGCTTTTATAAAGACAAGGCTGATTAGGGATAACATTCTTCTGGCTCAAAATTTTAGTCAAGGGACACTAGGAAGCATGCTTCTAAGAATTGTGCCCTTAAAATCAATCTATATAAGGCATATAACTTAATAGATTGCACTTTGTAATCAATTTAGAAGTTTTCAAAAGTTTTTGTTTTGCGTCATATAACGTCTTAATGAATGGAGAACCTGTAAGACTCTTTAAGGCAGCAAGATAGTTGAGGTAATAAGATCCATTATATCTTTACCTCTTTGTCTTGAGAATGGAAGTGTTATTATGACTTATTAAGCTAGTCATTAACCAAAGAAAAGAATTTAAGTGTAAAAAGCTAAGGATTGCTTGCTTGTTCTTCGTGGATGATATATACTCTTGTCAAGAGTTAATGCAAACTCCCTTGGTGGTTTTTTTAACACCAATGAACTCATTCAAACATCTTTCAAGATTGGTCATTAGTAAGGAAAAGAGTAAGCCGATCATATCTCTGATTGCTTAACATTTAGTAAGATTGGGATTGAAAACCATGAAACCCCTAATCACATAATTAGGCATCCCCTTTTCATTTAGAAGAACCTTTTTTATCAATTATTTTCAACCTATAGATAAGATATAAAGGAGTTTCCTAAGTTGGAGTAACAAAAGCCTTTTTTGGTAGGTCGAGTATAGTTTATCAATTATGTCATTAATAATCTCCATGTGTATTGGTCATCACATCTTATGATTCCCATTGGCATAATCAAGATTATTGAGAGGATTGTGAGAAGATTTATTTGGCTAGGAGATATTAATAAGTAAGATTTTATTAAGGTTAAATGGAAAGAGCCTTGTCTCCCTAAAGATGAAGGTCGATTAGGCATAGTCCCTATTAGATTAACTAATAACGTGTGTTTAATTAAGAGGATTTGGAGGTTACTTCATGCAAATAGGCACTTTACGTTAAGTGGTTTCATGTTTTTAATTGAGAAATGATAATTTCTAGACTTTCCTTCCTTAAACTAATGCATTTTGGACTATAATTTAAATGTTTAAACTTACAAAAACAAGTTACGGGGTGATCAAACTTTCAATTGGGACTGGTGAAGCTACTAATTTCTAGCATAATCAATGGCTCAATTCTGGTCCTATTAGAGATATTCTAGAACTTAATAAACTGCATAATTTGATCCCAATAATTACTCTAATTAGGGAAGTGCTAAGAGAAAGAATTTTGCATTCGTCCCCTTCCTAAAAGTCCCCTTATAAACTTCATATTAGACACTAAACTTTGTATTGATAGGAAGGATAGTGTTTTGTGGAGCAGGAATACAGACAGGCAATTCTCTAATGATTCTTGTAAGTTATTGTTAAAAATCCTAGCCCCAAAATTTGTATTAACCACTTATTCTTCTCATTTCACTTTTACTTGGCAATCTAGAGCTCTATGCATTTGCTCTGCTCACCATCATATTTTGCAGCTAATTACCAGGTGATCATTTGGCAAATTCTCATGCTTGAGGAATGATGGTTTAATAAGGGATAAAGATAATTACGTCATTGCACTTGGTAGTATCATGATGTCCATTTGGAATGAAAGGAACTCAATAATCTTTAGCAATGTTAAAAAAAATCAAAAGAATCAGATGAGTCTTCGTCGCCCAAACCAGTAACCGCACAAAGAAGATGCCCAAACAGTAGAGAGAGAGACCGCAGATTGTGCCAAATCTTATTTTAAAAAAGTTAAAGACTTCTTGAAGTTTTATTTATATAAGCCCTGACGACCATTTTGAACATCAATTGAATCCAAGTATTTACTATTATACAAGCTTTTAATTTATTGGACATAAAGAGTTAGGACTACAGAATTTTAGTTGAGAAGGTCCCTTCAGTAGATTTTGTTTTTAGTGGGTAGCAAATTATATTTGCTCTTTCCTTTCCAAGAGCCCTAACGACAAGATCATTGGATCCAACTTAATAAAGCTGTAGAGAGACATTTGCTAGATTTAATAAAAACAAAAATCTTTTACTAAACAAAT
Organism: Erythroxylum flavicans; assembly: GCA_027576715.1. NCBI lineage: Eukaryota > Viridiplantae > Streptophyta > Magnoliopsida > Malpighiales > Erythroxylaceae > Erythroxylum > Erythroxylum flavicans. The sequence continues at coordinate 15,977,471 of JANZXP010000003.1, forward strand.
GGATGTCCTAATCTAGATTTATGTGCCTTGACAATTCCTCGATGAGCCCGGTTTAGGTGGCTCCACCACAAAATCATTCAAGACGGAGGTCGTCGCAACTATCCGATCTCTTTGCCACCTTACACAAGCAGTTATGACAGAAACTTTGTTTTGAAAATGGAGAAGGAAAAAAAAAAAAAAAGGGGCTAGCAGAAGCAGACCCATATTATAGATTAATAGATCATATATCTCAAAGATATGACAAAGCTGAATGACTTTTCAGCGCGTACTCATGTGTATGGATTGGAATTTGGCAACTGTGTTATCAGAACTAGTACTAATAATTATTAATCATGGAATCAAATGGTCTGAGAAGAGCTTTCAAGTCATTAAATACGTTCAATTAAATTCACGGTGATTGATGCTTGATTTTCTTATTTGCAAAATTTTGACTAAGCTAAAGAGGAGACTTTGAATAAGAAAGATATGTGGAGACATGGTGGGAGTGGGACACGGTAAGGAGTTGTGATGAAGACTTGCACCAAAAGCTTGAATCTAATAACACACGTCGTATTCGCCAAGTGGGCGTAAATTTTGCGACAGTTAACAATTAATCAGATATCTATATATATCTCATACTAAGATAGATTCCGGGAGATCTCTAAAAGAGAATCTAGATTTCAACGTCAATCACGCGAACATCGTAGACAACCATTCATCATCAACACTTAATGGTAGGCCCAAACTCCTTAATTGTAAGCTCCTGAACAGACTCATTCACACATTCTATGTCTAACGTGTCTAGCTCCTTTCCAAATGCATCATCTGAAATTGAAATCGATTTATATATCAAGGATTTTTAACACACCTATATTGCAGTCACTCAACATACATAATATAGACGAATAACTTACCAATAAGCTTAGTAAATAATAATTAACAGAGAGAAACATTAAATTAGTTGAAAGATGTAAGATGTATAGATCCACCCCTTTTTATTTGGTTGAAAGAGGAAAATTAGTAAAAGTTTGTAATAATACCATATTCATAGAAGAAAGACTCCAATTCTCGTGTTGACTAAATGGAGCGCCAGAACGAACAACGAAGGCTTTGTATAATCATGTGCAATGTGGTTATCTAAGAATAGATATTCAAGATAAAATAGACGGTGACACCAGGACCTTGAAAAAATTGTATATATATAGAGCTTGAGTTTAGGATCTAATACTTAGAAATTTACAAAATAAAGTAAAAAGAAATATAAGGATGAAGACTTACAAATCATTATTTTAAAGTTTTAAATTTAGATATGATGTCTTGATTTATATATGAATTCACTTAAATTCGGTTCAATTTCTTCCTACGATCGCTCAAACTTCTTCGCTAATGGAGGGTACTAAGCATCTTATTTTGAGTTGCGTACAATCTCAACTTAGTTCATCAAACAAATTTGTCAACTCGACACTTTTCATCAAGTACAGGAAAGCAAGAGAAGTGGCCTAGCTCATCAATATTTTCAATTCTAACCTAATCGCAATCAAAGAGTTTCTTCTCTCCCTCCAACAAATCTCTTAGAATTTTGTGTAATAGTCTTTGCTTTGGTTGGAAAATTATTGTAGTCGAGATCAGTTTTACGACAAATCAATACTATATAGTCCGAGGGGTCCTTTAGGAGCATACTTGTCGATTACCTAGTCAACTAATTCAAATGCTCATACGAATTTTGATCCTTAAATAGCCAAACTAACTAGTTAAAGGAATTTGAACCCTAGCTTGTCTATACTTTTTCCCCTCTATTCATAAAGCTCCCTAACAAATCCACGTGTTAATAAACCTCAGTCATCTTATGCAAAGCCCCTGCACGACCAGTCATCACATTCTTAAATCCCTCGTTACCGTCCATCATTTTCTTTTTCACCTTCACTGGATTAGCACAACATCCGATCCTAAGTACTAATCCTCACCTCTCAAGTCTTGCCAAGGAGTTGATCGCCAACCTCATAATTTCAATTTTTGTAATAACTTTTTATAGATAAATACTTAAATGACCAATAAACTTTTAAGTAATCATAAAGTAATGGAAGATTACTATTCCATTTTCGTTAACAAACAAAGGGATTGTTTGGTTTTACCCTTCAAAATATGCAAACGTACACACACACAGACACTAGATCGAAAGACAAAAAGAGCAAAAATATTTTCCGAGACAGTTTGCAAAACTAATGGGCCCTCGAGGGTTCTTGGGTCATGTTAATGTTATCACACGTTCATTTCCTGTTCATACATAAAATATCACCATTGGCATTGAGCACTACCCTGTTCTTCTCCTTGGGATGTTCGAGAGTGCGTGTCTCTCTCTATTGTATTGTTATCCTTTTATTCAAACCCCTTTTCTTTTCTTTTCATATTCTGTGTGTTTATCCGTATATATATCCGCAAACATGAAAACTTTGCCATTTGCTTTTCGAAACTTTAACCATGCACATTTATTCCTCGACCCTCTCTTTCTTTATCTCTCTCTGTTTAAGGTTGTAAGGAAAAAGTAAATCCAGAAAGCTTTGAGTGTGATCGTATGTAGGGTTTTCTAATGGCAGAACTTGATTGTCAAACAAAATCAACTTCCACAACCACTCGTTTAAAACTCTTTGGCTTCAACGTCTCAGAAGACGAAGATTTCACTTCAGACCCCATTAAAAAAGCATCTTCTTCTTCTAGCTTACCGGAAGGAGCACCTGCCTCCAGCGACGGCAGAAAATACGAGTGTCAGTACTGCTTCAGAGAATTCGCCAACTCACAAGCCCTGGGCGGTCACCAAAACGCTCACAAAAAGGAACGTCAGCAACTCAAACGAGCCCAAATGCAGGCCTCCAGAAACACTGGCGTCTCTGTGTCCTTAGGCAGAAATCCTACGGTCTCCGCCTTCGTTCCTCCGCCGCATCTCTTGGCACCTTCGGTGATTGTTCCCACGGCTAGCGGAGCACCACCGACATGGGTTTATCTGCCTCCACATGGGACATCGTCGTTTCAGGTCTCACATGGGTGCGTATTTCCCGGAAGTGGCGGCGGAGGAGGTGGGACTTATGGCGTTGGCGGGATGGAGGATGTTAGTACGTCTCGCGGAGGATCACCTCGTCAAAATAGAACTGATGGTAATAATAATGGGGCGGCAGTGTTGAGTAGATCCTCGGAAAGGGAAGGTGGGTCCTCTTTTGATGATGCATTGGGTTTGGATTTACACCTTAGACTTGCTCCTGCTGGGTCATGAATTGATATACGTACATCTCCTCAGCCACTTGTATTTATTAATCATGTTATTTTTATTTATTTATGTCCCTCTTTAATGGCTCCAAAATTTAACTCTTCATTTAACATCATGCATCTTTTCAGTTCATTAGTACTGAGATGATCTAACTAATTTTCTCTACATTACAATTCTATTTTCTTCTTCGATATCATTATTCATTTACTGGAATCAGCATTTTATATCCCTAGAGCTAGAGCTAGAGCTAGAAAATCCAGGAAAGGATGATACGTCCTAGGTGTGCGTCTTTTATTTACTTGTCAGAATCTTAAAGCATAAAGATTGAACCAGCTTAATGTTCAATCTTACTTGTTTTGGCATCTGACAATCTCTCTCTCTCTATACGTGTATACATATATTTGTTTTAGGTATAACTACACGATTGCGAAGTTTCGATGCAGAAATTTAAGCATCAACGATCCTAGCAGGAGAAGAGCATGACTGAAAAAACTTTTCAACTTACTTTTGAAGATTCCATTGTAGTAGTATGATTGGAGTAAAGTTTTTATTTAATAATTTTTCCTTATGTTAAGCTTTTTTATTTGATGATGGACTTTTAGTACATTGAGTTCATGAAACAAATTTCCTTCGAGAACTACTCCACTCTTTTAAACTGGTTTAAGGAAATCTTTTAGTAAGTGTTTGATTATTAAGCATTAAATTAATCCTCTATTACTATATATAATTGGATTCTATCCCGAATTTTAGTACATGCTCAGTTGTATTCACAACGAGAACTTTATAGATCATACCGTTACAAACAACCGAAATACTAAGTATAGCCATAATCCTCCAAACTCAACTTTGTAAGATCCCCATTTGACTCTTGAAATTAAAATAATCCCTAGGAAGAAGGTCGTCATTCGTAAATGCAAACCCTTGCATTAGGCCAAGATTAAAGTTGTGAAGAAAATTAACATACTATTGAATTTTTATCTTCTTAATTATATAGTAAAGTAAGATGAGGAATAAGTTAGAACATAGTAGATGATTACCATGAATTACATGTGATGACCTACATTCAAATGCTAAATTTTGTTATGTTCTAATTTTAATGAAGAGTGATTTAGATGTAAGAGAATTCATTCTTCAATTCAAAATTTTAATAAATTGGATTATAGCTCATGTCACCACTTTAATCTTCTGTTCATTTTCAATATGATATTTTTTAAGCCTTTTAATACTCTTTTTCCACATCATACATTTCTATGCTCCTTTCATTTTTTGAATTGGTTTGAACATCATTTTACATTTCAAGTATTTCATTTGACCACATCTTTAATTTAATTAAGAATTCATATCATATTATTCAATTATGAATACATTTTACTCGAATTTTTGAATTATCAATTATCAAATTCTTAATTTAATTCTATTTATTGTTTATAAATACGTTTTAAAGTTAAACTTTTTATATATTCTAATAATAATTATTTAAAATTTATTTTTGCATTAAATTTTTTGTTTGAATAATAGTTATTTAAAATTGAATTTTCTTATGCGATAAGTCATTTATTCGTTTATAATCCCAATTTATGAGAACTTTTTATATTCAAAAAAATCTTTTTTTTATTTGATGTAACTAACTTCAATGAGACACTTTTGTAATGAACATATCAAACATCATTTCGAGTTTTATATACTTGTTTTAAAGTTAAAATAATATATATTAATACAAGGCGTTAGTCAAAACATTACAAAAAGGGAAAGAACACCAACCAAGAAGCATGAGACCTACTGGAAAAAAAATAATTGCCTCAAGCTTTTTTTCTGTATAATTGTGATCTATTTACATAGTAATCAGACAATTAGAATTCTCAACTAATGAAGGAATGTGTTAGATGATTATGTAATTATTTGATTTTTTTTAAAATCACATGATGTAATTGGAGATTTCAATTCTGTTGCATAGCTTTGATAAATCATAATACGATTTTGTTAGCTCACGAAATACTTTGATACTTCCCTCAATATTCAATACATACATGAAAAACCTTTAAACATAAAAAATTAAAAATTTATTAATCACAAATGATAACTGAGATGAAAAAAAAAACTCAAATTCATGTAGAACAGGAAAGTATGAAAACGGAGAGAGAACTGAGCGAGAAAGGCTCCGAAGAGTACAGTAGGACAAGGGACGTTACATAATTAGGAGCCAATACATAATTATATGGGATTAAAACAAGAATAAAACCAAGTATGGTTGTCTAGCACTGGTTAGGTGCTGTTTCTACTTCCTACGAATCCATTCGCTAGGCTTTGTTTTGAACAAAATGTTGATTAAATTAATTAAGACCGAATGAGAGACGGCATAAAGGGAGGCCTAAGTACGTTTTTAGTAAACCAGTCTCATTATTGTCAGTCTCGGCAAAAATCGTACGTGCTCAGGTGTCTATTGCACTATAGATATGAGCATAGTGTAAAACTTATAAAACATCATTTTCTCGCATTGTTTATAGGTCACTGATTCGGGATTATATTAAGCCAGGTAGCATTGATATTCTTCCGGAATCTTCTCTTCCATGCTCAAATTAAGGGTATTGGATTACTTCAAATTACTTTACTTGTTGTGAACATTATTCCATGGTTCTGGCCAATAGCGTAGCGTTCGATGAGAGGGCTCAGCAAACCACTTAGATGACAAATGAACAAAGTCTCTGATTGAATCATGGTGCCTTAAGCAATGAAACAATTCTAGCCTTGATTGGAACTTGGGGACAAACTAGGATTGAAATGATGGTTGAAACACTAATAACTTTGGGCCCCATGATATATGTAATATAACATAGAATAAACTCACATAATGGCCGAGTTTTTGAGAGAGGGTTTTCATTGGTTAAGTTGGAAGTGCATATCTACATCATTTTACGGGATCACTATGAAGCAACAATTAGTTGTTGGGGCCCAATCACCGGCTGGTGATATGTTGAAGACAAAGTAGTGGGAAGGGGGATTTCAACTTTCGTTGTTATCTAAGGGCTGTAGTTTGCAACGTACCCAATATGTCAAAAAGATCCAAAGGAAGAACTTTTGTTCAAGTGCACAAGGTCTTTCAAATGTATTTAAGATTGTGCTTTCGCTCCTTTACGTTGCATCAAACAAAAAAGTAATGAATTTTAAGTCACCGAGAAGTAACAAAGCGACAGCACTCTAAATCCTCTATCAAGTAGTTTTATACGCTCATAATTAACTCAAATATGAACTCCATATTTGTACTTCCCAAAGCCAGATTTAAGGCCAGCCAGCTCCTATATATCATAGATACGATAAAACACCGACCTTGCAGTATATGTTGACATGAAAAAGTTCTACAGTGTGCACCGAAAAGAGGTTCCGTATTGAAGGGGTTGCCCTGAATTAATTTTCTACCCTTCATTTGGCCGTTGCATATGCTGCTTAAAAAGTCTGATCAAATCTATGACGTAGAATAAAGATGCTTTGTGTTTGCTACTTGTATTGTCGTCTTGTTTTAGTGACTAAAGACTTCGAACACCCATAAGGCGTCTAGTTACATGTTACATGTGAAAGATGCTGTTACCCCTAATTTCTGGACAAATTCTCCGTCTGTCTCTTTCTTTCTCTATCAGCCGATCTATCTCTGTGATGATTTCCTTTTTGCACAGTAACTAAACCGATGACTTGAAAGATCTAACATCTTAAAGAAGGAAGAAAGGGATAGATTATACTAGAAAGAAATGATAATCTTTCCTCTAAAACCAGCTAGTGGGAGCAACGGTTTACATGTGATTGGTCAATACAAGTTCGGGTGACAAGAAGGTAGGCACTAAACAAAAGCTGTCAAGGCGTTAGTTGGTGTTTTATAGACTGCAGGGTTCTCGTCTCGGAATTCATATCGTGCCTTCCTGGAAACAAAATGATGCTTCATTGTTTATTCTGATTTTTCCTACTCAAAAACACGTCATGCTTGGTAGTTGTTTCCTTTTTGTCCCTTCCATGTTATATGTTCAACAGGGCAGGGCATGCATTGGAGTCGTACTTTTTTTCCAGATAACAATACAGAAAATACAAACATCATCTGCCAATTTCATAATTAAGGGATTAAAGAGAAAGAAGAGGGTAATTATTCGAGAGAGGTTTACTTTGACAATTTTTTTATTTGAAAATTCTTCCAATACGGAATAAAGAGATTCATATTGAATAATTTGTGAAGAAGAGTTAAATCTATATCCCTACGTTTGGTTGCTGTCCTCATGGGTGGGGACAGAAGACAGGGACAGAAAAATTCTGTCCCCGACCTGTTTGCTTGCTGTCCCCACCAATTTCTGT
>JANZXP010000003.1:16000252-16011241 GCA_027576715.1 Erythroxylum flavicans
TAATTCATAAATTCTAATTTATTTTCATGCTTAATAATTTAATAAAATAAATAGAATAAAAATAAAAATATAAGAATCCTAAAAACGGGATCCAACATCGAGAGGAGAACTTTTAAAGACAAGCCCTCCCGAGGAGGGTTTGGGAGGATAATGTTCGTTAGAAAAGCCCTCCCAAGGAGAGTTTTTGAGGGTAACGTTCCTTTTTTAGATGACATTCTATTTCAGATTGTTTTTATTACACTTTCAGTATGCATAAACTTCTCTATGTATCTCTACCTATCGAAATCGCTATCTATCATTTTACGCCTTTTGAGAGGCCTTATAAAAAGGATTGGGTTAAGGGAGAGGATAGAAAACAAGAATATTTTTCCCGCTCCTGATAATAACTACAATATTGTTTTTCCACCCTCGAGAATAAAATAACTACAATATTGTTATCCCCCCTCGGGAATAACAACATATGAGGGCGAGGGCCGCCTCTCCCTCTACTTCTCCCCGGTAAGTATATATTAAGCAAACTAAAAGCTTAACACACATTTGTTTACCGTATGGAGCCAGCGTCGGTCAAGTATGGCATGGTGGAAATCCAACTAGTAAGAACAATCTTTTTAATTAGACTTACATATTCATCTTCTTCTTGCTACCCATTACAAAAGGAAAAAAAAAAGAGAACAAATTATAATGTGTATGTGACTTCATTATCATTTTTGTCCTTATCAACAATGAAGATGAGAAATTGGAGATCAGAAACAAAAACTTAAATAGATTAAATTTAAGAAAGAATGACAAAAAAGATAAATCTTTCATTGTCTTTCTCATCCTTACTTTATTATCGCTTTTAGATAAGTAAAGTTCATAATTATTAACTAAACATTTGAGTTCTACTCAAAGGTTTGAGTTTTGTACTGTACCTGAAAATAGTATAAAACTTACCTTCGGTACTAGTTGATACAGGCGATTTCATGTAATACTGGTCAGTATCGGTCGATACCATAAACTTTAGAAATTGAAGGAACTTTTTGCACATAAAAAACATAATAAACTCTCTTTCTCTTTCTTCTCCCTACCCACCCCAGCTTCATCTCCACTCTCTCTACTCTCTCTCCTTACCATCACCCAGTGCCCTCGCTCGTACCAGTCACTGTTTTCATGTAACACTAAAAGAAAAGAATCACTACACCAAAATATGGAAGTTTTAGACGCTTATGCTGTAACGTATATAATAATTGTCTTAAGTAATCTAATAATTGGTAGAATTTTTTGAAATTTATTTAAGACGGCAAAATTTATCTAAAAAATATACTAAAAAGAGTTTAAAACTTTTAAAATTTCTAATTAGTGGGATAAGAATTGACGCTTATTATTATTTGTAGCAATTATACATCCATAAATAACGATTAATTAATGTCAATATCAAGAATTATAAAAAATGTTTAGTTAATATGAATTTGACTTGTAGATAAGTTATAAATGTTAGCATTTTCTGTAAATTTACAAGGTTAAAAAAGATTAAAGGTCTATTATGCGCATGTTCCTTGCAAAAAAAAAAGGAAAGAAAAATGGATAATTTGTAATCTCCATTTGTTCCATAAGGATTTGTTCTCACTCTTGAAACGAATAAGAATCAAATGTTCCAAAAGACGCACGTGAAATTGCTAGCATTCGATCTCCTCTCCCTCACCCAAACTCCCAACTTCTCCTCCTTGGACCCAATCTCCTTGTCCCACAAAGGAGTATCCCTTTCACGAGCAGAGATCGTTGGCGTTGTGACCAGCTATGAGCACAAGGCAAACAGGTTCCTCAAGTTCGCTATCGACGATGACACTAGCTCCGTGAGTTGTGTGCTATGATTAAACCACCACTCAACTCTGTACTTCTCGCAACTCAACCCCATAGATGTTTGATTAATTGCTGCAATGGCCAATCAGTGAGCCTCGGAGATCAAGATCAAATAAAGGTATAGCTATATTTTCCTAGTTTTATTGTCTCGATTCGTTAAATGCTTGATAATATATTTTGTTAACTAAAATATTTATCAATTCTGATTGGAAATATTTAATGCGAAACTAGGCACTTCTGAGAAAAGACCTGGATTACTGGCTCGTTATATGAAGGTTTCTGATGCAGACCAGGCCTAACTAATTAAAAGACTAGTCTAGTAGAGAGGTTTGCCTAGTCTACATATAAGGCCATCTCGGCCAATACTCTCAAGCGATGTGGGACTATGATGCTCACTGCATCAGTTTCAAATCCTATCCTTAACTGAACTCCTGTGATGCAAAATGTAGTTGAATGTGTAGTAAAGATAATCGCGTGAAGCTGTGAAGCTGTTTTTCTTACCAGTGCCAAAGGATTTCAGAAGAGGTAATTTGCCTCTTTTTTAAATTTATTTATTTATTTTCTTATGTTTGGCCTTTTTTATGGTGAGAAAGGAAGCCCAAGGCCATAATCCGAACTGTTTTTGTCAAATGAAGGTTCCTAAGATAGGTTATCTATATGTAGCTGGCATATTCTTTATAATTGGGTAGTTGATCTTAGGCTTTCATAACAGGACCTGATTTTTGAGTTTGTATCTGCAAATCAGAACATTGAGAATCTTGTGATGCATAGTGTGCTTAGCTTTATTGGCACAGTAGATGTAAGATACATCAAAGTGTTTTCATCATACTCTTTAAATATTATTTATGCATTCTATTCTCATCAACTGCATTATTCTTTTCATCACAAGTTCAAACACATACATCTTACATCAGGAGTTGGTAAACTTCATGCTTGTTGCGATGTTTACTCAACTTCATTATGGTCCATCTCTAAGACCAATAGATATGAACCCTTTTATTGATGCGGCAATGGCTCAGGTTAGTAGCTAATTATGGCTATACTTAATGTCTTCAAGTGCTCTTACAATCTTAAAGCCAGTCCTTTAACATCTACAGGTAGCTTTTTGGTTAGTTTGATTGTTCGCAGATTATTACTTAATTATATAATGCTACCTACCAAACCATTGAATGATGGAGCTTATCATGTATTTTCTAAGAGGGCCCACCCTGGAGTCTTGCAAAGAGTGGGTTCTGCAGTTGGTACAGTTTGTTGATTGTTTCTCATATTTAACATCCTATTCTTGCACACTATGTCAAGCTCCTAAAGTTTAACTGTGCTACTGTAAATTGTTTCTTTGCATTGATGCTGATCATATTAAAAATATGAATTTCTAGTGGCTTTTCTGAATTTTATTTCACTGAAAATTTCACTAGACAGTTGATACTTTTGGATTTGGGTATTCTTCCTTTGATTAAAGTTGAAAATACTTTTCCTCTAAATTGTATCGCTTTCTGACTTTTCATGACTGTTAACTAAGTCTTATTCATTTTCGCCAGACTTTATTTCATTATACTTGTTATTTATGTATCTTTTTTATATTAGTTTCCATTTACAACTTTTATTGTTTTACTGCTATTCAGTTACTTGGTCGGTTCAAGTGGTGAAGGCTTAAGAAACCCTCCGGTAGGTAGCAGTCTTCATGTGTTGCTTATAGTTAATTATTACCATAAATGCATTGTTGTTGATGAGACAATAACCGATAGAAGTGAAGACAATGCTGTTTCAGATTCCCTTCCTAAAGTAAATACATACTTCTTTGACAATCCTTACTGCAAGGCCTTAGAAAATCGAGGGATATTGAACGTGAGATCTTATTCTTTTGTTCTTTGTTTGTACTAAGCCTTAGAAAATACAGGTCAATTTTTATAGGATAAATAGTTTTTTGTAACTTATGATTTCTAAATGCAATCCTCTATCATGAAGAATATTCTTTTCCTACGCTTTATGTGTTTTTTCTGTTTCATAATGCATTCTTCCATTTTTCCATCGTTGGTTCCTCTGGCTTATCAACTGATATTCTGTTCTTTAAAGTAACTGTTGTTGCTTGTTATGCTTATGCGCAGTCGCGATGTTCTGGGCAAGTTATATGGCACGATTTTGTCAAATATGCTTCACTTCGTTTTGCTTTCTTAGCTAATCCAGAAGTTTGACATTGTAATTTTCCATCAAATCATATAATTAACTTGCATTTGCAGTGTTATAAGTTATTTTTCTTCTCTTTATCTTTCAGGTGTCTTACTTTCAGATTAAGGAAAATAATTGGACTCTGAATGTAGACATGAACGGTCGATAGAATGTGAGGTTTGACTTGTAAGGAAATGTACTAGAGATGTTCTTTTGAAGTTGACATTTGCAGCTGCAAAGTTCATGTTGTTTTTGTTTGACTTAGTCGTGAATACCATAAGATGTCTAATATGTACTGGGTTACACTTCTTGTGTATACAAAATAACTCCTTGAATTCGTTTTTCTCTTTTCATATGATTAATGAGCACACACGCTTAATAATTTTGCATATGTCGCAATTTTTCCCTTTGCAGAGGAAGACCTTCTAAGTAATGTAATCAAACCTCAAGGACAATAATGGAATAAATATATTGATACTTCAAGTTAAAGTGACAATAAGTGATTAACAAAAGTGTTAATTTATTATAATAATATACAGATAAATATTTTAGACTAATTTGTAAAATGTATTATAATAATAAATATGTGATTACTTTATTATAATTTATTATAATAATATCTGTGTGATCTTAAAAACGATGCACAAGGCAAATTGTAGGTTTTTTTCACTCAAAAATTGTGGAATTTTTTGACTAAAAAAGTGTCTTAAAGTGAAAAATATCGACAGAGAAAAGCATATAAAAGCTTACACAAAACGTCTAAAATAGCATTTATTTGTCTAAAATTATCGTCGAAAATGTATATTTTCGACGCATCTATGTGTAAATAGACTTTCGACTCTTAAATGCATAAAAAATTTATGTTTTCGACCCTTCGATGCGTTAAAAATCTATATTTTTTTGACGCATTTATGTGTCTAAGAAAACCGTTGAAAATAATTTTTGTGATACTTATTTTTTTTACACTTTATAAAACGTCTAAAATTATTTTTAAGACACAAAAAAGCATCTAAAAATTTCACCTTTTATGTCATTAAACTTCATATTTTATTGTAGTGTAATATAATGTCCAACTAGGGTAACCAAAAGCATGAAGAAAATTAATAATGAAACCCCAATCTATAATATGGTAAGCTTTAGTAAAGTCAATTTTGTGAGCACAACTTCTAACATGTTATTTACGGATGTAGTCTTTAAATATCTCTTAAAGAAGCATTATGTTGTCCCTATACTTCTACCTTGGACATACGCACTTTGAGTAGGATTAATAATACTAGGTAAAGCAATCTTCGATATGTTCTAACTGGAAAAGTAGGCCCTTTTGTTCCAAAAGAGACCGACCCACCAAGGCTGAGGACCTGGCCTTCTCATTGGGTGGGGAAATCGCTCCATCCTTTGTAACCAGAAGTGCTTGAGTTGTACTTTGTTTTGTCGAATATTGACTTTATTTTTCCAGGCTACTGCGGGTTGTGAAGCCTCGGTATGGTTCTTATTTTTGCCGGTGTCTTCAAATCTCACCACAGAAACTATTCCTCCAGCGTTTGCAGCTACCTAGAAAGTGCGGGAAACTCTTCTAAGGAAGATTTAGAGGATTCTCCTTTTTCATATATGGAGTTCATGGCCTTAGAAAGGCCCTCCATCGAGGTAGGAACCGCAGCAAATGAAGCTGATATGCGGCTGCAGTAAACGAGAAACAAACTAGACTCGGGAAAATAGTTACCAAAAAGGGATATTTTTAGGGGTGTTTTGGTAAAGATCTAGTGAGAGGCTAGAGAACTATCAGATGGAGAGATAAAGAGATCCATTGCTGGAATTTGTGGTTTTTTAATAAAATTGAGAGGTGGTGGAAAAAGTTACCGTAGCAATTGTTGGTTTAACGTCCCTAATAACTTAGAAATACAAGAAGAGCAGGCCACCACCTCCAACTGTTCTTAACATACTCAGTCAATTCTAAATTACAAAAACTCAAAACGTCTACTGACACTCTCTTTTTTATTCTATAGTTCAAATATTTTGATTAAACATATCATAAACTGATGCATATTAAATATATCTTATAAACATAGATAGTGTGCCTTCAAATAATTTCTCTTTACTACCAAGGAGATTTGAATTGGTACGGTATGAGAAGGTCATTTCTTATAGATTGATTTAAAGATTATCGACCATTATATAACTGAAACGAATAATTTTGAGGTTGGTAACTCAATATTCTGCTTATGGACATTGTTTAAGTTACCAACTTCCAATTGGTACTTGAATAACTGTAAGAATAAGTCCAATAAGGATAACATTTGGACCATTTCCAGGTGGTTGTTGAAGATATAAGCCAGATGAACCAACAGAATGAACTACTCCTTAGGTCGATGGAATCACTTGTATCAAATGTTTTGCCATGAATCAATAGAGAACGAAAAGGCAGAAAAATTCTGTATGTATATACGTATTTTTCACTGAAAAGAAATACACAAAAATCACTAAAGATGAAAAGGTAAAAAAGAAAAATCTGGTCATAAAATGAGGTCGAAGTGTTTTTCTCCTATGCCCTTACCATTTTTGACAGGCTGTACAGGAGTCACCATCTTCCAACTCTCTAGTTTTTACTGAACCCAACCGTGGTTTTCACTTCTGCATTTACATTCATTTAAACGCATCACATAGTTCCTCAAGATCAAATCATTTCCTCCATGGCATTTTCTTTCAATTTACAGGCATTATTGGCCCCATGCTGATCCATGAACCAGAAAACATTATAGACAGCTAAAGACGTGTACTATGAAAAGCTTCAGTTGTAGATGTAACTAATCCAATATCATCTTTTCTTCTTCTTGACCTTACCGTTACAAAACAGTGAACCGAGGCCGAAAAGATTTATAGTTCCTTTGGATATGTAAGGAGGCGATATGTTCAGAACAGGACTAATTCTAACCCCATTACCGTAGGACTTGCACTTCCTCAATGGAGGATTCTTCTGCGACGAATTATAATGATAATACAGACAAGAATTTGGATAGTAAAGATTACTACTTGGTAGAGAAGGCTGTTTCTGCAACTTTGGTTTCTGAGTGTCCTTGGCTAGAGTCGATTGTTTTTGAGGATTTGGAGCTGACCCTGTAGAGTTGCTTCTAGACAGAAACTGTAGCGAACGTATCAGACCTTTGCTTCTTGCACTGTCAAAATTAAGACTGCTGCTTCTCTTCAACTGCCAAAATGATTTTGGAGCAGGCTTTTCTTCAGGGTCGGTACTCATTGACAAGAACTCTTTTAGAAGTTTCCTCTCTTTAGTCGCGCTAGTTTGATGAGGACGAGAAGTTGGCGTTAGCACTGGCTGATCGTCCTTGTCCTTGGAAAAGTTAAGGCTTTTCTTGATTTCCAAAGGACGGATCTTACCATTTGCGAAGAGCTCATCTGCAGAAGATAGCTCTTGGACGAAATTGTTGGCACAGCAGAAATTGAAATCCGATTCCAGCAGAGACGTATCCAGTCTATTATGAAGCTCTTGAATAGATAAACAATCTGTTGGGGGATTGAGATCGTGAGAAAAAGAGATTCTTGGACTAATTCCTGCACTTGGAATCTCTGAACAGACATCTACTGCCATGATTAAAGATCGGCAAGCACTAGCATTACCAGAAACAAGAACTTGGGTGTGAGATAACAAGACCCTTTTGCTTTACAATTCTCAGACTCAAGAAAAAGCCGGCAAAAGTTTCAAATGCCAAACAAACAAGAACGGCATTAAATGCCCGCAGATTCAGAGTCAAAATGAAAATTAAAACAAAAGAGATTGAAACAGAAAGGAATGCAGATATTGTATTTGAAAGTCAGAAACAGCAGCTTTAAGCTTTTGCTTTTTGTCTAAGTTACTGCAATCAGAGGATTAGAGAATGATAAAAAAATCTAAATATGCAGGATTGAAACATCGTAGCAATATGATTCTACCTTTGGGAGCTATCAGGTTAAGAAAAAGAGAGAATAAAGGGTAACAAAGTGGATTCAAGCACCGAAAGCTACAAAAGAATCCCTCTCTAGGAACGGAACTTTTTCACTTTACGCACTGCCAATTAACCCAATTGAGAGTCACAATTTGTGAGTGACACCTTCACGACGTATGTAGTAGAAAACTACTATGAGTTCAACATACATGGGTATGTGTACATTCTCATCTATATATCTTTAAATGTCTGATACGATAACTTCAAATTATCATGGAATTCTTGATTTTTGTCCAAATTGTTGCCAAGATTGGTTAAGTTTCTGAACATAATTTAATTTTGATTGTATCACTAAATTTGCATCAGATCTGCAGATTAGGCACTCACATTTTACTTGTTGGACCATTTAATAACTATTCTTTTTGGTAATGTAGAAAAAGAAGCTCTGAAGTCACCATCTGCCAACTGTTGGAGACTCAAGGATTGATAATTGAGGGGGCTAACCAACTGTGTGTCAAACCAGGTAGGGTCCATTTGAGAAATGATTGACTTAGTGAAATACATGAACAAACCCTAAATAAATATAAGTTAATGTACTTTGTATATCCAGGGGCAGTTACTAAACATAAGTTTGCACATAGAATTTTTTACGTCGATAGTGCTTGATTTACGTCAATAGAAGGTGTTATGGTCAACTTCATAAAGACACATACGTGACATGTTCTTAAATAAACTAAAATAGAGTGATAATTCCAGGGAAGTTCCAATGCTACAAATGATAAGTTTTTTTTTTTTTAAAAAGAAGAATTGAATTAAGCCTTAAATATTGGTATTCCAAATGTATAAGTCAAAATACAATGTTGATAACCACTAGTAAATAGAGAGGATTACAACCATGAGCTTAAAATAAAGAGAGTCTAAACATTCCAAAAGGAAAGAAGATATCGTTCATCCTGAAATATATGTTTGTGAATGTTGATTTGAAGTCTAAGGAGCTGTACGAGTTGATTGCAAAATTGTACCTTAGAGAGGCTCTTATCTTGAAAATTTCAATTGTTTCTCTCATCCCAATTTGTAGTGACTATAGAAGATAGGATCAACCAGAAGCACCATTGTGTAGTTTTGTTAGGACATCTGTTTGTTGAGTATCAAGTTTTTATGTTGCTGAAGTTGATGAAATCATTAGAAAGAAAACATTTTCTCAATAGTACTTTCCAAATTTGAATGGTGAACTTGCAACTGAAGAATAGATGGTCAACTTTTTCTTCAGCATCTCTACACAATGACCACTAGTTGGTGAGATTCAGGAATATAGCTAACAGTTGGTAGCTTGTTATTCATTGCAAGTCATAGAGTAAAGGAGGCTTGAGGAATAAGGTACCTAGACCATATTACTTTAGTCCAAGGCAAAAGTGTAAGATCACTGAAAATTAGTTTTTGCAAGGCTAGTTAGTAAACTTGCCATCATTAGTGTGTTTTTGGATGTATCTTTCCTCATCTGCACTGATTATAGCCTGAGATATGTCATTTAGTAAGGAACTGTTGATAGGTGTTTGTTGGAAAAAATCAATGTTTCAGAAAGCTGTTGTAACTGATGCATCTGACTAAATAACAACCCTAAGGGGTAATGCTTCAGCCACGTAAACCAACTAACCTATAGATAACCAATTGTCTTACCAAAATTTGATGGATTCCTCATTTCCCACTGGTAGCGCACTACATAAAATAACTAGACTTAAAATTATAGCTAGTGGTAAATCCGGTCATCGATTCAATCTCAACCTACACACAATTAAACATACTTGATAGTTGTGATTTACATAATATTTTAGGGTTTAATTTGTTATGTATTAAGTGTTAATTTGAGTGTTTAGTATGTGTTAGGTTAGAATTATGTTAGTTTATATGTTTAAGTATTTTTATGGGTTAGTATAAGTTTTTGAGCTTAAATGTTATGTTTTTTAGGTACCTTGATGTGTTTGTTAGTGTTTCAGGGCCAACAACGAAGAACAGAGAAGTTTCAGAGACTTTCGGGCTGAACCCGTAGCCCACGATCTTGACACAAGAGGCCATGATCATGAAAGAGACATGTGAGCAACTATGCCCCAGGCCACGATTGTGGCACTTGTCACGATCGTGACAGAGAGGTCTGATCCAGGCCATGATCGTGGCACTTAAGCCACACTCGTACAAAAAAGGGGTGAATGATGGCCATGATCATAGTAGGCAGGGCCACGATTATGGCCTGCATCAAGCAGACACAAAAATCAGTGAAAATGCCAAGTTTTGAGGAACTTTTTGGACCGTTTCAACCCTGGAAAACCCTAGGGCGGCTAAGGTATTTAAAGAACATGAAGAATACAGAGGAGAGAGCTTTTGCATCAACCACAATCTCAAACCCTAGAGAGCTTTATCGAGAGATTTGAGGAAGGAAATGAAGGAAGAGAGACGTGGAGACGAAGCCTACGTGAAATACTTCCCAAAATAGGAGGTTTCCCGTCGTTACTACCTCCATTAATTTATTCTGAAGCTATTTCTAGTTTTACATCATTCTTTATGATTGTATAGAATTTGAGATAGCCATAGATGATAGATTCGTTGAATGTTGAGATATGTCTAAACTCACCTTCGTGAATTTTGTCTTTGATATTAGTGAAAGTTGATTGATTGTGTTTTTATTAAGTTATTTATGATTTGATTTCTGCACTTCATAATTCAGTAACAAACTAAGAGGGTGATCTGAGTGAAAATCATTAAATTAGGCAAACGAGAGTTAGGTAATTTAATAAATTAAGAATTAAATCAAATCAGTAAAATTGTGTAACGAGAGATCGTGCATAGGTTTTGGTAGGTTATTAGACAAATTTAGATCTAATTTAGGTTTTGGGTAAATTGTTAATCGAGAGGTTGCAATTCCAGAATCTAATTAGAGTTTATAAATTAGGGTTAAACATTATAACTCAAGAGAGAGTAATTGTAACATCCCGGTCCCACCTAACGGGTCGGATCAGGGAAACGGGTCTACGAGAAGACCAATTAGTGAAGTTAG
>JANZXP010000003.1:16014388-16045820 GCA_027576715.1 Erythroxylum flavicans
TAATTGTTATTACAAAAATTATAATAATAAGATAATTAATGTTATTAGAGTTACAAATACACTTCATATAAATATTGGTACAATTATGAAATAACTAATGAAATACATCTTTCCAATATATTATACTACAGGGTCATTTTTGTCATTAAACACTATTTTTTGTTCTGTCTACTGCAATCAAACACATTTCTGTCTTGAAGACGGGGACATTTTCCTCTGATCTGTCCATCGCAACCAAACACCTCACTGTCTCTAATTTTTGTTCTGTTTTGTCTTCAGATTTTTGTCTTGTCCTGTCTCTGTATGTTGAAGACGCTAACCAAACAGACAGCAAGAGCTCTAAAAAATAAGATTGCTTCAGCCGCAACATTCCCTAGCTGAAGCACCCCGTTTGTTTTCTTGAAAACCAACGCTACTATTCTTTCTTAAAACCAAAACATAAAAACCCTTTTACTGTTCTCCTCCTTGCATCTGCGTTTTAACATTTCAGCCAACGACTGCGTTTTGGGCTGCTCCTTGTTGCTGCTTGCGTCATCATTTTGCAGCTGCTCCTTGCTTGCCATCTGCTGTCGTTTCATGCTTCATCTTTTCCTAGCTGCTGCACGTCGTTTCTATCTTCATGTTGTTCATTTTCGGCCCTTGTCCAACGTCTACGTTTCATCCATCCGTGTTTCTTGCTGCTAGCTGCTGCATGTCGTTTTGCTCCTACTTATGCGCAGCAATGCACACGTAAGCTGCGTTTTATCTCCCAGCAGCTAGTGTTTTGTTCCTTCCCATGCTACTGACGTTTTGCTCATGCTTCCAACGTCGTTTCGAAGCTTTTCTCACTTGTCCAAATGCAGTCATTTTAATGTATTTATCCTTGCTTCCACCTGCTGCATTTAGCTCTCCAGCCATCACTCCATTTAATTGATGTTCTTGCATGGGGCTATCACATGCAATTTCCATGCACAGCCGTGGGTTTTCTACTTCCTTCGGACTGAATTTTCCATGTTTTCTTCTAGTCCAACAAAGGTTACTTTGAAGAGTTTTTCTTGCCTTCTTCTTGCTCTAATTTTCTTCTTTTTATACCTTAAAGACAATTGAATATTAATCTTTGAAAAATTGCCTAAATATCGTGCTTTCAACTCTCTTTAACTTCCTTGCTTTCGAATTATGCCTAAAATCACATATGAGTCAAAGTGAATATCTTAAGCAATTTCATTTCACTAATCGCTAAATGTTATGGAATAATTATACAATCAATTAAGCACATGTCAATTTCTCCTATACTTAGCTTTTGGTCGTTCTCAGGTAAAACATCACAATTAATCTTATAGACCCAAAAACATTTACTCAATCCCATTTTTTCCAAGAATACGTAATCATCAACAAAGACGAATGACTTTCAAAAACATAGCAAGAAATTAACATTCCAAGCTTTTACTTATGATCAATTAACATTCAATACCTTTAAAAATTGGGCAATCTAATGGTAGACTCGAAAAATGTGTTTAAACAAGATATGTTCACAGGCACACTCAATTCCATTCATGATCATGTCATTCAACAACTTTGCATATCATTTCATTCCTTCACCACTAAGGTTCACATGCAAAATCATAAATCAAAGGACTATTTAGGTTGTAATGTAGGTAAAGGTAAGGTGGTAAAGTAGCATAAAAGCTATTCAAGTTAGTGAAACAAAAGTAACACTCAATGAAACATCAAATGCACAAGCTAACATTCATTCAAAACTGGGTATCATCAATTATGATGAATGCAACAATTATGTCTCACAACTAAATTCAACTGTCACACCATAATCCACATGAACATAACATAAAAAGTGTTCTATCCAAAACAACATCTACCTCATATACAATATATTTAAACACCTAACCAATACAACTTAAGGAGGATATACTATTAATTAACAACATTTCACAAAAACTGTATTTCCTCCTTGATACTTTTATTCAAACTCATGTTTTTTTCTTTTTCTTTTTTTCTTTTTTCTTTTCTCACTTTTTTTATATAAACATTAAAAGAAATTACATTAACATGGGAATTTCTATGATAAAATATAAAAGAACATCCCAACATTATAACCATCCAATACATATGTACACCCTTACACTTATAATTTTGTACATCCACAAACTCAACAATCACAAATGCTCCACTAGCTTTATGACTTAGGTAGGACATTTGATTAAGTTTAAAAGCATATAATGTGGTTTATACAAAAAGACAGATATAAAGCTCAAAAGGAGCTTATCAAAAGGAAAATCATATAATGAGTAGACTATTTGGTTAATGTAGCTTGGAAAAATAAAGAATGTCTAATCATTTTCATGTTAATGCATGTGATTGAATCTTTAGAAGTTGTATCTTGGTGGGATTGCATCATTTCCTGTTAGAACTGTAGGATATTCTGTTGAATCTGGTGCATACCCTATTGAATTTGCTACATAACTTGTTGAAGTTGAATATTGTTAGCAATAGAAGTCTTCATAAAGTTATCTAAAGATGTCCCTGAGTCTTGATAAGAAGCTTCTAGTATATACTAGAATTGTTGTATATCCTGTATACTATCATGGAAGTAATTGCGTTGATTATCCCATCCATAATTAAAATTTGTCACTCCAAACATAATTATAAGGTTGGGAATATCAGTTAGGAAAGAAATTACTTTCGTCCATGAATATATATATATATTCAAATTTTAAATCACTAATACTAAACAGAAAGTGAAAAGATCAAGAATTAACTGAAAAGAAACAAAATGTAAACAAATATGTATAAAAACCAATTAACATCAATAACAAAAATCGCACTCCTCAGCAACGGTGCTAAAATTGACATTAGCAGTGGTGAGTCTAGGCCGATGCTATAGAGAGTGTGTGTAAAGTTTTTGAAATGAAAATGATTGGTATTTAGGGTTAAGGGGTTTTGGTTTGGTTTAAAATAAGAAAATAAAATAAAACTAACCTAATGAAAAAAAATAAAAGAAAGCATACGAAAAATGATGAAAGTGGAGAATTCGGTAGGGACTCGGTTCTTCTGCTCAATCTCAGCCTCTACCCTAATTAAACATATTTCAATGATTTTTAGTTCTCAAGCTTCTCTTAGAAACTATTAATCGCGAGTTTATAATTAACCCAGTTTTTCCTTAGGTATAGTGTTTAATTAAGGTATGATCGTTAATTAAACCTATACACCGGATAATCTAGGATATGATCTCTAGATTTAATTAGGCAGTAGCATTATGAATTAGTAAAAGGGATTAATGAAGCTAAAAACCACATACGATGTATCATTTAACCTAGATTATATTATTACTAATGATTACGAATTATTAGTCGCTACAAATGAATTTCAAATATAACAATTACGGATTATATTGAAATTCTAGCTATGGGTTTGTAATAAAATGATCCAATGAATGCTTTAAAATCATTTTTTCACAATACTCTATTAGTTTATACACAAATAATCAAACTATAAAAGTAACATGATTGTTCATAAACTAAACCCAAATCCATACGCACAGTATAACATAATTAATTTCTAATGAGAAACAACAAAATAATGGAAGGAATGCTTAACCAAGTTGATGGTGTCGATGACACCGTTGAATCAGTGTTGGGAAGCTGTCCCTCCATGGGTCTCCAAAAGAATAGAGCTTTACATCTCATCTTCGTTAAAACCAAGAGCTCCCAAAAATCGTATTGCTTCAGCCCGTTCCCCAGAGGAAACACCTCCTCTGTTTTCTTGAAAACCAACGCTACTGTTTTTTTCTTAAAACCAAAACATAATAAACCTCTTGCTGTTCTGATTTTTGTTTAAAACCAGCACGCAAGACCCTCGTTCATTCTTCTCTCTGCGTCTGCGTTTTAACATTCCAGCCAACGTGTGCGTTTTGGATTACTCCTTGTTGCTGCTTGCGTCGTGATTTTCCAGTTGCTGCTTGTTTGCCATCTGCTGCCGTTTCATACTTCATCTTTTCCTAGCTGCTGCACGTCATTTCTATCTTCATGCTGTGCATTTTTGGCCCTTTTCCAACGTCTGCGTTTCATCCATCCGTACTTTTTGTTGCCAGCTGTTGCATGCTGTTTTTGTCCTACTTATGCGCTGCATGCAATATACACATGAGCTGCGTTTTATCTCTCAGTAGCTAGCGTTTTGGTCCTTCCCATGCTGCTGGCGTTTTGCTCATGCTTCCAACGTCGTTTTGAAGCTTTCCTCACTTGTTCAAATGCAGTCGCTTTAATGTATTTGTCCTTGCTTCCACCTGCTGCATTTAGCTCTCCAACCATCACTTCATTTAATTGGCGTTCTTGCATGGGGCTGTCACATGCAATTTCCATGCACAGTTGTGGATTTTCTACTTCCTTTGGACTGAATTTTCCAGATTTCCTTCTAGTACAACAAAAGTTATTTTTAAGAGCTTTTATTGTCTTCTTCTTGCTCTAATTTTCTTCTTCTTATTTCATGAAGACAAATGAATATTAATCTTTAGAAAATGGCTCAAATATCATACTTTTGACTCACTTTAATTTTTTTCTTTCAAATTGTGCCTAAAATCACATGAGTCAAAGTGAGTATCTTAAGCAATTTCATGTAATTAATCACTAAATATTATGAAATAATTATGTAATCAATTAAGCACATGTCAATGTGTGAGTCTTGAAAGTTCTAGAATGGGAATATGGAGAGGAGAGACGCATGACATTTTGGGGGGTTGTAAGTTTAGATTTTTCTCCTCTCCGTTTTACCTTCTTTATCCTATCATTTTTTATGTAAAAAATGAAGCCAATCTTAGGTGAAAATCAAGGTAAAAGTTAGGGATTTTCTCTTCACCTTTTCCTTTTCTTACTTTGATTATGAAGAACTGGAATTATAAGGTTAGAAGTGGAATTGAGATTTGTATTTGTAATGTTTCTAGTTGGTGAGTCAAGCAAAGTCAAAGAGAAAGGGAAGGAAAGGCAATAGAAAACTTACTTTGTCAATTTTGAGGTTTGGAACTCGACTTAGTTAATTTCTGTAATTTTGTATATTAAATATTATTGACAATGATTGTAAGTGTAAAAATAAATTTAGTTAACAACAATATTATTTTAAAAATTTATAAAACAAACAACAAAAAGTTAATTTTTATTACATAAATTAATTTATTTATTAACGGCTTTTAAAATATATGATTTGACAACTTTATGTGGTGTGACAAAGCTCTAATTACTATATATAAATTGGATTACATTTTTTAGAAATTGTATACTACAAAAGGAAAATTTTATAAATATAAAAGTCAAAATAAATTAATTGTTCTTAATAATTTCTTTTAAAATATATGATTTGAAAATATATAAATGGTGTCACAAAACTCTATTAATTATATATAAATTCCATATTATTTTATGTAATTTTATATTCCCAAAATTTTGGAAAATATAAAATTCAAAACCATTTGGCGACTATTTTAGAAATTCATTGCCAAATATGATATTTAGCTACGAATTTTGCTTAATTGTTAAAAGGTTGACAGTGTATAAATATTCAAATATCATATTTAGCGACGAATTATGTACATGTCGCTAAAAGGTTGACAATGTACAAACATTTGGTGACTATTTTAAAAATTTGTCACCAAATATGATAATTAGCAACAAATTATGAATAGTATCGCCAAAAGGTTGACGATGTTTAAACATTTGACCATAACAACAATATAAGAAGATTTTAGACGCTTATGTTTAAACGCATCTAATAATTGTCTTAAATAATTTAAGAATTGGTAGAATTTTTAGACATTTATTTGAGACTATAAAATGTGTCTAAAAAATATATTAAAAACGAGTTTAACATTTCTAAAATTTTCATGGGATAAATTGACTCTTTTTTACAGCTATAAATTAACTCTTATTAATTCCAGTTCTAATTTAATATAAGTTATAAAAACTTAAAAAAGATAAAAAGTGATAAAAACACTTAATATAAGTTCCAGCTTTTGTAAGTTACGCTGGGCAGTCTAAAAAGCAATTTAATATAAGTTTTAGCTTTTGTAATTTAATATAAGTTCTAAAAAGCAGAGAAGGTGGCTCGGTGTTAGTTTTTGAACTCACTAAAGATTTATCAATTTACTCAAACACCCCCAGCGACCACTAACCTTGCATCTAAGTTCTAACGTTACAAGCTTCTAGTTTTTGTTTAAGTTTAAGACTCTGATTGGTTTACGGGCATGTTGAGAGTCTTCTTATAAGATTCATCATTATTTTCATCTTTTAACTCTTTGATGAAAATATTAAACCATGCGATACCATGGAAATCCCATGCAAACAATTATAGCCCTTCTTTTGGTAAAAAGACAAAAAAGAGTCCAGAGTACGTGCCCGTAAGCACATGAGGACTTCAAGGACCATTTGTCAATATCAGAGTACTGCATAGTATACACGCCCTTTTGTAAAACTACCCTCAAAACATCGTATATTCACACAATTGTCATTGTCCTACTCCAAATCTTGGTTCCTTGCAGACGGAGGAGTTATTATTTGCATAAATAAAAGAAACCCCAAATCTAACCCTTATTACCTTCTTTTTAGCTGGGCTTGCATCTAAACAGAACAAATTTAGCCAAAGTGAGTTTATCACCCTCCTTCGTCTTACTCTCTTCTTATCAAACTTTCAAAAAACGTGAAGGACACAAACTATCTCAAACCCTTAGAATTCTTATTTTGTTCAATATTTTTCATTGTTGCATATCTTCTTCTTTTTGTGCTTTTTAATTGAATTACCTAATTTACATTAACTTCGATTGAAAAACACATAATGAAGTTTTTAAATTTTTTGCTTAATTCGAGAAAGATTTTATTTCCTTTCTTCAATGCAAGTCGATGCGAAAATGTAAGAAGAAGAAGAACCAAACATCAAGATGTGATCGGTTAATTTGGTGGAATATGAGATTTTTAGGTGGGCCTGATTGTTAGGTAACTAGAAATGAAACAATCTCTGGAAACGCGTGAATATGGATATAGGGAAGCTAGACATATATATGTGATAAAAAGGAGACAAAAACATCAAGTTAATTACTCATTAGACTTCTAACTGATACAAATAACTAATTTTAATTTTACTCATACATAAATAATACATATGATTAAGTGGATTCTTTTATTTTATCATGCTATGTTGTAAATTTATGAGAATGATATTGTAATTAAATATACTAATATAATTGTAGTTTATTTTAGTAATATACCAATCAATAAATAACAAATGTCGTAAACATAATAACAATCATCATTTTTTATTGTAATTTTAAGATTGATAAATTCAAATTCAGAATTAGAAAATGCAATTCAACATCGGCTATTATTTACTAGTAGCACCACAAGAAAATAATGCAATACCGGATCATAAAATAACATCATATTTTCTATCCAAAGGAAAAACATTAAAAGTTAAACTTCAATTCATCTATAAAAACAGTGAAAGTTAAACTTCAACCCTCGAAATCTAATTTTTCCTTTAAACACTCTGTGAGTATAAGTGACTAGATAACTACATGATGGAATTTTGAACTTCCTATAATGAAAATTGCCAATCTCTCTTATGTTTTTGTGAATCGATCGCACAACAATGTTGAGTTCAACCTTTTACAGGATGGGATTACAGATTTCATATAAGATGAGGTGCTTGAATTCAACAGACTTGTGATTATTAATGTGCAAGTAGAGATTAAACACCTCATTGCTCATTTTCCTTGGAGATTCTAAGTTAGATGCATAGCTAATATTACTATTCTTCCCCTTTCGACTATGTCTTTGAGTTTGTAATTGCTTCAATAACTTTTTCTTGATTTTTCATCATGTGCCAAAAATTTCTGGCATACAGGATGAAAATGGCAGTTACTTAAGTATGATGTTGATCAAAGTCACCAATTACTAAAATAGAGTTGTTTATGCTATTTTAGAATTATATTCAAACCTGATATGTGGTTAAGATTTTGAATTCAAGTGGAAGAATGCGAAAACATCAGCCTATAATTTAGTATGATATTGATATTTGAGTTTGTTTGAAATGTGCTTGTGAATTAGCCTGCTTCACGTGAATTTTGATGCTTGGATGCCAACAAAAACTATATATGAACATTATAGACTTGCCCCTATTCACTTACTGATTTTGGTAGGGAAGAAGATGATAATAAGGTTTCATGACAAGAGGAAGCGCCATATGCACGTGATATCTGGTTGTCAAGAGCTTCTTAGTCTTTAGGAAATGGTCCTACATTTAGATAAATATATTAATTTATAGTAGTTGTTTATATTCATTTCTTATCTTTCTAGGAATGATAAGGGTCGGAGAACATCTTGTTGAAGGCTCTTGATTTTTATGTGTTGCTAGATTCTATGGCCAATATGCTTTATTTAAACACATGTGTAATTTAAAAGGCTTCTCCTAATATATGATATATACAACAAATATGTTGTACAAGGAGTACTGGGGAATGAAATTAAAGTGTTGCAAATTTAAGTTTGATCTCATATCATCCTTATGTTAGCAAATCTAAAGTTATAACTAATAATTCATATGGTTCTAATATGGATAGAGTTATCAAAATCTTGATTGATTCGTCACAACTTTAATTGATCTTTTTGTGAAGGAGATAACCTTTTTTTTGTTTTGGGAAAAGCTTATGAGTGCTCAATCGCTTGTGCTCTCTGCCCTCTTTTTGTTTATGTAGATCATTGTTTGTATCTGATGTAGATTGTGATTTGATATAGGAAACATGGGGGTATATCTCAGCTCCCCTAAGACAGATAAGGCATCAGAAGATGGTGAAAATGCTAAACTTTGCTACGGCATCTCCTCAATACAGGGGTGGCATTCAACAATGGAAGATGCAGTGAGTATTTTTTTATTTCTTCTTTCACTACTATGCTAAGGACTACTACGCTAAGCCAAGTTAATCGTGACAATTTAGTTAGTTTTGCTGTTGTTTTTGCTATCAATGTGATGGGTGAGAGTTCTTCTACGATTGAGATATTTCTTACATTATATTGTTATAACCCTCTGTTAGTTTGCTATAGGGTCGCCCATCAGTTGATGTTACTCCTATTCAATTTCCTTGAGAATGCATGGTGTTTGGTTGATGTGAAATAAAATTTGCATAACAATAATTGATTAAACTTTCATTTCCTTCTGTTACCATATGCTTCTTCATTAATTATGACCATGGTGAATAATTTGATATGTTGGACGTGTTTTGCAATTGTGGTTTTTCAGTTCCTTAAGTTTATATAGTTTTGTATGACTTTTGATTTTGTTTTCTGTCCCCATTTTAGTACTTTGATTGTAGCCCATATTCTTGGTCAACTCATATGCAATGTTCACAATCGCTGCATCTTGTTTTCTGCTAAAAACATGTAATCAAACTTGTTCAAAATTTTATGCAGTGATTTGGCTAATGTCGTGGTTCTTCCGAATAACAGAATGAGGTTCATTTTTGCAAACATAAAATTTGTAACGTGGCCAATTTCTTTAAAATAAGTCCCAATGGTTTGGTTGTTGAGTTTTCTATAGGTCAATTGGTATTAAAATTGAAACATATTAGTGAGCTTAATAGAAGGTGTCAATGATACCTTCTAGTCATGTTTTTGGGTGCTTATGTATTCACTCTAAGGTTCCATCAAATAATATAATTTACCTAATTTATAAGTTGTTTTTCTTCTTTCTATCTTTCAAGTGCCTTATTTTCATATTAATGAAAATAATTGGACTCTGAATGCAGACATGAACGGTCAATGGAATGTGAAGCTTGACTTGTAAGGAAATGTACTAGAGATGTTCTTTTCAAGTTGAGATTTGCAGCTGCAAAGTTCATGTTATTTTTGTTTGACTTAATCGTGAACGCTATAAGATGTCTAATATGTATTGGGTTGCACTTCTTGTGTATACAAAATACAGAGTAGGGCATCGATGCAATTTGTTTGTTTGATTGATTTTCTTTATCAATGATCTACGTGACTTGTATTGATTGGTTACCACCAATTGCTATATTAGTCGTTCTAACAGCCAAGTAATAACATACTTTTGTTTCTATCTTCTCTCTCTTTCTCTGATTTCGATTTGAATGAAGTTTTTATGTGATTAATTTATTAAAATTTATTATTATAATAATAAATTTATTAAAATTTATTATAATATGTGAGTAATCTTAAAAAAGATGAAAAAAGTAAATTGTAAACTTATTTTTTACTAAAAAATTGTGGAATTTTTTGACATAAAAAGCTATCTAAAAGTGAAATATCGATAGAAAAAAGTATCTAAAAATTTTCACAAAGCATCTAAAATAGCATTTATGTGTCTTAGAAAATCATCGAAAATGTATGTTTTTGACGCATTTATGTGTAAATAGATTTTTGACGCTGATATATGTAAAAAATTTATGTTTTTTCAACACTTAGATGTGTAAAAAATTTATGTTTTTTTGACAAATCTATTTGTCTAAGAAAATCGTCGAAAATAGTTTTTGTGACATTTGTTTTTTTACGCTTTATAAAGCGTCTAAAAACTCCACCTTTTGTGTCATTAAACTCCATATTTTGTTGTAGTGGGTGACAAATTTTTAAAATTGTCACAAAATGTTGAAACATTTTAAAATATAAAAGAAAACGACGTCATTTTCCTTTAAAGGAACCACGTCATTTCCTTCCTTTTTTAAATGGTTTTTAGTGTACATACATTTGACGATGTTTTTAAAAAATGTCATCAAATGTTGGAAAGCTTTAAAAAAAGGAAAATGACACTATTTGTTCAATGACAAATGACGTCATTTTTTATCTGTTTTATTTGAAGCATCCAATTTCTTGCCCCCCATTTTTTCGACTCTTTCCTCTTCTGCTCCTTTCTTCTTTATTTTCTCCCCAATCGATGACCTTCTATCTTCTTCATTTACGTGATTCTGTCTTTTCAGCTACCGCCCTTCTGTTCTTCTATCGAGGTAAGTTATGGATCCTTTTTTTGGTTTGTTTTGTGCTTCAATTGTTGGTTTTTTTAGGTGTGATTTTAGAAGGGTAATGGAAATTTTTTTGAGTTATTTGTGTTGGTTTGGATTGTTTGTGATTTGATTTTGTTTGAATGTGTTAATGTTAGTGATGAAAGGGAAAAAACGTAATTTTCGTAGTTATTTTGGGATGAATTTCTCATGTATGTTAAGTGTTTGATGAAGTGCTTATTACAATTATGTTAAGTGTTGGGTGTGTTATGCTTGTGTTGGTGTATACATATCACGTTCTGTTAACATTATATTGACAATTGATTGTAAGTTTCAAGTGTTAATGCTTATAGTGAAATGGTGTTATTATGTTTAAAAATCTATTACAATTTTATTTTAAGTTCTGCTTATGATGATATTATACCGAAAATGTTTAAAAGGAAGTTGATAAAATTTCCCAATTTTTTATGTATCAATTAAATTACCTAGTTTCATCCATGTGGATGGGGGACCAAAGAATTGATAAAATTTGGAAATTTGTAATAATTAATTGTTTATGTGATTTGGAAAATTTTGTCATGTCTTTAGTTCCTTAATTTTTTGTTGTGAATGGAGGTTTGAGTTATTTTGAAATATTTCATCTAATTATGTTTAGAATCCCCCTTCATCCCTTGTGTTTTTATGTGGAAAAAAATTTCATAAGAAATATGATTGCAATAGGAACATGTGTTCATATGCTTAATTCAAACGCTTTCAAGTCAAAAATCAATTTCCTCTTACCCTTTTTGATGTGGACTTTGAATGTAGGAGTAAAATTCGATTTTGTTTAGGATTTACATTGTTCAACTAAAAAAAGAAATAATAAATGTTGCTTTCTAGGTAAAAACATATATTCCCTTTTATAATTAATTTACAAATATCAAAGATAAATATTTACTAGTGGACTTTAATTATTTCAAATTTTACGCACATTAATTATCATTCCATAATATTAATTTAATATTTCTAAGTATATAAATCCAACATTATGTAAATTAGTTGCACATAAACTAATCACAAGCCAGAACTTGGTTAAGGTAAGTCGTTGAATATTTTGTTTGTTTTGTGCTTCCAGTTTTGCTATTTTAAATTGTGCATTGCATGGGATTACGACGTTGCATGAAAAATATATAAATACAAAACTATCAATGAATTGTATCATATTAAATATGAAATTGTCATTTATGCAGGCCTTGTTTTTTGTTGAAGAGTGTCGACAGGCTTCCAACTTCGTCCTTCTTCTTTGTAATTTAATGTTATCCTTCTGTCCAAGTAAGTCTTTCATCTATTGTGTATTATATGTTATGTTTTAATAGTACCCCTATTGGTGTTTAGGTTTTATTAAGTTATCAAACTTAGTATGTGAATTTGTAATTGATAATTTGGGACTAGTAACATAATCTACCTACAATTATGGAATAAAATTTAGGATGGCATATAGGCTGGAAACCCATGATGTAGCTACATGAGGCTTATCGATGAAATATTTCACGAGCCTAAAAGTCACAATGAGAACTTGCTTTCTAGATTTATGTGGTGTAACAATGCTACATACCATAGTTTTTGTTTAAATTCAAACTTAATTTATAAACTTGTGGTGATTAATGAAGAAGTATTAACATTAGAAATTCACTTACAATTATGGACAATCCATTGCATAATCAACCCCTAAGATGGTATATAGGTTAGAAAACTGTGATGCATTTCCTATGAGGCTTATCAGTAAAATATTTCTCGAGTCTATGAGTCATAGCGAGAACTTACTTTCTCAAGTAACAAGAACTTACTTTCTCAATTCCTGTGGTATAAAAATTCCACGTACCATAGTGCTTATTTAAATTCAAACATAATTTATGAACTTGTAGTGATTAATGGAGAAACATTAACATTAGAAATTCACCTACAGTTATAGATAATACTTTTTCATAATAAACCCCTAGGATAATATATAGCCTAGAAACATATGATGCAGTTCCTTTCAGGCTTATCGATGAAATATTCTATGAGCCTAGGAGTCACACCGAGACTTGCTTGCTTGACATATACTATAGTGCCTTTTTGAATTTAAACTTTCAAAGTTTTGTTTTAGTGATTAATCATTATGTTGTATAGAACAAGGATTGCATTTAGTAATTCAGTTATTACTTTTAATTATATAATTAGGTTAACAACAGTTGGATGTCTCATTGGAAATGGTCTATTAAATACTTAGAAGGAGTTAAGAGTTTCATGCAATTTGTAAAAGATCATATAGGTGTTGAATGTTGTATTTGTTGTCCATACATAGATTGCTTAAATGTCAACATTCAAAGTCAAGATGTGGTATATAATCACTTACTAATCTGAAGCATAGATAAATTATATACTCCATGATTTATCATAGCGAATGTTTAGAAGCAAACTGTGGTATAAGTGTTAGTACAAATGTTGATGATAGTAATAATATTGATGTAGAAGATTGTGATATTAATGACGATGGTGATGATAGGATTATCGAGATGTTAGAGGATTATAGGAATTACAGAGACTATATATGAAACTAGTTTGTTTAACATAATTGGTAGTATTACAGAAGATAATTTTATGATGTTATTGGAAGTTGCTCAAGAAGAATTATATCTAGAGTGCTCAAAATTCAGACAACTATCTTTTGTGGTGAAGTTGTTGCATTTGAAGGTCTATAATAAATAGACTAACAAGTCTTTTGATATGTTAATTGACTTTCTCAATGATGCATTACTTGTTGGACACAAATTGGCCAAATCTTAATATGATGTAACAAAATTGTTAAGGGGCCTTGGATTAGGATATATATCAATACATGCTTGTAAGTATGATTGTGTTATATTTTTGAAGAATAGTAAAGATCTTGAAGACTATCCCATTTGTGATACATCAAGGTGGTGAGTAGATGATGGGAGAGGGAAAAAGATATGCATAAAATCTTAAGATACTTCCCTACTAAACAAAGATTGCAAAGGATTTTTATGTCAAAAAAAAGCAAAGATATGAGGTGGCAAAAAGAGAAATGCATTGATGACAACATTATGCATCATCCAGAAGAGTCAATGACATGGAAACACTTTAATGGAAAGTTTCCATGTTTTGCACAGGATTGTCGTAATGTTCGACTTGGTTTAGCCTCAGATGGATTTAATCCTTTTGGTAATAGGAGTAATTCTTATAGCATGTGGCCAGTAATTCTAGAGTCATACAATTTACCTCCATGGAAGTGTTTGAAGGAGCCTTTTATGTTATTGACTTTAATTATTCTAGGACCTAATGCTCCTGGTTAGGATATTGATGTATATATGCAACCATTAATTGATGAATTAAACCATCTAAGGGAGGTTGGATTAGAAACTTTTGTTGATGTTAAAGGTGAAACATTTATAATGCATGTGGCTGTTTTATAGACTATAAATGATTTTCTAGCTTATGGAATTTGTCTTGGTGGAGCACTAAAGGTATATGACCTGCCCTATGTGTAACCATCAAACTTATTCAATTAGGCTATGAAGTAAAATATGTTATATGGGACATTGTAGTTACTTAGAATATGGGCACAGATGGCAAAGAAGCAAATTGTTTAAGGGCAAAGTTGAATTGGATAAAGCTCCTTTACACTTGTCTAGTGATGATGTGGTTTACTAGCTATCGTCTTTAGGTGATATTACAACTAGAAAACACCCAAGTAATAGAAAGAAAATTGAAGTGTTGTTGAGCTCAATTGGAATACAAAAGCATATTTTTTAAATTGCCTTATTGAAAGCAATTGCTATTGAGGCATAATCTTGTTGTGATTTATATTGGAAAAAAATATTTGTGAGAACATTTTAGGAATTGTGATGGGAATTGATGGAAAATTGAAAGACACAATTAAGGCTAGATTAGACTTGGAAGACATGAATATAAGAAAAGATGTGCATTTGAAAAGAAGAGATGATAGGTTATACATTATTCTACCTAATTATTATAACATGTCAAAAAAAGAAAAGCAAGCTTTTTGTTAATTTCTTAAATCAGTCAAGTTTCCTGATGGGTATGCATCTAATATAGCCTATTGTGGGAATGTTAAAGAGGGAAAAGTATCGGGGTTTAAAAGCTATGATTGTCATGTATTTCTTCAATGATTACTTCTTGTTGGAATAAGGGTCTTTGCTAAAGGATGTGTCCATAACTTTGGCTCAATTGGGTGAGTTTTTTAGCAAATATATTGCAAGACACTTTAAGTTGAAGAGTTTAAGAAAATGAAAAAAAACATAGCTTTGATTCTATGTAAGCTTAAATTAGCTTTCCCCCATCGCTTTTTGATGTTATAGTGCATTTGGCAATTTATTTACCATACGAAGCAAAACTTTGTGGACCAGTTCAATTTCGAGGGATGTTCCCCATTGAAAGGTAATTTATATTAACATCTAATTTTTTAAAGTTATTAGTTAGTAATAATTGTTAATGTTATATATTTTTTAGGTTTTATACTCTTTTAAGCGTTATGTATGTAATATAGCTTGACTTAAAGGGTCTATTGCAGAGGTTTATATAGCTAATGAATGCTTGACATTTTGTTAAATGTACTTAAATTATGTTAAGACAAGATATAATAGATAAGAACGTAATTTTGATTTTGATCAAGATGGTGGCTTGTCAGTTTTCTCCCAAAAAGTTAGGCCACTTGGTGTTGGAAAATATGTGGAGTTAACTAAAGATGAATTTTGAAATTTTTTATTAGTATATTTTGAACAATTGCGAGGAAATCAATATATATATGAAGTATTTATATTACTTTTCATTCAAAATTTCATATTTAAATTTTGTGATTTAATCTATATTTCATGATCTCGAATTGCTTTTTTAAATAGAGAGCATAAAGATTCCATTCGAAGCAAATGGATTGTTAATGTTGAACAAAAACATAAGATTAAGTTCCCATTATGGTTTAGGACTTCAGCAAGTTATATATTGCTAAAATATTATGAACTTATGACAATTTGTATCTCAGATTAACTTCTAATTATATTTTTTCCTATAAATGATACGGTTACATAACTATAACATGCAAGAGGCGACAACAACATTATATTCTTTAGCATATGGGCTCATATGTGTGGGAAAAATATAAAGGTTGCATTTTTAATGGAGTCAGATTTCACATAAAAGATCGAGACAGTCGACTTAGAGGCCAAAATTATAGGGTTATTATTAAGGGACGTCAAGTGATAATTGTGTTTTGCATTATATTTTAGGGTTAAATTTGTTATGTATTTAGTGTTAATTTGAGTGTTGAGTGCTTATTTATGTTTTAATTGCATTAGTTTATGTGTTTAAGTGTTTTTACAGGTTAATATGGGTCTTTAAGCTTAAATGTTATGTTCTTGAGGTACCTTGATGTGTTTGTTAGTGTTTCAGGGTCGACGACAAAGAATGAAGAAGGTTAGGAGAATTTGGGGTCAAAACCATAGCCCACGATCATGACAGAACGATGCGAGCCACTAGGATCCTGGCCACGATTGTGACAGAGAGGCCAAAACTAGGTCACGATCGTGGCCAGGATCCTAGTGGCTCGCATCTTTCTGTCATGATCACGATCGTGTTGCCTGCCATAATTGTGGCCTGCATCTAGCAGGCATGAAAATAGCTGAAAACGTCAAGTTTCGAGGAACTTTTCATATCGTTTCATCCCCAAACAAACCCTAAGGCTTCAAAGGTATTTAAGGAACATAAAGAATAGAGAAAGAGCCTTTTTGCATCAGTGAATTCTAAAACACCCTAGGGAGCATATCGAGAGATTTGAGGAAGGAGACAAAGGAAGAGAGATACGGAGAAGAAACATGATATGAAGTACTTCTCGAAATAGGTGGTTTCCTACCGTCGCTGCCTCCATGAGTCCATTCTGACAATATTTTCTTTTTTATTTTAATTTTATTGATGTATAGATTTAGGATAATCGTTGAGAATAGTTGTTATTGAATGTCGATTTTGTTTAAACTTACCTTCAGGATTTTAATTCTTGAGATTAATAAAGTTTGATTTATTGTTTTTTCATTGAGTTATTTGTGATTCAATATCTATGCTTAATAATTCGGTAATAAACTAAGAGGGTGAACCGAGTAAATTTCATCAGATTGGGCTAACGAGAGTTAAGTAGTTTGATAGATAAGAATTGAATCAAACCGGTAAAATCGTGTAAGGAGAGATATAACATAGGTTTCTGGTAGGTTATTAGAAAAATTTAGAACTAATTTAGGTTTTAGGTAAATTGAAAATCGAGAGATTACAATTCCATAATTTAAATTAGGGATTATAAATTAGGGTTAAACATTATAACTCGAGAGAGAGTAATCCAATATAGGACCGTCTAGACCCAGTAATTCAATAATTGCATAATTGATTAGATTTTCATTAATTTCGGATTAAAACCCTCTTTCTCTCAATTGGTAATTTCTAGGTTGATTCTAGATTAGGTTGTGCAAAATTGCTATTTTTTTATATCATATGAGTTCAATTTTTAATATTGATTGGTTAATTTCTGCATTAGTTGTTGTTTTGATTTATAGCAAAATTTAGTTAAGTCTTAGATTTTAGGATTAGATTAACCTTCGTCATGGGATCGATACCTTAGGTGCTACGCAAACAACCCGTGTGCTTGCAAAAATATCGAGGTTATAAATGTTAAAACTTAGCATATGTAACCTTGCGATTAAGCTTTTGGCGCCATTACCGAGGAGGCGATGAATTTAGTTCTTTAGTCTAAGGATTTTTAACTATCTTTTGTGTTTAAAAAAAATTGGGCATAAAGTAAATGACACATCAACTTGGATATCACCAGACAACAATGGGGAATCTTAAGATTTGAACGCTAAAAAGAGATGGAAAGAACAATGGTGGAAGAAATACATCATGGAGAGAGATGGACCCTTATAAACGTCATGAGGCCATAGCTCAATACATATCATCAAGGGATTATGCGACCACCGGTGCAAGCGAATATGTTTAAGATCAAACCATCAATGCTAAACATGATGCGAACCAATATGCAATTCTACGGATTAGCCAATGAGGATCCCAATACTCATTTAGCTAATTTCTTAGAAATTTGTGATACCTTCTGATATATTAGGATGTCGGAAGATGCAGTTAAAATTAGGCTTTTCCCTTTTACACTTAGGATCAAGCCAAGGCTTAGTGGAATTCTCTCCACCTAGCCAACATCACAACTTGGGAGTGCAAGTTTTTCTTGATAAGTATTTCCCTCTAAACAAGACAATAAGACTAATAAAGGAAATTATCAATTTCTAGCAAAATGACAGGGAGTCATTATATGAAGCCTGGGAGTGGTATAAGGAGTTACAAAGGAGCTGTCCTCATCATAACCTACTCAACGAATTTCTATTGCAAAACTTCTACACTGGAGTTAATCCACCACAAAGAGCACTATAGATGCAGCTACTGAAGGATCATTTATGAGGAAAATAGTTGAAGCAGCACACGATTTGTTGGAAGATATGGCATACACTAGTTGTCTTTGGACATCTGAATGAAATAGAAAGTAGTAAACCTCTTGTGACCTAGGAGGAATGATTGTTATTGCAAATTCAATGACAACATTGCAGGCTGAGATTGACAACCTAACCAAACAATTGAACAACCTAAAAGCCACCACCTCCTCTTCAGACACTACAATGCAACACGAATATGAGTCATGTGGATAAGAAATCTATATCGTATCTGATTGTTTCTTAGGGGAAAACAAAAACGTGGAGCAATTTAACTTTAATGGAGTACAAGTTGGTCAGGGAGATAGCAATCCTTATTCCAGCATATACTAGTCAGGGTGGCATAACCACCCAAATTTTCATTGGTCTAATAATAGTGAGATTCAGTTTAGAAATCAAGGGTCATATGGATATCACTTGGATAAATACAATGACTATGGTTCCAAATTGGACAAGATCATCGACAAGCTCATAAGTATGGATGAGGCCTAAAAGAGGTTAGATAAGCAAATTGACCAAGTAATAAGGACTCATGCCTCTTCTATTCTCAGCCTAGAGGTTCAAGTGGAACAACTTGCCAATGTGTTATCTACAAAAAGTGTGGGAGGTTTTTCAAGTAACACCAAAGTATATCTAAGAGAGTAAGTTAAGGCTATCACACTTAGGAGTGGGAAAGAGTTAGGAGAACTGACAGACAGACGAACTGAAACCCATTTTGTAAAAGACCAAGAGAAGCAGAAAAAGGATGAAGAAAAGAGTGAAGAGCCTCCTTATGTTC
Organism: Erythroxylum flavicans; assembly: GCA_027576715.1. Lineage (NCBI taxonomy): Eukaryota > Viridiplantae > Streptophyta > Magnoliopsida > Malpighiales > Erythroxylaceae > Erythroxylum > Erythroxylum flavicans. Next base: position 16,033,680 of record JANZXP010000003.1, read on the forward strand.
CTCCTCTGCCTTACTCACCGAGAATACCATTTATAAGAGTTGGTGATGTCAAATCTTCAAAAGAGCGTGAGTATGAAGAAAAGTTGACAACGGACATCGATTTTGAAAAAGCTATGAAAGTCTCTGTTCGTGAAGCAAAAGAAAAAGAAGAAAAGGGAGTGACTAAGGAAGAACAAGAGCAGCTCACCCTTTTACCAAACAAACTGCTATATATAATAGACAATTCAGGGAGTTTCATTATTCCCTATTTTATTGACCATTTGCTAGTGAAAAGGAGATTATTGAAATTAAATGTTTTTCATAATTTTATCAATATTGTCCTTCTAATCATTTTGCAATTTATAGCTTACTCACAGGCTACAAAATTGATGTTAAACGAGAAGGGTAGAAGTAAGCTGCTTATAATTGATCCTGGCCGAGTTTTAAAGGATTAAGGTCAAGCTAATGACTATAAATTAGCACGTTTAGTAATTAGGTTTAAATTATTGCATAGTTAAATTTGTTTCAAATTTTAAAATAAGTTCTTAATAATTTGGAATATTTTGGAGTGCTAACTCTCTTACTCCTTTTTGAAGCAAGTATAAGATAGGGCAGTAATCATGTGTATCAAGCACAAGTGATCTCCACCTCCATCACCATCAGCACCTCAGTTAACATGATAGTTTCATGTTTTAACCCTTTTCTTTTCATTTTTGTTAGTATTTTCTTCTTATGATTTTCGTATATTGTGTTTATTTCCCCCAGGTGTGTTTGTGTACACTTTTCACATTGAGGACAATATGTTGTTCAAGTGTGGGAAAGGTTATGTGTTTTACTTTTTATGTGATTTTGCATACTCTATTATAGTTATTAGGTTGTGTTGCGTGAATTGTTTGAATGTGTCAATGGCTTACATGGAGTGAAATTTATTTAATTTTGAACATAGTCGATTAGGTTGTGAATAATCATTAGCTCGCAAAATTAGTTAATTAGGGGTCTTTGGATAAATTTTTAGCTTAATTAGGATTTAATGTAAATTTAACACCCTCTAGATTGTTACATTCATTCATATTTTGAGGCCTTTCAACTTAAGTAGCTTAACTAGTATTTTTCATAGAAATGAGTAGCTTAAACAACAAGGTAGGTAATAAATGAGAAAAAGTATTTTTAATTAAATAAATCACTATTCCACTAACCTTTGGGTTATGAATAGAGCTAGTAGCCAGTTGATAATGCGATATAGATGAGTAACCAGATCGACAGGCATCACAATTGTGTGCCTTCATGTCAAAAAGCTATAATGACGTTTCAACCAAGCTGTTTAATAAAAACATGACTTAGTTTAGTCACTGGATCAACATTCATTACCAATGTTTGCCTCTGTGTAAAAAGACTAAGTCTATGTCTAAGATCAAACTTAAAAAATTGTGTTTCCTTAATAAACCTACTGGACTTGTAATAAGCTTGACTTTTCATGAAAATGTACTTAGGAACAGTTACATAGTTTGAATGGACAAAGAATTATTAATGTGTGCGTATAATTGAAAAGGCTAGAAAAACTAACTTTTAGATCTTGATTAATTTGTATATTTAGTTAAAAGCCCTTAGACATAGATTTTTCATGTTAATGATTAGATATAACTTGTATGATTATGTTTAAGATTAAATTTATTTCATAAAGTTGAAGCCATTGCCTCATTAGTGCATTGTGTGTTGCGTGTTTGTTGTTTTGTTTGCTTGAGGACAAGCAAACATTTAAGTATGAGGATTTTGATAGTTGTGATTAGCATTATGTTTTAGGGTTCAATTTGTTATGTATTTAGTATTAATTTGAGTGTTTAGTGTGTATTTATGTTTTAATTGTGTTAGTTTATGTGTTTAAGTGTTTTAATGGGTTAGTATGAGTCTTTGAGCTTAAATGATATGTTTTTGAGGTACCTTGATCTGTTTGTTAGTGTTTCAGGGTCAACGACAAAGAACGAGGAAGTTTTTGAGAACTTTAGGCTAAAACTATACGCCATGAATAATGACAGAAAGATGCGAGCCACCAGGATCCAGGCCACGATTATGGCAATTTGGTCACGATCATGGCAAGGAGGGCCACGATGGTGGCCTCCGTTGGACAAACACGAAAACAACTAAAAATGTCATGTTTCGAGGAACTTTTCAAACTGTTTCGAACCCAAATGACCTAGGGCTTTCAAGGTATTTAAGGAACATAAAGAACAGAGAAAGAGCCTTTTTGCATTAGTCAATTTCGAAACCCTGGAGAGCATATCGAAAGATTTGAGGAAGGAGACGAAGGAAGAGAGACACGTAGAAGAAGCTTGACGCAAAGTAATTCCTAAAATAGGTGGTTTGCAACCGTCTCTACCTCCACGAGTCCATTCTGAAAAAATATTTTCCATTTTATTTCAATTTTATTGATATATATAATTGGGATAATGAGAATAGTTATTGTTGAATGTCGATTTTGTCTAAACTCACCTTTGAGATTTTGATTCTTGAGATTAATGAAGTTTAATTTATTATGTTTTCATTGAGTTATTTGTGATTCAATATCTGTGCTTAATAATTCGGTAATAAACTAAAAGGGTGAACCGAGTGAATATCATCAGATTGGGCTAACGAGAGTTAGGTAGTTTGATAGATAAGAATTGAATCAAACCAGTAAAATCGTGTAACGAGAGATCGAACAAAGGTTTCTGGTAAGTTATTAGACAAATTCAGAACTAATTTAGGTTTTAGGTAAATTAGAAATCGGGAGATTACAATTCCATAATTTAAATTAGGGATTATAAATTATTAAAGATTATAACTTTAGAGAGAGAAATCCACCTTAGGACTGTCTAGACCCAGTAATTCGATAGTTGCATAATTGATTAGATTTTCATTAATTTCAAATTAAAACCCCATTTCTCTCAATTAGTAATTTCTAGGTTGATTCTGGATTGGGTTGTGCAAAATTGCTATTTTATTTATATTTTATAAGTTCAATTTTTGATATTGATTATTTGATTAGTTAATTTCTGCATTTGTTGTTGTTTTGATTTATTACAAAATTTAGTCAAGCCTTAGATTTTAGGATTAGATTGACCCTCCTTATGGAATCGATACCTTAGGTACTACACAAATGACCCGTGCGCTTACGATAATATCGAGGTTATAGATATTAAAACTTAGCATACATAACCTTGCAATCATTATGACAACGGTTTTATTGACTTCTACAGTGTCATCTATGATATAATAGAATTGCATTACATCAAGGATAAAAAGGTTGTTCTGTTTAAGTGCAAATGATTTAATCTTGGTGACATAAAAGTTAATGCCAACATTACTAGCATCAATGTTAGTAAGTGGTCACGCGTCGTAACGTTACCAAAATAACTAGACTACAATTATAGTAGTGGCAAGTCTAGGTCGGTCCCGCAAAGATTAAATTCGATTACTTTCCTAAATTATACCTATATGTAAAATAGGGGGTGTTTGGTTTGATAATAATTGGAAAACAACGTAAAATTGAATATGCAAAAGCAACTCAAATTAAAATGTCGCAAGGTGATAAAATTGAAGAGTGACTTGAAATCCAATTCTTTGGTTTAATCTCGGCCTAAGTACAATTTCACAGATGTAATTGAATTATCATCTTTACACCTCTCTTAAGACTATTGGTCATAAATTAATAATAAGCTCTATCAATCCCAATTTTTCTTTAGTTAGTTAATTAAAAAGAGCTCGTTAATTAACCCTAACTATCAAGAAACCTAGAACAAGCTCTCTAAGTTTATCTAAACAGTCGCATTACAAGTGATAAAAACATACCAATCTATGAAATAATCATACAAGCTCGGACTATTTAGCTTATGCTACATTATCCCTAAAGATTTAATACTGTTATTTGCCACTTACAACCTTCAACACGACTATTACGTATCCCATTCAAGTTCTAGCTATGGGTTTCATAAAAAAATCATTTAATAAAGGATTAAAATCATTCTTTTACAATATCTAATCAATCCATACAAGGTAACATAAACAATCCGAAAGGAGGGAAAGAAAAAAAATACATAACAATAATATGGCTGATGTCCTCCTTGGCCTCAATTGCACTTTCGAACTAGTGTTGGGAAAGTTAGCCTTCCATCTCCATCTTTAAGCTCTCACCATCGGTCATCCTCTCCATTGACACTGTCAGTGTTAAAGAACAAAGAAAAATCAAAGAGAAATCAAAGAAATATGTTTTAAACTGGGTTTGTCCTCAATCAATCTTTTTGCTATCACAATCCTTTCCTTATGTAGTAAAAATTAGGTTTAAACCTAGGGACACCTAGCCATTAACAAGGGACACATAAATTTCTCATGTTCGTGAGTTAGTTCTTATAGATGTGAGAAAATCTCACAGCCATACAAGGCCCTCTCATGGTTGTGCATTGCCCTCTCACGGTCGTGAGAGGAACTGCATAGGCATGGTAGATTTCTCACACCTATGCGATCCAATATTTGGCTGTGAGACTTCTCCTTTCTTTGTACTTCATATGACATTCTATCTTTCATGCTTCATGAATCAATAGAATATGAAAATTGAGAAGATGACTTCAATGAACATGCTTTCGGGTCACTTTAGCACTTTTATTTATAAGATGTACCTAAAATCAAATATGGGCAAAAGTGAGTATCCTAAGCATTTCTAAGGCATTAATCACTAAGTGTAGTATATCAAATTAATCAACATTTAAACATATATCAAGTTCCCTCGTACTTAGCTTTTGATTGCCTTTGGGCAAATCATCAAAATCAAAATCACAAATCAAAACTTTTACTCATTTTTCGTATTTCCTAAGAATAGATAACCATAAGTAAAGATGAATGACTTTTAAAACCTACAGCAATAACTCAACATTCAAAGCTTCTACCCATGATCAATCAACATTCATCACCCTTAGAAACTGAGTAATCTAGAGGTAGACTTGGACAAAAGGTGTTTAAACAAGATATTTCCATGGGTACACTCAAACAACATTCGTGATCACAACATTCCATAACTTTGCATACCATTTTATTTCTCCACCACTAAAAGTCACATACATAATCATGAATCAAAAGAAATTTCTAGGTCTGTAATGTAGATAAGGGTAAGGTGATATGTATTTCGGGTGATGTAGTATAAAAGTCATCAAGCTAGTGAAGTAAAAATAACACTCAATGAGATATCAAGCACACAAGTTATCATTCATTCAAAACTGGGTATCGTTAGCTATGAATAATGCAGCAACTATGTTTCATAACTTAATTCAGCTCTCACACCATAAACCACATGAACATAACATAAAAAATGCTCCACTCAAAATAACATCCGCCTCATATGCGATATATTCAAACACATAATCAATACAACTTAAGGAAGATAAACTATTAATTAAAAATTTTCACAACAATTGTATTTCCTCCTTGATACTTTTATTCAAACTTAGGTTTTTTCAAAGTGATAGAAGCTACATCAATATAGGATTCATAACTTGGAATTTTAACAAATATAACTAACCCACATGTGTGCATACCCCCACACTTAGCCTTTTGTGCAATCACATTCATCAAGAATTAACAATGCTCTACTATCTTCAAGGCTTGGTTAGGGAATTTGGTTAGGTACATGTAATTTGTTTGATATAAAAGAAAAGGCTAATCAAGCTCAAAAGGGTTAGCAAAGGAAAATTCATATAATTGGGTAGGCTATTTGGCTAATGTAGCTCATAATTAACAAAGAATGGCTAATCATTTTCATAAAAATGCATGTGATAAAAATATGAACTCAAACAGAAAATCAAAGCAAAGTAAGGATGTGTATATCATGAAGGTCACACATAACAAAAGACAGTGAGACTAATATGAATGTGTCAGTCTAATCTGGCTCAAAACCTTATTGGTTTTTGTCTGCCATTAGTCACCGCTCTTTTAAAAATAATGCACATTAACCAATCACAAGGGCAAAAGTACATGCTAAGGTTGCCATGGATTTTTCTACCCAATTCACACTCTAATTTTGACTAAATAATCTTATAGGCAATAAATATCAGATTTTTTTTAATTTTGATTGTTTGATTTTGAAATCCACCTAAGAAGTCACATAAGCAACAATTAAGCTCAAAACATGCATAAATGTTAATATCAAACTAAAATCCCCACCCCTATACTTAAAATTTCATTATCCCCAATGTAACATCAAATGCAAGAAATGAAGCATTTAAGGAAAATAGCCATTGTGAAAACATAAAGAGACAGAAATCAACTTCCCTTGGGTTGCCTCCCAAGCAACACCTTTGTTTACCATCATTGGCTCAACTCCACTTTACTTAGTCTTCATAATGAGGATTTTCTAACCCTATCACTTCCACAACCTCCACTTGGAATCCTTCATAGTTTTAGTCGATGACCATTGAATTTGAATTTCTTGTTTCTTTGTAAGCTTTTAATTTCATCTACACCATGTGAAAACATATTAGTAGCAACAAAAGTCCAAACCCAATTCACATGCAATTCATCAAAATGAACTATGAAATCCAATGGGTAATAATAAAAATCAGCTATTAAGCCACAATTAAACACAAATATGCACAAATTCTCACAAAATCACAAATTCCCAATGATATGTGCTTAATTGATTATGAATTTATTCCATAACACCTAGTGTTTAATGATACAAAATGCTTAAGTCATTCACTTTAGTTCATATTTGGTTTTAGGTACAATTCAGAAGTGGAAGAGCTAAAGTGAGTCAAAAGCACCATATTTGAGCTATTTTTTTGGATATTCACAATCCTTATTCTACATGGAGCAAGAATGAGAAAGATTAGGGCAAGTAAAGACAAGAAAATGCATGAAGATGATTATATGTTAAGAACAAAAAAATAAGATTGCAAGAGGTCTCACGGCCAAGCAAGAAACTTGTCACAGCCGTGAGCATCACTCACGGATGTGATATGTTTTGCATGGGTATAAGACACCTCTCATGCACATGCAAAGGTGTGTCACGAGCATGTTCTCACACACTACTCACACCCATGACACAGATCTCACACCCGTGAGAAGATGGAAAGCTCACTTTAAACCCTACATTTTCATATAAAATGCAACATTTGACGACATAAATGTTATGTTTCCGTTTGGAAGAAGCATCTTTGATGGTGAGTTTTAGGTTGTGAAGATGAGAAGGTTCAAATCTCCATTCCTTTGGAGACCTATAGAAAGCTAGCTTCTCGACACTGATTTGGAGGTGACATCGACGTCGAAGAACCTGATTAAACAGATTTTTCATTGTGTTTGTTATTCTTACTCTTTTCAGATTGTTTATGTTATCTTGCATTTATGGATTGGGTGTTGTGTAAGAATGATCTTGATGCTCTATTGGATTGTTTTTCATGAGAACCTATTGCTAAAACTTTAAATATGATACGTAATAGTCGTGATTGAATTCATTTGTTACAACTAATGGTAATATATCATTAAGGATAATGCAACCTAGGTTAAATAATCCGAGCTTACGAGATTATTTTTGAGATTGATATATTTTTCTCATTAATAAGGCAACTGTCCCACTAAACTTAGAAAGCATCTCCTAGGTTATCCGATTGATAGGTTAATTAACGAGCTCTTTTTAATTAACTATGACATAAGGAAAAATTAGGATTAATAGAGCTTACTGTTAATCTACGACCAATAGTTGAAAGAGAGGTATAAGGATAGCAATTCAATGAAATATGTTTAACTGGGTGTAGGTTGAGATCGAACCAAAGAACCGGATCCTTAACAAATTCATCAATTTCTATTATTTTCATTAGTTTAGTTTTAGTTTATTTTGTTATTAAACAAACCCCCCTAAAAAAAGCCTAGACATCGATTATTTTCATTTTAAAACTTTGTACACACTTTTTGTGGGATCGACCTAGAGTCACCATTGCTATAGTTGTAGGTCTAGTTATTTTGAGTAATGTAATGACACGCTATTGTTGAATGCAAAAACAATCTACTCATTTTATGTTAAAAAATTGCAAGTGAACGGGTCGTGACTTGTAGTTAAAAAAAATAGATATCGATCCCACAAGGATTGATACCTAGACACCACTTAATTCATATTAAACTTTGATTAAGAAAGCAAAATGTTTAATTGAAATAATCTGGAAAATTAAATTAAATTTGAAAGGTTGATAATGAACAATGAACAATACCAAAATGCAGAAAATTGGAGTCAAGAATTTAAAGTCGAGAGATTACTTTCTCCCTATTCTGTCTCCCTCCTATTTTATTAATCGAATTATGTCTCACCTAAGATTTCTGAATGTATTAACTACTCTCTCTCAAGGTATAATTAATTATCCCTAATCAAATTAAATGGAATCAATTGAACGATCTCTCAAGCTACCTAATCACTCCATCAATTTCACTAGTTATTAAACTATCCTATGGGTGATCAATCGAATTTGTCGACATCTCTCTTCTAACTACCAATTAACATGATGATTGCAATTGTATAGATTACCAACTTTCATTGTACAATCCTACATATATAACCTTACTCACTCTCTCGATTTATTGCAAGATAAAAATAAAATCAACACTCATTAGACACTTTCATTCAATTAAATAAAATAGGAGTTTTAACAAAATAGTTCAAAAGCAATTCTTAAAACTAAATCAACCAATCATGTCTCCATAACATCATCAACACACAAATAATCCATCTTAGAAAGATTAGAAGAAAGAAAAACACAAAAAATTGAATAAAGGAAACTTCTTCTCTTGTTTTCCAAAATCTGGAATTTTTGATGTTGATGTGCTATTTTCCCCAATCTTGATGATAATCCTTGAATCTTCACATTCCTCAAGTCTAAAAACTTGTATTCTTCACTCAAGGAGGCTCTTTCTATAGAAGCGTTTCATCTTTTTTTGTAGAAGGAGGATTAATATTCTTTTAATAGTCTAGAAATTCTAAGTTTAATGAAGCCCTGCATAATGTCTCGTATTATAGTTCCCACGATCGTGGGAATTTACAGCAGAGAGTCTCCTCTTCTTTTCTCCTTTTTGATCTCTAGCTCAATCTCCAAGTTGCTCAATCTTTCTTCCTATATAAAAGTTATCAATTCTTACCCTAAGTTAACATCAAACATAAAAGAGCATCAATGGAAAATAAACTAAATGAAAATATACAAAACGAATCCTAAACTACACCAATAATCAACAATTATGCAAGAAACACATGCCAATTACTTAGAAAAATATAGACTAATGCACAACTATCAACATCCCCACACTTAGATCTTTTCTTGTCCTCAAGCAAAATAAATAAAACCAATCAATTTTGTCACTTCATTTTCACAAAGATCAAAGCATACAATCTCTCAAATTTAAGCCAACTCAAATATTAAGTTACTACACATATCATGACTACTTTTTCATTGGTGTACATAAGCAAACTCAAAGATAAGTATAGATGCAAAATGAGTTTTACTCTTGGTTTTCATTTCTCTCAAGTTTTTGATGGTTAGTGTTTCGCTTGAACATCCTATAGGAAACTAGACTACCATAAGCTTGCTAATACACCAATTCTCCTCTACTATGATTGCATGCATAAATAGATCAAAAGGACTTGTTTAGGGTTGTAACGTGGTAAGGGTTAAGATGGGTAAAGAGGGAAAAAAATTTAACACAAGTGTTCATAAAGTAAAAATCAGATAAAAAGGGATAACAAAGCGTAACTCTGAGATATACAAATGTAACTAATATTCTACCTTTATTGATGCTACTCAATTGTTCTTTCATTTTCCTTTCTTTTCTTTTCTTTTTTCTTTTCTTTTCTTTTCCTTTTTAACATTTTTTCTTTTTTAAGTACATGGAAGAAACTATGAATATAATAGTAGCTATATATAATGTAATCCACAGGCAGAAATATACTCAACTCATCTCAGTAAAGATTTTGACAACGATCCCAACTAATGTATTACTTAATACTCTACTAAGTTTGTGAATGGGTAGGTTAATGGGGTTTAAGGTTTTAAACTTTTGGGTGTTTTTAAGAAGCAAAAAGTTAAGGCTTAACAGGGGTAGCAAAGGACAATTAATGGCTAGGTAAAGCGCACTGCGGAAGGATTGATGACGATTTGATGGAGTTTTCGATGGGTGTTTTGGTTTGGCGTGTTTTCGACCTTGAGGAATTAAGAAGGATGAAAACTTTGAATTCAACAAACAAGAAAAATAAGGATACGCAAGGTTTGATTTCTACGACACCTCTTGGAAACTTTTTCCAAACAATCGTGATGATCAAAAACCTAAAGAAACGAACAATCGACACGCCACAATTAGGGAAGCAATTGACAAGTGAAAGACGGTTTGAAAGGTAACAAGAACAAGAGAATAATGTTTCTCCCTATTGAAGCCGACAGCTTTTAAACAATTATAATCTAAAAAGTTCTGAAAATTTTGACCTAAAAACACATATTTATACCTAGGTTAAATAATAAAAGGTTGGGCTAAAATATATGGAAGCCCAAAGAAACAAGGTCCAAAAACTAAATAAATAGGTATGATGTGTTGTGCCACTACTAGATCCATATGCTTTTGGGCTTAAGTGATAAAGCATTAAAATAGCCCAAATCTTCTTGTCTTTAAGCTCTAAGTGTATTCGGTCCAAGGATTTGAGTTAAATGGATTAGTTTGGGCTCAATTCCATTAAACTCTCCTCCAATAAGCTTGGAGCTTGCCATCCTCTCAAGATAAAAGCCCACATATGTATAAACAGCCTCTTTAAGTCTCTTGGTCCTAGCTTTGGTCATGGGTCCTTCTGGCATAGCTAGCTCTCTACCTGGTCCTACTCGATGGTCTATGGTCCCACTCACATTAGTCCCCCCCTCCTCAAGAAGATTCGTCCTTGAATCTGAATCTATATCAAAAGGAGAAAGATCAGTAACATTAAAAGTAGTGGACACATTATAGGCGTTGTCATTGATCCGCGCCAACACAGTGATTTTATTCATAACTCTACAGCCCGCACACATCCTCTAGGTTCCATCTTTAATACAGGCATAACACAAGGACTCAAGCTCTCCCTCACATGTCCTTTCTTTAGTAGCTCATCCACTTGCTTTTGAAGTTCCTTTGTCTCCTCAGGATTGCTCTTATAAGCTAGGCGGTTAGGAATCTGAGCTCTGGGCACAAAGTCTATCTGGTGCTCTATGCCTCTCAAAGGTGGCAGTCCTTTGGGCATCTCCTCAGGAAAGATATCTAAATAATCCTGCAAAAGAGATGAAAATACAATAGGCAAAGAAGCAAGAGGGTTAGTTTCAGAAACTAAACACTCTCTATACCTAACTATCACAAGTGCTTTCTTCTCTCTAGTTGCTCTCCTCATGCCTTTTCCTATAGCATACAAACTCACTCTTTTCTCTTTCTTTTCACTCTTCTTTTCTCTCCCTGAACTTTTCTCTCCTACACATCCCACTTTCTTTTCCTCACCTGTGCAGTCACTCCCCATTGGACCAATCTCTTTTTTTCTTTTGGGCCTCTTTTCTCTCATCATTTTTCTTTATCTCACTACCCAAACCCTCCTCTCTTTGCAAAGCTTTAACTTGGTCCAGGTAGATCTCATAAGGCGATAAAGATAACAAAGTGAAGTTCTTGCCCTTGAACTTGAATGAGTACTTGTTTGTGTACCCATCATGTGATACTCGCCTATCAAACTGCCAAGGCCTCCCCAATAGCAAATGTCCTGCCTCTATAGGTATCACATCACACAACACCTCATCCTCATATCTCCCTACAGAAAATGGCACCAGTACCTGTCTAGTCACCTTCACATCCGCACTATCATTAAACCACTATAAATTATATGGCTCCGGATGTTTCCTACATGTCAAGCCCAATTTCTCCACCATAGTTCGACTAGCCCCATTGGTACAACTACCTCCATCTATGATCAAGTTACACACCTTTCCACCCACCAAACACCTTGAATGGAATAGGTTCTCCCTCTGATCCAAAATCTCATCTCTAACTCTAGCACTTAACACCCTCCTAACTACAAGTGCTTCTCCTGTGACAGCTCTTTCCACACATTCATCATTATTATCACAATCACTATCACATGGCAAATCATCAACATCACTATCCTCA
>JANZXP010000003.1:16045920-16061367 GCA_027576715.1 Erythroxylum flavicans
CAAGTAAGTTCTAACTTGTGGCGTTAATTCAATTTTTGCAATCTTTGTACTCTTTGTTACCAATTCCTTGCTGTTTTGGGGGTGAAGGATCGTGTTAGATTGACTGAATTTAGGTATTGGGAACAATCATTGAAATGGAGGTGATCTAGATATTGACTCTAGGTTGTTGCCGTATCATTAATTGACCACAAATGAATCAGAGTTACAACAATTAAATATTGTATTCTAGATTCTAGAAATGGGTTCATACATAAATAATCTATTCAAACTGTTTAAATCATTCATACATAAATCCCAAACATTAAGCAAAGAATAACACAAAAAATTCCAAAAGAGAGATAACAACAGTACAAGATGAAGAGATTCCTCAAACATGTTCTTCAACCTCAAAATTCCCTTCGAATTGGAAGGAAAAAGGTTAGTTCTTTATAGATGTCAAAGAAAAAAGAACTTGGCCTCCTTTTGTGTTTCCTAAACTCTTCTTCCTTTATTTGGTCACTTAAATGTCCTTTTATAGTAAAAATTAGGGCTCTGGGAAATACACAGTTAGCTACACGACTGTGTAACTAACTGTGTATGTCATTTTCCCTAATTCACGAACATACATACTACTAATGTGCTATACGGGAGTGTCGCTAAATGTGTAAGTTGTAGGAGAGGCTAAAATTGTGTCTTTGCGATCCTACACGTTTTCAAAGAGTTACACGATCTTATACACGGCCGTGTAGGTTGTAGAAACTTCCTTTCTTTCATTTTTGTCCTATCTTTGCTCTAATTTATCTCCTTCTTATTCCAAAAAGGCAAATAAGATTAAACATCAAGAGGATGGCTCTAAGGATATGTTTTTAGCTCATTTTTGTTCTTATTCCTCTAATTTATACCTAAAGCAAAATATGAACTTAAATAAGTATCTTAAGCACATCATAACATTAATCACTAAGTATTAGGGAGTAAATATAGAGTCAATCAAGCACTCATCAAGTTACCCACACTTAGCTTTTGACCATATCCTCAGGCAAAACAAAAATTCACAATCGTAATCCAAAATGCTTCCTCCTTGTCAATATTTCTTAAGAATAGATAGTCATAAGAAAAGAGGAATAATCTTCAAAACTATGGTAAGAAATAAACATTTAATTCTTCTACTCGTGATCAATCAACAAACATTCCCTTCAAAAACTAAGCAATTTTGGGTTATACTTTAACAAGATGTGTTTAAAAATAAGATAAATCTATACGTACACTTAAATATCGTTCATAATCAAAGCATCCATTAAAGATTAATCTTTAATGGAATGTTTTGATTATGAATGGTATTTAAGTGTCTCAAAGGACTTTTCAAGGTTGTAATGGGCTAAATGTTAAGGTGAGAAGTATTGAGGTAATATAGTTCAAAAACAATCAAAGCTAGTGAAGTAAGAAAAACAATCAACTGAATATCAAGTACAAGAATTAACATCCACTCAAAATTAGGTACCATCAGTATGATGAATGCAAAAGCTATGTTTCATATTTTAGATTAAATCCTTCACATTATAAACCACATGAAGCATAAACAATTATAAGAAATCACTCACAAAAATTGATGATAAATGATACATTATAACCACAAGGAGCGACACTTCAAAACAACATTTGCCTCATTTGCATCATAATCAAATCACCCATTCTATATAACTTTAAGAGGAAAGACTAAAATGAATTACTTTGCAAAACAATTGACTTTCCTCCTTGATAACTTTTCTCTTCTTTTTTTCTCTTTTTTTCTTTTTTCTTTTTTCTATTTTATTAAAAAATTCAAAGAAACTACATCAATAATGGAAATCATTGATATGAGATAAAATGGCACTCCATCAATTACAACCAAACCGCATATATGCACACCCCCACACTTAAGCTCTAGTGCATCCACAAACATCAACAATCACAAATGCTCCACTAGGTTTAAGGCTTAAGTAGGACATTTAGATAGGTTAAAGGCTTGTAATATGGTTATCACAAAAAGAAAAGGCTAATAAAGCTCAAAATGGCTTAACAAAAGGAAAAAATCAGATCAATAGGTAGGTTATTTTGCTAATGTAGCTTGTAAAACAAAGAATGCCTATATCATTTTCATGTTAATGAATGTGATAAAAATATAGTTTCAAATAGAAAATTAAAGCAAAGTTAGGATATAAATGTCATAAAGGTTGTATATGAACAAAAGACAATGAGACTGATATGGATAGGTCAATCTGAAAAGGTCCAAAATCTCACTGGCTTATGTCTACACATTAGTCCTTAGTCTTTTAAAGATAACATGAATTGACCAATCACATAAGAAAAAATACATGCCAAGTTGTCATGAATTTTTCTAGTTAATTCTACTCTCTAATTATATCTATATAGTGCTAAAGGCAATAGAAAAAGAGAAAATATTTTATGGTTTCTTTTTACTTAATAATACATAAGAAACAAACATACTTAAAAACACACATGATAAAAAAGATCCTCACCCCCTCAATTAAAACTTATATTATCCCTAATGTAACATTAAATGTAAGAAATCAAGCGTTCATCAAAAACAAAAAATGTGAAAATGTAAAGGAAAAGGAATAAACTACCCTTGAATTGCCTCCCAAGCAGCACTGTTGTTTATTGTTGTTGGCTCAACTTTATGTTTTCCTCTTCAAGTGATGCCAACTGGGTCTTCATGCATCATTGCTTCCACATTGTCTGTTTGGAATCCTTCATAGTACGACTTTAGTGATGACCAATAACAATAACAACAATGACTCAGTAAAAAATTCCACTAAATGTGAGATCTAGGGAGATCCAGTGTACACAGCGTCACCCTTAACTAGTAGAGAGATTATTGCCGAATGACCTATAAGAAATAGAAATAATAAATAAATAAATAAAATGAAAGTAAAAATTAAAAAATAATGTACTAAAAAATTAGTAATACTAATACTAATACTAATACTAATACTAGTAATATTAATAATAATAAGTAGGAGTAGTAGTATTAGTACTAGTAATAGTAGTAGTAGGAGTAGTAAGAGGAGTAGGAGTAGGAGAAGGAGAAGCAACAGCTGCAGCAACAGTAGCTGTTGCAATAATAATAATAATAATAATAATAATAATAATAATAATAATAATAATAATAATAATAATAATAGTGATAATAATACTAATTTTAATTAATTAATAAGTAGGAAAAAGATTAGTACTTGTTTAAAAGATTAGGCTAAATCTAAGAAAAAAAGCTAGCATGTCCTTAATAACTCGTATATAGGTTATAGGAACACCCTTAGCTTCTAAACACATCCATAAGGTTTCCCTAAATACCCTATCATATTCTCTAAATCAATAAAAACCATTTGTAGGTTATGCTATCTTTCCCTGTAATATTTCATTACTCTTCTGAGGAGATGTAAAGCTTATATCGTGGACCTTCCTTGCATGAAGCTAAACTAATTTTTTAAGATAGAAGCTTCTTTTCGCACTCTCTTCTCAATCACCTTCTTCCACAACTTCATGGTGTGATAAAGAAATTTCATGCCTCTATAATTGTTACAGCATTGGATGTGCCCTTTATTTTTGTATAAAGGGATTAACAAACTACATCTCCACTCATTCGGCATTTTGTCAGACTTAAAGATCACATTAAAAAGCTTGGCTAGCCAAGTAAGACCCTCTTCTCCTAGACTCTTCCACACATCTATGGGTATCTCATCTAGCCCTATTACTCTTTCTCTTTTCATTTCCCTTACTGTTTTCTATATTTCTTCCCTTGAAATTTGTCTGTAGTAAGTAAAATTACAAAATCTCTCAAACGTACTAAGATCAACTAAATAGAACTTATCCTTTATGCCTTCAATAAAAAGGCTATAGAAGTACCTCTGCCATCATCTCTTAATGTCACACTCAGCAACGAGCACCCTCCCTGGTTCATCTTTTATATAATGAACTTGATCTAAGTCTCTCACTTTACATTCTTTAGCTCTTGCTAGCTTAAAAATATCCTTTTTTCTATCTTTAGTCTCCAATTATTGGTATAATTTCTTGTAAGCTCTACTTTTCGCTTCTTAGATTATCTTCTTCGCTTCCTTCGCTGCCAATTTATAACTTTCTCTATTTACTACTCTCTCTACCTCTGTGATACTATCTAATAGGGCTTTATAGGTAGCCTTCTTGATTTTAACATTTTCTTATACATCTTCATTCTACCACAAAGAATCACTCTTACTACTCCTAGGCCCTTTAGAAACACCTAAGGTCTCTATAGTTGTATTCCTCAAAAGGGTTTCTACTGTCTCCCACCTTTGGTTTACATCTCCTTCGATTTACCATTCTTCTCCATATAATACTCTATCTCTAAAATGCTTCACTGTATCCCATTTCAGATTCCCCCATCTAACCTTGGTATACCTCCTATGCCTTTTCTTCTTCCTCTAACACTTAATAATAAGATCTAAAACTGACAGTCTATGCTAGGTTGATAAGCAAGCATTAGATATCAACTTGCAATCCTTGTAACTATATTGATCACTCTGCCTTATGAGAAAGTAGTCAATTTCAATTTTCACGGTTCTATTAATAAAAATCAAAGTTGGCCATCACTAAGTCAAATGGTACCATGAAATCCAACTAAGTAGTCTTGCTATCGTTCCTTTTGCTGTACCCTAAACCCTTATGATTATATGAATATTCAAAGAAGGTTTCCTTTATATGGCCATTAAAGTTGCCTCTTAGAATAACTCTCTTATTATGGAGAATTTGTTGGATCACCTTATTTAGCTCTTCCCAAACATTCTGTCATCTTGAACTCCCTAAATACCGCAGTTTGAACCCATTAATCTCTTTTGCTTTAGCTCATGTCCATTGATCACGGTTTTCCAATATATGTAATTTTTAATATTTAACCTCGATAATCTGCAAGTGTTTGAATCGTTTACGTAATACCTAAGGTGTCGATCACACAAGGAGGGTTCACCTAATCCTAAAATCTAAGGCCAAAATAATGTGCAATATTCAAAATGTAAAGAAACGAAAACAGGAATGCAATTCAATCATGTAATTCAATTTAAGAATTATTTATGAAATATTAACAAATTAGCAATTGCAATGCACACATTCAAGAATCAACCTAAGGAACTATCAATTAAAAGAAAGGGAAATTTTTACCTATCTTTAACACTAACCTAATTGATTATGAATTGTTGGATTATTAGTCCTAGATGATCGTAGGGTTGATTACTCTCTCTTGAGTTATAACCATTAACCCTAAATTGTAAACCTAAATCAAATTATGAAAAATTGCAATATCTCAATTAACAATCTATCCAAACCCTAATTAGATCAGAAGTTTTCCAATAGACTACTAGGAACCTATATGCGATCTCTCTTTACACAATTACCGATTTGATTAATTTCTCGTTCTTTTAAATCACCTAACTCTCGTTGGCTCAATTTAATTATTTTTTATTCGATTCACCCTCTCAGTCTATTACCGAATTATGCAATCACAGAAATCAATCACAATGAATCCAAATAACATAAAACAATCATATTTTTATTAAATCAAAGATAAAAATAACTCGAAGGTGAGTTTAGACATCCTCAACATTCACACAATCCTATTATCAATAGAGGTAGCAACATCAGGAAACCTCCTGTTCTGGGAAGTACTTCACGTCAGCTTCTTCTCCACGTCTCTCTTCCTTCTTCTCTTTCTTAATCTCTTGATGAGCTCTCTTTAGGGTTTCTCAATGGTGGCTAATGCAAAACCTCCCTCATCTTCTTTGTCTTATTCTTTATATACCTTTTGTGTTTTAGGCAGTCCTAGGTTTTTTCGAGGGTCCGAAAGTTTCAAAAACTCCCTCAAATTTTGACTTTTTTGAGTGTCTGCGTGTCTGCTGAATGCAAGCGACTACCGTGGCCCTGCAAACCACAATCGTGGGCCACATTTCAGCTTCTATCATGATCGTGGCAATGAGGCCATGATTGACGGTCATGTTCTGGGCTTCTGCCACGATCGTGGCATATGAGTCATGATCGTGGGCTGACTCCAGTGCTTCTATCACAATCATGGCCTGTTATGCCACGATCGTGGGCCATTGTTTAAGCTCAAATGTCTCTGAAACTTCTCCATTCTTTGATGTTGATCTTAAAACACTAACAAACACATCAAGGTACCTCAAAGACATAATAATTAAGCTCAAAGACTTAACTAACTCATAAAAACACTTAAACATAATTAATTAACAAACTAACAAAATTCTAACCTAAACATATACTAAACGTTAACACTTAAATACATATCAAAATAAGCCCTAAAATATGGTGCAATTCAAACTTATCATCCACCTTGTCTCCTGAACGCATCCTACATGAATCTTATATTTGTTTAAAATCTCCACTAATTCTAAAGGCTTCCCTGTAAAAGTCCCGATATTCCAAGAATCTATTCATAATCTGCCAGCATCTTCTTTTCTTTTATACCTAATACTCATTGAAGGACTTGCCCTTACTCTATCATTTATATTCAAAGTTGCAACTCCTATCTTAATGACCAACACAAGCTAAAGAAGATAAGTCCCTAAATAGCTCTAAACTAACACAAGACAAGACAACTAGGATTAAAAATAAAGTCCCCAAAAGGGTGCAAAATAAATAAATAATAAATAATAAAAATCAAAGATGTTTGCACAAATTAAGAGGTTGTTATAATTTCTTTAAAAAAGGACGACAAAAAGGAAAAGAAAAAGGTTAAAACTACAATTTTAAAGCTATCGTTTATATTTTATCGTTACCTATTGCAGATTTATCAGTTTTGGCAAATTTTCATATGGATTCTCAAGGATTAACCAATAGATAATAGGCAGTAAAATTGGTTATATTGTTGGAGCCCTAAGATGTCATTTCGTAGATTAATGTTATTGTTGGAGTGTTACAAGATGAGGATCTTAGTGGCGTTGTGATCGACCTAAAGCATATTAATCAATATTAAACAACTGTAAGTGCATGGTGTAGCTGTAGCAAATACCGACAAGTACGGGTCAATACCTAGTAATTACTATTGTTTTATTATCTAAACTTCGAATTGATTGTAATTTTAATTAAGAAAACTAAAATTTAACAATTAAAGTAAACAAGAAACATAAATCAAAGCAAAGGATTGATGACACTTAATTAATTACCGACATCAGATGATTAGTACCTAGGCTTCAAATCCCCCTAAACCCTTAACCGATTGATTATTTATCAAGCAATTATGTTGTTGATTAATTGGACTGTGGAGATTCCTACGATATACTAGTAGTTGACCTTGAGTCTATCAAAAACTAATCTTAAGGTCTCTAACTAAATTACTCAGGTTAAAACGTATAAGATTGCCTTACCGTGTTATAAATCCCTTTAATAGGTTTGACCCTAATCCAGAAGATTTATGTCGTCCTATCTCTAGGATCACAATCATCTCTTTCAAATTATTGTGGATCTATCCAAAACTAGGATTTCTCAATCGCTAAGTATGAAATCATATTAAAGTCCAAAAATCAAATTAATTGACAATAATAAGAATAAATAATCAGATCTCAATAATCAAAAAATGCAATTGCATTTACAAATTAATCAAATCATTGTTTGGAATCAACTAGGGTTCATCTGACCTAGATACTAACAAAAAACATTGGAATCATAATTTTAAATCTCCTTGTATGTTCTCTATCGTGTATTCTAACAATGTAGACATTCGATCTTGCGTTCTAATCCCTTCATAAGAATCCCACTTCTTTTACTTCTCAAGCTTCGAATCACCTCTGAATGTCTCTGGATGTTCCCAGCTGCTCTCTCCCTTAATTAACTCAAAAACGTCGAATTTAAAAGAAAACCTAAAATTTTGTGTTATTCATAATTGAGGTACATCGAATATCACGAAAGTGCACTGGCATGCAAAAGTGCACATTTCTTCCAGATTGCTATTTTTCAATTTTAGCCACATTTTCGTCTGATTTGTTCTCCTTTAAGTCCATAGAGGCAATTATAACTTGTAAACACACTTGAAGCATATTAAGTACCAAATATATAATTAAAGTATCAAATATCAAGAAAAATACATCAAATATGGGTGCCAAAATATAATCAAATATTCATCTATCAAACATCCTCACACTTAAGCTTTTGTTTGTCCTTAAGCAAACCATAATCAAAATTATAAATTTCACAATGCCAATCCTTCACCAATTTCAACCTGTCTATTCATACTATATATCATTATATCCTATCGAATAAAATTAACATACAATCAGAGTCAAGTAATCATATAATTAACTTCCTAAGTAATATTAATACTGATCACATCAATAATCGCATTGAAATCAAAAGCATAACTCTTTAAACCTCACCAAGATTTCACTCAATGCACTCAAGTGTTTAGGGTGAAAAGTATCAAAACTCTCAATCAATGCACAGTATAATTCTTACTATAGGCTTACAGTAAAATCACATCTTTACCACTTATGTACAAACTAGAAACAAAACTCAAAAAGACTTTGTATAGGTTGTAATGGGGCTTAGTTAAGGTATGATTGAGATAACAAAAAGGTTGAATGAAGGAAATTTACTATGTAATATATTTCAAGGCTTGTTTACAAATATACATAGGTCCTTTCATTGCGAAACTAATGCTACTACATACTTATTTTTTTCTTTTTTATTTCTTGTCTTTCTTCTTCTTCTCTTTTTTTCTTTCTTTTTTCTTTCTTTCCTTCTTTCTTTTATGCTTTCTTTTTTATGATAAACATTCAGTACCACAATTTAAGAAATATTGGACCTTTCACAAATTTCAAGTCTCAACTAATAAATAATGCAAATAACCTTCAAAGTTCAAAATAATAGTAGGCCTTCAAAGAAAAGTAGGAATAAGGCTTAATATGTGGGTTTAATCAATGAAAAAGGCTAAGGCTCAGCTTGGTTATTCCTAAAGGTCAATTTTTGGGTATGATAATTTTCAAAGAAAAAGGCTTAAACAAATTGGTAAGTCTAAGTGCCTTTATCATATTAATGTTTCTAATTTTCAAAAATATAGTCACAACATGTATAATAAAAGCAAGTTCTAGAATTATCCTACCATGCATGATATCACATACATGCAAGAGTAACAAGAGCTTTTAAAATTTTGAAAATTTGCTCTTAAGCTCAAAAGCTCATGAAAAAGATGGGTATGTGTGTGTAAATAATATACAATATCATTCAACTTGAAAATTTCAATTATTATGAAAAAATGACTTAGAAAACTAATTTCATTCTAACCATCATCCTTTTACATACAAATTCAAATCAATATTCATCAAGGAAATATAGTATTCATGGATAGATTCAACCAATTCAAGATATCAATTAATAAAACTTATAATCAAGATTATAATCAACTTGAAGAAATTAGTTAAAGATTCATTAATCCCCATACTTAAAATTGGACATTTTCCTTAATGTTCATAGACAGTTAAATATGCAAGTGAGTGGGTTGTTTGGTACTTCCCTGATTTGCAGCAATTACTTGATTTTGATCCATCTGATGTTAATGTACCCTTGAAAAAATAAAATAAAAGAAACGATAAAATAAAAATTTATATGAACGAAGATAATGTCATTAATCATAATGTTAAAATGGACAAACTAAGTAACAAAAGGCAAATTGAAAACATACACGAAAGATAAATATACAAGATACAAAGTAAAACATCTTAAACATCATGTGATCATGACTAATCTGTTGAGGATGGATGCCCCTGATGATGATCCTGGCTACTTAGAGGAGCTATAAATGAGTCAACCTCGTGAGTTGGTGGAATCGGGCAAGCAAGGCTAAGATGACTCACTATCGATTCTATCAGCTCTCTCATTGCTCTCTTAAATAAATAACGACCACTTAATGTATGACTTAGAATACCAAGTATGTACTTGAGAACTGGACTGCGCACTATCAAAGCCTTTAACATTCACTAGTTGTAGTCATCCTCAATCCTGAGCTAGCTCTAAAAATGCTATGTAGGACACCCACAAGGCAAATCTATGAGTAATTCTCAGTAGTGTGATGTACCCACGTAATCTTGGTCATATAGTCCCATAGCGATGGAAAACTATGTGATACTCATCTGATGTCTTTCCCTCATCATCTAGAACTATACTTTATTAGAGCAATCCTTGTCATACTATCCTTTCTCCACAGATAAAGTGGAATGGACTTCCAAAGTCAACTCTCTGTACGATGGTTCCACGATTTCAAAAATTGTGACTTTGCTTCTACCTCCACTAGCTTTCTCACTGGTTGGGTTAGCCCAACCTGCTCAAAGGCCTCCTAATTAATGTACTAGTTGATGCCAAATATATTATCCTTGAGGCGTAGAAATTTCTCTTCTTGAGCCCTGAAATTGAATGTAAGCATCCCTGGCCTCTATCGCGGCAAGTCTAGTGTAGACGACTCGTGTCAATATCTTTTTCTTAGAGTTTCATCCTCTCAATGTGTACGTGGCATGTTTGCCTAAAATGTTTAAAATTAAGTATGAGGAAATTAACTTATCGAAAACTAAGGCATACTGTTCCCCACACTCAATTTCGATGATGCACGAAACGTATTAATTATGAAAACTAACTAATTACAAAAAACTAGATGACAAAAATATTTCAAAATTAAAACAAATAACGACCTAGACACTTAAACAAATTTGATTAAAAATGGCTAAAACACTAGTAAATTCCAAAACTAGAATTAAAAATTGAATAATTAATAAATTAAAGGACTTAATTGGTAAAAGACAATTCTAAACCTAGCTCAAATTAAAAATTCGAGAAACATAATTATGCAAAATTGATGCAATTGAACACAAACCTGTGAAAATAAACACAAGCCAGTGTTTAATCGACGTCTGAATCAACTACTCAACCTAATTTCACACAAAAATTTCATAATTAAAATACAAAAAATGGCAAAATCACAACTTTCCACAATCAAAGTCAAACTTAAATCCAATTCGCATGCAATAACTCATATTAAAAAATAAAAACACCTGGGTGAAAATTAATACCTATCTTTAAACATCAATAATGTAATTAAATTCAAAACTTTCTTGATAATCCCAAAATCACACAATTAGCCTTTTTAGGTGAAAACCCCACAGATAACCCAAAACACCTAGTAAATAATTTATAATCAAGTGAAACTATTAAGAAAACTTACTTAGTTGTCGCTAAAATTAGTTAAAAAATGAAAATTTGGGACTAGGCATGGATTGGGAGTCATCAGCGTTGAGAGTAAGGAGGAGAGAATGAAAATATGAAGATTAGGGTGTTTTGAACATAAATCGCAAAAGCACATGCTTGTGTGCACTGGCATTCATCAGAATGACCATGATTCGTAAAAGTGTACACTCAAGGGCATTAGCGTACATCTGAACGTGTAGAAAAATTCTAATATGCATTTAAATTATGCAACCTCAATTTTTCATGTGTAATGTAACGATTTGTGCATGTACTCATTATAACACACTACGAACTATCCCTAAGTCATACATGTGTTCAATTTCTCAAAGATGTTTAAATTGTATCGAAAAACACACAAAAATGAAATTGAAAACCTAATCTAAAACAAAAGATAAACAAAATAATTTCAAAATCATGGGTTGCCTCCCATGTAGGGTTTTGTTTACCATCGCTAGCTCGACGTACTTCTTTTGGTCATGTTGATTCATACAAATCATGTGATTATAGTGTTACTATAGGTTTCATAAACTGTAAATAAGCTACTTGATTATGCTTTCTACCACCTTTTTTCCTCATCTTCTTCTTTCAATTATTCTTTCAAATTTGTGGCTTTTCAGGAGGGTCCTTGTGAGTATAGCATCTAAAAATTTAAAGGGATTTCTTTTACCATTAGACACTTCAAACGAAACCCTCTCGTTCCCCTCTCTTAGAGTTAACTCGCCTCTATCAACGTCTGTAAGAGAATGAGTGGTGGCTAAAAATGGTCTTCCCAGGACAATGGGTATTTCTACGTCCTTTTTTATGTCCAAGATGGTGAAATCAGTCAAAAAGGTGAACTTATCTACTTTAACCGATACATCCTTAATGATACCCTTAGGATGGTGGAGTGATCTATCAACCATTTGGACACACATCCTCATTGGCGTTAATTCACCAATTCCATCTTCTTACTTAAAGAGTAAGGCATCAAATTAATTCTGGCTCCTAAGTTTATAAAAGCTTTATCGAATTTAACACTACCGATAGGACAAGGAATATAAAAATTCCCTGGGTCAACTTGCTTCGATAATAGTATTGTTACTTCGTTAGAGCTCTCTTTGCTTGACTCTTCCTTCTCCAACTTCTTCTGTTCCTTTCTAATTAATGAGATCTCTTCCAATAATTCTGAGCTCTTTGGTCTACGTGGAAGGATTTTGTTATAAAGAAACTCTTCTCTGAGTTTCTTCAATAAACCAATGGCATAGTCTAACTCGTCTTCCATTTCTTTTCTCTTGGTTTGTACAGATTTTGAAATAGAGGGTTGAGAGTTCTTAAAATGATCCAGAGTTGGTTCATTAACCACTTTAGAGAGACCGTCAATGGTCACCTCTTCATCTACTTCCTTATGGAGCTTTTTAACACTAGATCGAGTGATTGTCATTATCCTTTCCCTTGGATTTGTTTCAGTTGTGCTCGGTAAACTCCCTTTTGGTCTCTCAGTCACAAATTTGGCCAGTTGGTCAAATTTTATCTCCATTTTTCATATGGATGCTTCGTTTTACTGAAGTTTTGTCTTTGAATCCTGAATAAATCCCAGTATTATCTCATCCATATTGAGGGTCCTTGGTTGTGATGTCTGTGCCTGAAATCCTGCTAGAGGGTTATTCTTTTGTTGTCCTTAATCATATTGATAATCTTGTCCTAGGTGATCTAACCCATGCGACTCACACTGTATCACTCTCCCTTATGGAGCCATAGTAATATTGTCTATCTTTTTGCTCAAAGCCTCCACTTGACTTGCCAATCTTGTTCTACTTCATAAATTCCATGTGGCCTACTAGTGGTTCTTGCTCTAACTAAGCATAATTGATAGTTATTCGTGGCCATATTCTAGATCAATTCTTGGGCCGCTTTAGGCCTCTTGTTATTGAGCATTCCTCCAACTACTGCATCAATAGACTGTTTAGTGTTTTGACTTATCCCATTATAAAATGTTTGGATTTGCATCCATAAAGGTAATCCATGATGTGGGCACTTTCGAAACATCTCCTTAAACTTCTTCCAAGTGTCGTATAATGATTTCCCTTTAGTTTGGGAGTAAGATGAGATGTCATTCCTCAACTTTCTAGTCTTCACAAGGGAAAATACTTTAGGAAAAAAAATTTGTCTCTAGTTCAAGCTCCCTAAGATTTGTTCTTCGACAATTCCTACACATAGTTCTTTTTATCTTAAGATCTGTGTCAAGTAAATTCTTAGTGTAACTTCGAGTCATAAACTAACCTGGAGTCTAAATTTAAAACTAAAGTAATCCCTAACTAACAAAAAAAATCAAATAACATAAATAAAAACAAATTAAATAAAGCAATTAAATAAACAAAATAACATAAAACAAAACAAACAAATAAAAGTAATGATTATATTAACAAAACTAAAGTGTTCCTAATTCCCTTAAAGCAGCGGCAAAAACTTGATTGACCTAAAGTATTGGATCCTGATTTTTTTTCTAAATTGCTTATTATTTGTTTAATTATTTATTTATGTTTAGTATGTTTGTTTATTTATTTTTAGAATTGAGTCGTTAATTTAGTAGGCATGAATAAAGATTGAAGATTTGATGGAAATATTGGAACTTAGTTAGAATTAAAGTAGTGTTAAGTGGATTAAAGGAGTTAGAGCCATAAAAGACAAAAGAAGGACAAATTTGGAAAGGCCAAGTAAGTGAGGGGTATAATTGGAAGAAAGAGAATAAAAGTTGTCTTAAATTAGAAGAAGAGAGGAAGGTGTCATGAGAAGCAAAAGAAAAGAGAAGAGAAAACATGAAAGAAAGAAAGAAAGAAAGGATAAGAAAAATCGAAGAAGCTAGGGAAAGGAAGGAAAATTGCGGGAAACTTATAAGGAAGAAGAAAAGAAGAGGAAATCAACTTGTTAGAGGTAAGTTTTCATCTTTCTTCTTCCTACGTTTGAAAAGGGATTAAATAGAGACTGGGGTTTGTGTTGGGAATGAAGGAAGAAAGAAGAGGAAGATGAAACCAATTTGATTTTGGATTTCTATGCTAAGGTGTTGGTTTTCTAGCCTAGATGGACTATGGGTAAGTTAAGTTTGAGCTTAATTTGTGTTAACTTTCATGTTGTCGTGATTATGGAAGTTCTAAGGGTTTTATTGAATTGGAAATTTAATGGGAAATTGGTTTGTTTAAGAAATCAAGAAAATCCTACCCAAGAGCAAAGGGAAGGGCTAACTTGAGTTTAGATTTTCAAGAGTTATAAGGTAGGTAATTTATTTATAGTTATTGTGTAATGACCAAATTGCTTTGTGTGTGTGTTGTGTGTTAAAATGATTTGCTTTAAAATATTGTGATGTGGAAATTGCATTATGATGTATGACATATGATAAAAAAAATATTGAAATTGTGAGTATAATTATGTTATGCTTGGAATTGTATCATGGCATTTTGATTAAATGGAAAGAAGGAAAAAAGCTTGAGAATATGAACTTGTGATTGATTGAATTGAGAATGAGATTTGATTTTGTTTGGGCAAGAGAGGAACCGTTTCGTAGTCACATGCACGTTGACATAAAGCCTTCTCTCGGTTGCCCGCTTGTGGCATACTAGATCTAAAAAAATGGACTCGTTTTGTTCACGGTGTAAACTTCGGTTTCTTTGTTTTGTTCCACGGAACCCTCAAGCCATTTGTTTGTGCATTTGGATTTTTATGTGTTAAGTTTTGATGAAGTTGAGTATTATATTTTGATGTTAAATCACAATTATATTTTGATGTTAAATCACATCCAATATGTTTCTTATGGTGATGTACTGAGTTATGAGTTATAAATGTTGAACTTACATTGTTGGGTCAAGATAAGATGAGTATGCTTATATGATTAGGTGCATGTTAGTTTGATTGTGTGGCTCATCTCCAATGGCTATAAATATATTAGCCACCGAGCTATGTGGCTCAACCAAATATTTTTCCCACTTCTCAAGTGCAGAACAAGATGGTTAGAAAATCCTTGCAAGGCATCGGAAACTCCCAGATAGTTAAAGACTTTTGTACTAAGTTAATGAACATTTTTTGGTTAGCTTTATAGGCATATCAAATATAAGCATCTTCAGTATTTTCTTTTAAGTTTGTGATGTGTATATTGATATGTAACTAAAGCTTGATTAAATATTTACTTGTTTAGCAATGAGAATGAGAATTTGAGGATTTGCTGTTGTG
>JANZXP010000003.1:16089589-16108065 GCA_027576715.1 Erythroxylum flavicans
CCACGAATTCTACATATACAACAACATCATTTACACTCCATATTTTATGTGGCCAGTTCCATGAGCTTCTGTCACGATCATGGGAAGGACTACCACAATCGTGCCCTGCATTTTCTTCCTCATTTCTTCCATGAATTCTACATATACAATAACATCATTTACCTCCATATTTTCCAGAATTCATATGCAATTATACAACTTCATTACATGTTAATTCAACAACCATATTGATTGCATTTAGAATCTCAAAACTCTACTCATTTGATTCATCATCATTTAGTTAAATCTTATCATACATGTACTCCAAACTTTTCCTACATTCTTTACCTTTTCATACTATATTCAAGACATCTCATTCATAATACATCAATAAACCATCTCTATAGTTCATCATTTAAACTTAATAGCCTCTTCATTTCTACCTCAATTTACAATTCAAAACATTCACAAAACAAGTCATATAAGACTATTAACCATAACCATAAAATAGGACATCAAACATGTCCAGTCATTCATCAATGCCTCAATATACTTTCAACTCTATTATCACCTTCACTTTACCTCTAAACTATCATCCTAGTTCTCCTCAGTTCAAGAACATAACTCAACATCTTGGTTAACATAACATTCACTTTCATTATACCTTTAATTCACAACTCATAACATCTATATAACAACTCAGCACTTATAGTTTTCATACTATCAAAACAGAACATAAACAAGTGTATTCATCCATCAATTTACTACACTCATCCAAACACCATTATAATGATCATTCTCCCGCAAAAACATCTCTATAACAATTTATAAATTATTACTCATCATAACACAAAAACAAGCCATTGAATATATTCATTTATTCATCCATGATTTAGCATAAAAATCAACTCCATTTACACTTTCAATCTATCCCTAATGATCATCTTAAATGCTTTTATTTAAGCAACCTATGAATATCTCCATTTCTTCTTTCACATTCAACATATATTTAACACCTTTTTCATAAGCATTCAATCTCAAAATAATCACCATATTTATCTCATTTACAATAACCCAGGGAGATTAATGTATAACTTGCTTGATTAAGCACCAATATTCTTTAAAAATCACATAAAACCTAACTCTGCATGTTACACGATCATCATTATGGAGAGTGGAGTAGGTTACGTTTTCTAGTGGTAAAATGTTGAAAACAACAAAAATGGAAGTAGTAAGAAATGGATGAGAACAAGGTTCAACTTGTGATGCTTTAGAGAAGAGAGTGTCGTGAGATGGAGAAGAAGAAATGAAGGAGATGAAGAAAAGAAGCATGTATCGAAAGATAAGAATGAAAGACAACAAAAATTTAGTATTTCACATGAGAGAGTTGCGAGGGATAAGTGGTGAGTGGTAGTGACACTTGTTATTTGCCACTTGTCACCTCCCCATGGTTCCTCTTGGCCCTTTTTAATAACTAGTCCATTTGTCACCTAATTTCTAATCCAATTGTCTTCCAATTTTTTATAACACTTTTCATTAAATCCTAATGCCATTTATCAATAATTTCTATTTCTATATGTCATTTATTTCTATTACCATTAATCAATTTATCCTACACTTGGCATTTTTCCTAGTCTAAAATACCCTAAATCTCATAAATTTCGCAAATTTCACTAAAAATTCTAAATTAATAATTATACTCACCAATTCAAAAATCAAGACTTAAAAATCACTATAAAAGTCATATTTACAAAGATCGATTATCCAACAAATGCTTTGGAATTGTGATGCATTTCCTATTTTCTCATTGATCTTTCTCGTATATAAAAATCTAGGGTTCTAACCATTAATATAGGAAAACGGGATACTACAAATTCCACCTTATTCATGCCTCAATTACACATCAATTTTATGTCCGGAGCTAATTTAAAAGTCATTCATTAAGTAACTTACAAATCAATATCTTCCATACATCAAAACCAAACCAAAAATTATCATACAAGGCTCATTTTTCCAGCATTCAATTCGCATCATCTTAACTCATATTCTAATCAATTAAAGTATCAAACATTTTATAATATAACAATAAATCAAGTTTAACATTCCCTTACCTTCTTAACTTTAAAGAACAATTCCAAAGAACCAGCTAATCTAGCCCTTCCAAGCAATCAGCATATATATAAAATCAAGGTGCAAATTTTAACACTAACAAAACAATACCACCGAAAATAGTAGGACCTACTTCTTGATGCAGTAACTTGCAAAGATTCCAAGTGAAGATGATCCAAAATCAAGAAAAATTCCAGAAGTTGAGAAGGATTGAGAGGCTTTAGTTGAGAGGAGCAAAGGATAGAGAGAAGGCTATAGAAACACCAAATGAGCTAGAATGAATCTACACTTGCCTAAACCTTGTGATGCAAGGTGTCCTTATTTTGAAATGGCACATGTCACATATGAAATTGTGCTACTTGTACTTCAATGAAAGCATCTACAAGTCCTTATGTGTGGTTCCCAAATGCCACAATTTAATCAGGCCACTTGTCACTTAACCAATGTTGCCAAATGTCAATGCATTAGCTATGCCAAAGTCAATAACTCATAAGCTTAGTCATTCAAATTTTCATGTACCAATTTTTTTTGACACTTGATCATTTTCCTAGTCCAAATGTACATTTTAATACCTCAATTCCCTAATGATGTTAATTCATTCCAATTCACTAAGTATGATCCATTAAACCAAAATTCAAGTTATATGTAATTCTCAATCATATCATAATTTTTAACACCTATCATATATGTACTTTTATGAACATGTAACATTCTAGGTATATTTGGGGCCTTCCAATTCTCTCCCCCTTGAAAGAAATTTGTCCTCAAAATTCATACCTGATCAAAATAGTTAAGGATACCGAGCCCTTGTGGTTCCCATGTTGCTTCCTCGAGTCAATGGTATTGCCAGAGCACTTTAACCAATGGTATTTGCTTGTTCCTGAGTTATCGGACTCCTCTGGCTAAAATAGACATAGGCCCTTCTTCGTAAGTCAAATCTGGTTGTTCTTGAATTTCTTTCATAGGAATCTTACGTGTATCATCAAACCGATATCTTATCAACATCGAAACATGAAACACATAATGTAACTTGGCCAACTCTCCAGGAAGAGCTATTTGATAAGCTACTAGTCCGACTCTCTTAAGAATTTCATAATGATTAATATAACATGGGTTAAGCTTACCTTTCTTTCTAAACTGAAGTATGTGTTTCCATGGTGATACTTTCAGGAATACCTTATCACCTACCTGATATTCAATATCTTTTCTTTTTAAATCGATATAGGACTTCTGTCTATCATTGGCAACTTTCAATCTTTGTTGGATAACTTGAACTTTCTCTTCAGTATCTTTCATAATATCAGGCCCGATCATCTTGTTTTCACTTAATTCAGTCTAACATAATAGAGTTCTACATTTCCTACCATATAGAGCTTCATATGGTGCCATGCCAATGCTAGTCTGATAATTGTTACTGTAAACAAACTCCATCAGAGTAAGATAATTATCCTAACTCCTCAAAAATTCTTACACAAAACCTATCAGCATATCTTCTAATATTTGGATAACCCGTTCAGATTGTCCATCTGCTTAGGGATGGAAAGCGGTACTAAACTTAACTTGAGTACCCAAAACCTTTTGCAGAATTTTTCAGAATCTCGAATTAAATCTAGGGTCATGATCAGAAATAATAGATAGTGACACTCCTATGCAACCTAACTATCTCATTCACATATAGGTCGACAAGCGTATCTAATAAATAATCGAGACGAATAGGCAGAAAGTTAGCAGACTTAGTGAACTTATCAACAGTTACACATACAACATCATGCTTCCTTGGAGTGAGAGGAAGTTCATTGACAAAATCCATAGTAATGTTATCCTATTTCCATTGAGGAATTGAAATTAGATGTAATAAACCAAATGGAACTTGGTGCTTAGCTTTAACTTACTGACATGTCAAAAATTTAGATACGTAATTCACTACATCATGTTTCATACCTGGCCTTCAGTAATACTGCTTCAAATCTTGATACATCTTATTTCCAACAGATCTTGCCTTAAACAATAACTTTGTCTTCAATTCATCATTTTTTGGCATGCATAATCGATCTTTGTAATACAACTCATCATCTCCTTTCACAGAAAAGTCTGGTTGTTTCCCTTCTTAAGTTGCCAAACTAAGTTGTTGCAACTTATCATCAACTTTCTGAGCATCACAAATTTCTTGCCTCAAGGTAAGCCTAAATTTCAATTGAGCTATTAAAGCTCCATCAAATACAAGTCCCTATTCACCCTACTACATTGATAAAGCCGAAATAGTCTTCCAACTTAAGGCATCAGTCATGACATTAACCTTATCCGGATGGTAGTCCACAATGCAGTCATAGTCTTTAAACAATTCCAACCAATACCGTTGTCTCAGATTAAGTTCCATCCGGTAAGTAGATACTTCAAACTCTTATGATCAGTGAAAATCCTACACATTTCACTATACAAGTAGTGCCACCATATTTTTAAAGCAAATACTATCGCTTCAAGTTCAAGATCATGTGTAGGGTAGTTTTGTTCGTGAGGCTTCAGTTTCCTAGAGGCATATGCAACTACCTTACCATCCTACATCAAAACATAGCCCAAACCATTTCTAAATGCATTACTAAACATAATATATTGCCTACCAAAAGTGGGTTGAGCCAATATAGGAGCTTCAGTAAGCATTCTTTTCAGTTGAACAAAACTAGCTTGACATCTACTGAACCATTCTTTCAGTTGAACAAAACTAGCTTGACATCTACCGAACCATTCATACTTCACTGCTTTTCATAGTAGTTTAGTCAAAGGGGATGCTATCATTGAGAATCCCTTTACAAACCAGCGATAGTAACCTACCAAACCCAGAAAACCTTTCACTTCTGTCACACTCTGTAGTGGCTTCCAGTTAACAATTGCTTTAATCTTACTAGGATTAACTCTACTCCCTTGAGAAGAAACAATATGTCCTAGAAAAGACACCTTTTGAAGCCAGAAATCACACTTACTTAACTTGACATACAACTGCTTTTCACGTAGGGTTTGTAACACAACCTGCAAATGCTCAACATGATCATGTTTATTCTTGGAATAGATCAAGATATGATCTATAAACACCACTATAAACTAGTCTAAATAGGGCCTAAACACTCTATTCATCATATTCATTAATGTAGCTAGAGCATTAGTTAGCCTAAATGACATCACCAAGAATTCGTAATGTCCATAACGGGTCCTAAATGCAGTCTTTGGAATATCCACATCCTTTACCTAAAGTTGATAGCATCCTTATCGCATAACTGTTTTGGAAAATACTTATGCACCTTTCAATTGATCAAATAGATCTTCTATTCTTGGTAACAGATACTTAATCTTCACGGTGACTCTGTTCAGTTACATGTAATCAACGCACATCTAGAGATTACCATCTTTCTTCTTAACAAACAGAACTGATGCTCCTCAAGGTGAGGCACTGGGTCGAATTAACCCCTTATCTAGTAGTTCTTGTAACTGCACTTTCAACTCCTTTAATTTAGTAGGAGCCATCCTGTACGATGCTCTAGATATAGGAACAATGTGAGACATAACTTCAATAAACAACTCTACTTCCCCTTCAGGAGTGAGGCTGGGTAACTCTTCAGAAAATACATCCAAAAATTCACTCACCACTGGAATATCTTGCAATTTACCACCCTCTTTAGAATCAAACACAAAAGCTAGATAAGCTTCACATCCCTTCTTAAGGAACTTTTAAGCTTGTATAACAGATACCCCATTAGATAGAGAACCAGTGTGGATGCCATGTAACATTATTTTAGACTAATCAGGCTTCCTAAGCGTAACTGTCTTAGCACTACAATCATGCTTAGATAACCAATCCATACCCAAAATCAAATTAAATTCATAACAAAGGCAATCCAATTAGATCCACAACATACTCATTTCCTTGTATCATAACAGGATAGTTTATTCTATAAACCTGATTAACCAACAGACTACTACCTAGAGGACTCGTGAGATCTTTCCATATTTAATTCTATAACCAAAATATGGGACAAACCACATTAGGCCAAACATAACTCTTATATCCTCATATAAGCAATAGTTAAGCGCTAGTTAAACTAGAATCGCCTAAACCATTCTCTAATACCAAACAATGTAACACCTATATACCCCCCTGGGATGATATGCCGATGCTACATAAAACATAACCAAATAATCTAAAACATACTAAAACATTTCCAGAAACTTAACGAACATACATTTCATTCATCAATGGTTGGTTCATATTCAGAACATAACATACATATGGTACTTATTACATACAAGCCTTAAATCCAAATCTAAATTGTTTTTAGGTCATTACAAACCATTAAACAAAACATAAAATATAACATGTCTCATTACATTAAAAAACAATTTAAAAACAAATTGAACATTTCCAGAACAAAACACAATCTTCTTGACCACTGTAGTTATCTTTGTCCCAGTCTCAAGATTTCTTATCAGAACCTACACGGAGGCAAAACCACCGAGCTAATCATACAACTTAGTGAGGAATAACTAAATAAGATATAAACTGGTGACTGTCTCTAACAGTCGTCTAGCATCACATGTACAGAATAGATCATACCACTAACAATCTTTAATTGTTTATATTATGGAGTAAACCAAACATTGTGTGTCTCAGAATAGAATATAATTCATCATTTCAAAACAAGATGTATAAATATCATAATAGAATGTCATTGCTTCAGAACAAAACACATAAGTCTCAAACATAACATAATTGTTCCAAAACAGATCAGAACTTGTATCATATCAGAATTCATGTTGTATCAGATCAGAGTTTATCTTATTTTAGAACAAAACTTATTTATATCAAAACTGAACATGTATCAGAATACAAAACATATTAGCCTGCTAATCATTTTTACAGAAGTGGGTAACGGGACCAGAACAGGAGATACCATGATTGGTATCATAAAACAGGAAAGACTTATGTCTCAGTAATAGGAGACACCAAAATGTCAATTTCAGGAGACACTGAAGTGTCACAAGAGTAGCTACAGACCCTTCTAGGCATGCCTATTTACCCACAACTAAGACTTGGCAGTTTTAAAACAAACCATTGCAGGTTTAAGAATCACATACAAAAGATGTAGCACATAATATATGTCTTTATTTCATTTTTCTCAAATTGAACATATACATGCACATCCAAACAAATTTAACATACCCTATAAGCATAAACTTTCGCAATCATGTATCATTAAATGCATTATGTTTTTACACATTACATATAATCACACAAATTTCCAATTCATAAACAATCATATTCAATCCACATCACATAAGTCCCTTGCATTACATTGGTATTCTTAAGGAGACAATCCTCTTAAACACACCATACATTTTAACATTAAAAACATTATTAAACAATCACACATTCTTTAAGTTATTACTTCAATTAACAAACCATAATTAAATTAACTTTTCCTCAATTTACCTAACATCATCTATCTTCATTTTCAACATCAATTAAGTTTAATTAAACCATTGTTAAGTACCTTAACCTTATATACTCTGAAAATTGTCTAAAACTAACATTTGCTCCTTCCTAAGTACTACCCACGATCGTGGGAACAAGCCTTATAAATCCCACGATCGTGGGATGAGTGAATAGAAGGTTTACTCACCCACAGCCTCTAATTTGTTTCCAAATTTTCTCAAAATAGGTTTCGGGTCAGTTATCTATGGCTATTCTAACGTAGAAACTGAGCTTTCTAGGTAATATGTTCTTCTAAAAAATGTTCATCTATGTCTTAAGTTTCTAATGAAATAAAGTTAATACAATTTGGTGTATTATTCCTAAAGTTATGCCCAAAATACTACAAACTGTTCTCAAAAAGTGATAGAATCCAAAACTCAACTTCAAGCCAAATTTCAAAACTTTTAGAGACAAATAAAATTCTATTCCTTCATAAAAATTGTAGACATATGCATTTATGTTAATCTAC
Source organism: Erythroxylum flavicans (assembly GCA_027576715.1). Classification (NCBI taxonomy): domain Eukaryota; kingdom Viridiplantae; phylum Streptophyta; class Magnoliopsida; order Malpighiales; family Erythroxylaceae; genus Erythroxylum; species Erythroxylum flavicans. The sequence goes on from JANZXP010000003.1 coordinate 16,097,668, forward strand.
TATTAAAATCACCCTATTTGGATATCTATAGGTCATGTTATGGCTAAAATACTGATGTCTGTTTAGTGGAACCACTACAATTAACTCACGTCTTAAACCTTCAACACCCCTTCACCATAGTTCATCAATTCCACATCAATTCCACCTTATTTATGCCTCAATTACACATCAATTTCATGTCCAAAACCAATTCAAAAGTCATTCATTAAGTAACTTACAAATCAACATCTTCCACACATCAAAACCAATCCAGAAATTATCATGCAAGGCTTATTTTTCCAGCATTCAATTTGCATCATCTTAACACATAGTCTAATAAATTCAAGTATTGAACATTTCATAATATAACATGAAATCAAGTTTAGCATTCCCTTACCTTCTTAACTTTAAAGAACAATTCCAAAGAACCAGCTAATCTAGCCCTTCCAAGAAATCAGCACACATCTAAGATCAAGGTGCAAATTTCAGCACTAATAAAACAATAGCACAAAAAATAGTAGGATCTACTTCTTGATGCAGTAACTTACAAAGATTCCAAGTGAAGATGATCCAAAATAAAGAAAAATTTCAGAAGTTGAGAAGGAGTGCAAGGATTTAGTTGAGAGGAGCAAAGGGTAAAGAGAAGGCTGCAGAAACACCAAATAAGTTGGAATGAATCTGCAATTGCCTAAACCTTGTGATGCAAGGTGTCCTCATTTTGAAAGGGCACATGTCACACACAAAAGTGTGCTACTTGTCCTTCAATGAAAGCATTTACATGTCCTTATGTGTGGCTACCAAATGCCATAATTTAATCAGGCCACTTGTCACTCAACCAATGTTGCCAAATGTCAATAAATTAGCTATGCCAAATGTCAATAACTCATAGGTTTAGTCATTCAAATTTTCATGTACCAACTTATCTTGCCACTTGACCATTTTCCTAGTCTAAATATACATTTTAATACCTCAATTCTCTAATGATGTTAATTAATTCCAATTCACTAAGCATAATCCATTAAACCAAAATTCAAGTCATATGCAATTCTCAATCATATCACAATTTTTAACACCTATCATACATGTGCTTTCATTAACATGTAACATTCCAAATAAGGTACAATTTAGGGCCTTATAGAAAGTGATGGTGACCATTAAGTAGAGGATGAGAGCCATGGGGTGGAAAATTTCAATGTGGTGATGCATAGGATTAACCTAAAAGAAGGATGTAAAACAGTGAGGGATAGACAGAGACGGTTAAATCCAAATATGTAATAGGTTGTGAAGAGGGAGGTAGTGAAGCTTTTGGATGTTGGGATCATTTACCCCATTTCAGATAGTGAGTGGGTGAGTTTGATATAGTGTGTGCCTAAGAAAGGAGGCATAACAATGATGGAGAATGAAAAAGGTGAAAAGATATCTACTAGGACCATCCCAGGATGGAGAGTATGTATTGATTACCAAAAGCTCAATTTAGCCACCAAGAAAGATCATTTCCCTTTGCCTTTTATGGATCAAATAATTGAGAGGGTGGCTGGCCATGCATTTTGTTGTTTTCTTAATGGATACTCATGGTACAATCAGGTGATTATATACCCACAAGATTAAGAGAAGACCAATTTCACCTATCCTTATGGTACTTTCACTTATAGGAGGATGCCTTTTGGTTTATGCAATGCACATGCCACATTCCAAAGGTGCATGATGGTGATTTTTTAAAAAATGAATAAGAACTTCATGAAGGTATTCATGGATAACTTCTTAGTCTTTGGAGATTCTTTTGATCATTACTTGTTTAATTTAGACAGAGTGCTTCAAAGATGTGAGGAGTCTCATCTAATCTTGAAATGGGAGAAGTGTCATTTCATGGTTTAAGAGGGAATCATATTGGGCTATAAGATTTCATCCGAAGGGATTGAAATGGGTTGAGCTAATGCCGAAGTGATTGAAAAGCTACCACTTCCCACCAACATCAAGGGCATCTAAGCTTTTCTTGGTCATGCAAGGTTCTATAGACGGTTCATCAAGGATTTCTCTCTTATCACTAGACCCATAACTCATTTATTACTTAAAGATGTGCCTTTTGTGTTTGATGACGCTTATTTGGATGCTTTTAATAGGTTAAAGAAGGAACTTACAACAACACCCATTCTGACATCGCCAAATTGGTCTCTTCCTCTCGATATTATGTATGATGCAAGTGAACATGGCATTGCTCATGTCCTAGGCCAGCGAAAGGAAAAGAGGCTGAACATTATCTACTACATAGGCAAGACCTTGATGGAAGCACAACTGAATTACACAACTATAGAAAAGGAGTTGTTTGTTGTGGTATTTTGCATATGAGAAATTTAGTTCTTATCTTTTAGTCTCACATGATCTTATTTTTACAGATCACGCGACATTATGATATCTCTTTGCTAAGAAGGATGCCAAGGCTAGGCTCATCTGGTGGGTGCTTCTGCTTCAAGAATCAACAATGAGATTAAAGACAAGAAGGGAGCAGAAAATGTTGTATCAGATCACCTATTATGACTTGAAGGGGGCATCATGAAGAAGAAGAGAAAATCAAGGAGAGCTTTCCTGATGAGGCTTTAATGATGGTAGAAAATCCTTTTTGTCTTTAGTTTATAGATATTGCAAACTACCTCTCAGGTTGTATTCTTCCTTTTGATCTCTCATATCAACAAAGGAAGCATTTCTTATTCTAGTGTTCTTACTATATTTGGGATGAATCTATTTTATATAAAATTTAAGTTGACAATGTGATTCGTAGATGTGTCCATGAAGATGAAAAGCCTGATGTTTTGACTCAGTGTCATAGTTCAGTGCATACAAGACACTATAGAGTGAACAAGACGGTGGCTCGTATCTTGGAATATGTGTTCTATTGGCCAAGTTTGTTTAAGGATGCCTGAAACTTTATGTTACAGTGTGATAGATTCTAGAGAGTGGGCAACATATCAAAGCAGGATGAGATGCCACCTTTGAACATCATGGAAGTGAAAATATTTGACGTGTACGGCTTGGATTTTATGGGACCATTCCCATCCTTCTTAGGTAACACATACATACTAGTTAGAGTTGATTATGTTTCAAAGTGGGTTGAAGCGGTAGCTACTTCAAGCAATGATGGCAAGATGGTGTAAAGATTTATCAAGAAGATTTTCACTGCATTTGGAGTGCATAGAGAGATAATCAGTGACGGAGGGAGAAATTTTTGAAACAAACCCTTTGAAACTTTATTGAAAAGATGTAACGTACATCATCGAGTGGCAACCCCATACCACCCCAAAACCAATGGCCAAGTGGATGTAGTGAATAGAGAGTTGAAGAAGATTTTGGAAAAGGTAGTGAGCACTTCAAGGAAAGATTGGGCTTTGAAGTTAGATGATACACTTTGGGCGTATAGGATAGCCTTCATGACACCCATAGGTACTACTCCATTTCGACTTGTGCTTGTTAAAGCTTGCCATTTATCTTTGGAGTTGGAGTATAGAGCCTATTGGGCAATTCAAAAGTTGAATATGGTTTGGAAGCCTGCAGGTGAGATGAGATTGTTACAACTTGATGAATTGGAAGATTTGAGATTTGAAGGTTATGAAAATGCTAAGTTGTACAAAGAAAGAGAAAAAAAGTGGCATGATGCTCACATTAAAAAGAAGGAGTCTAAGAGTGGGGACTTGGTGCTTTTATTCAACTCACGACTTTGATTATTTCCCAAAAAGCTTAAGTCAAGATGGAGTTGACCCTTTAAGATCCTTGAAGTGTTTCCCCATGGAGCTTTGGAGTTAGAAAATGACAAGGGTGAAGCACTCAAGGCAATAGATGCAAGCCATACTATGGAAGGATATACTCACAAGAAAGGGAAGTCATCTCTTTCCTTTCTTCTACCCTTTCATAAATGCATGTGGAATGGTCAAGTTAATGACCTTAACTTAGCATGTTTACCTTTCTTTTACTTATCTTTCTTTACTTCTTTGTTTGATTTGTTTGGTTTTGAATATGTTTGGTTTGAGTTTGCTATGATTTCTTGGTGTTTACTTGGGTTTTGTTTGAATTTTAACTTGTTTTTTATTCAAATTTCTTATTATTTAGGTGATTTTAATGTGTTTGCAAGCTGCTTAAATGTTAGGAATGCATACTAAGCTTGGAAGAAGGTTAAAAAGTTGGAAAATCAAGATTAGGTGTCTAAACAGTGCCCACGATCGTAGGAATGGGTCTGTTTCCCACGAATGTGGGAAGGCTCTTCAGAAACTTTTTAGAGTCTTAACCCAGGATCATGGAAAGCACAGGGATTCCCACGATCGTGGGATCCCCAACTGAAGGATTTTAAAAATCCCTCCTTCTTTCTTTTTTCTTCTTCTTCTCACATTCTCTCACTTACCCAAACTTCACAAATCCTTCATCTTTCCCCTAAATCTTAGTATTTTCTCCACTTTTTCCATCATTATTCACTCCTTTAACACTTATTTAACATTACCCACTCAAGAATCCAAGGATTTGGTAAGTTTTTCTCTCTTTCTCTCTAAAAAATGTGCTAATCTCTCTTTTGACTCTTTTTGCAGGTTTTTCTCCTTAAATGGCTCTAAGGAAGCTTTTAGACCGTAAACCAACCGACCAACTATGCCTCTAAGTCTCTAGAGAAGGTAAACGTGATATGGTGGCCACTTTTCATACCCATTCCCTATTTTTTTGGAAGAAGAAGGTATGAGATTTTGGGATTTTAAGGAAAGATAGTTAGTACCTCCTAGGTACTTTGGTTTTAACCTGTTCAAAACTCTAGGACTAAGGCGTAACATTAAAAGATTAGTTGCAATATTGGTTGGGGTTGTTTAATTCATTATGATGTATTACCACTATGCGCTACAATACTAAAATGGACACATTCTAGTTTAGTATAGGAGGCCATACATATAGGCTATACTATACTATCATTCATGCACTGTTTCAATTGCCTAACACCAATGTGGATAATTATTGGAAGATCCTTATAGGTGAAAACATTTTTGACTCTAGGAATGCACCCAACACTTTGATTCGTAGCACTGAGCACTTACTTCTTCATAAGTTTATGTGCCTAATTGTTTTTAACAAAATTGAAAGCAACAAGTGTTCGGCTAAGGAACTTTTCTTTCTTTGGTGCATAGATCATAAAATTAAAGTGAATACCCCTTATCGTGTTTTTCAATCTATTGTGGGTTCCATTACTAAGAAAAGATCATATTTTGGCATGGCTTACATTGTTACTGCTTTGGCTTTGCACTACAATCTTGATGTGGATGGTGTAAGCATAGCTAGACCTGATATGTTTATATAACTTATTTGAGACGCTCTAAAATTTTAAAGTCCCATTATATAGAACTCCGAAATCCTCAGATGCGCACTATTGTTAAGAACAGGAAGGGCAAGGATGTAGCCACTTCTCAACCATCCTCCTCTTAGGCACCTATGAAGCCCCAAGAAGAAGCAGCTGAAGACGAACCAATCGTAGTAGTAGATGTCGATAAGTTCCAGCAAATCCTCAACCAAATGGCTGAAAACCATCAACAAATGACACTGCAAATTAATGAGATCGGCACCTAAATGAGACAAGTGCATAAAGAGTAGTGGTACATCACAACAAAATTCCTTAACTTCATTCGGATGAAGAACATTAAAGTCCCTTGCCCTTACGGCTTCACCACTATAATCTCCATGAAGCTTTCTTACCCTTTACTTTTTATGTTTTTTTATTTACCTTATTAGTTGTTTTACTTGCTTGTTTGTTTGATGTTGTGTCTTATGTTTTAGTTTCCTTTGATCTTGTGACATTGAGGACAATGTGTTGTCCAAGTATAGGGAGGTAACATTTGCTTTTTCAATTGTTTTGTTTTAGTTTGTCTTAGTCACTATTTGTGTTTTGTTAATTAGGATGCATGTTTTAGGCATATTAGGTTGTTGTTTTGTGTTAGCAATGAAACCACACTTAAATCATTTTGATTTTTTTTCCATGAGATTCTATTATGCTAGTTGGAATGAGATTGAATACATGCTTGAACTCGAATTAGGCTAGTTAAGTAGAGAGTGAACCATGTTGAGTGATGAAAAGTATTTAGTTGCATAAGCTTACTTAGAATTTGACACTTAAGCAATGAGGTAGTCTAGAGATGCGTAATGAATTTTCATTTGAGCCAATGTAAGGATTGAGCCTATATGACTCCATCTATAATCATTTTATTTCTTTGTTTGTGCGATGCTTCCTTAGGTTGTTACCTTTAGAACTTTCTTTGAATCAATTTGGGTCTACTTGGTGTATGCTTAATAGAGATGATTAAGGCCCTTTTTGTGTTAACCTTTGGCTTAATTGACCTACCTTTTATTATCCCTTGCTACCCCCATTATGCCTTAACCCTTTTGTTTCTTGAAAACACCCCCCATTTTAAAACCCGAACCCCTATTAGCTTACCCATTCACAAGCTAGTAGAGTATTAAATGATGCGTTAATTTTGGATTTTTGCTACATTTTTTCCGAGATGAGTTGAGTGATGATCGAAGTGTTTTTCATATGCTCAGTTTTAATATTTATAATCTCAATATTTTTGCAATCACACGTGTCGTTCGCGTAGTGCCTAAGGTATCGATCCCATTGGAAGGGGTAATTTAATCCTAAAATTTAAGGCTCGACTCAAATTCGCAATAAATCAAATAATAAAATAATGCAGAAAATAAATCAATCAAGAAATCAATCGCAAGAATTAAATTAATAAATTATAGACAAGACAATAATTTTGACCAATTCAATCAAGAATTAACCTAAGAACTACTAATTGAGACAAAGGGGGTTTTAATCTGACTTTAATCAAAATCTAATTGATTGTGAAATTATCAAGTTACCGGGTCTAGATGGTCCTAAGGTGGATTACTCTCTCTCGAGTTATAATCTTTAATAATTTATAATCTCTAATTTAAATTATGGAATTGTAATCTCTGGATTTCCAATCAACCTAAAACCTAAATCAGTTCTGAATTTGTCTAATAACCTATTGGAAACCTATGCTCGATCTCTTGTTACACTAATTTACCAATTTGATTCAATTCTTAATCTTCAAACTACCTAACTCTTGTTAGGCCAATTTGATAATATTCACTCGGTTCACCCACTCAGTTTATTATCAAATTATTAAGAACAGAACTTGAATCACGAATAACTCAATAAAAACAGAATAAATCAAACTTTATTAATATCAAAGATAAAAAATCCTGAAGGTGAGTTTAGACAATATCAACATTCAACAACAACTATTCTTAACAACTATCCCAATTCTATACAGCAAAAAAATCGAAATAAATCAAAAAATACTATTGGAATGGCTTAGTGGAGGCAGTGACGATGAGAAACCACCTGTTTTGGGAAGTACTTCGCGTCAAGCTTCTTCTCCGTGTCTCTTTTCCTTCATCTCTTTCCTCAGATCTCTCGATAAGCTCTCCAGGGTTTCGAAATTGACTTATGCAAAATAGCTACACTTCAGTTCTTTAATGTTCCATTTATACCTTGGAAGCCCTAGGGTTGATTCAGGGTCGAAAGTCCCTCAAAACTTGAAGTTTTTAGCTACTTTCGTGTTTATCTTACGCAAGCCACAATCGTGGCTCTACTTGCCACAATCATGGCCAGCGCCTAACCCTCTCTGTCATGATTATAGTCCAAAGCGCACAATCGTGGTCTGGTTCAGAGCTCTCTATCATGATCGTGACCAAAATGACACGATCATGGCCTGGGTCCTGTTGGCTCACCTCTTTCTGTCACGATCGTGGCCATAATCCTGGGCCATGGTTTTAGCTCGAAACTCTTTGAAACTTCTCCGTTCTTCGATGTTTACCCTGAAACACTAACAAACACATCAAGGTACCTCAAAAACATAACATTTAAGCTTAAAGACTTATACTAACCCATAAAAACACTTAAACACATAAAGTAACACAATTAAAACCTAAACAGACACTAAACACTCAAATTAACATTTAATACATAACAAATTAAACCCTAAAACATAATGCAAATCACAACTATCAACATCCCCACACTTAAAAATTTGCTTGTCCTCAAGAAAATAAAACAACAAACACATAACACACATACAACACACAATGCAATAATGAGGCAATGGATTCAATTTCATGAAATAAATTTAATCTTAAGCAAAGTCATACAAGCTATATCTAATCATTAATATGCAAAATCTATATCTAGGGGCTTTGAACTAAATATACAAATTAATCAAAATCTAAGTGTTAATTTATTTACCCTTTTTAGTTGCACACACACATTAATAATTCTATGGCCCTTTAATTCTATGGCCCTTCAGACTGTAACTGTTCCTAAGTATACTTTCATGAAAAGTCAAACTTATTACAAGTTCGGTACATTTATTAAGAAAATAAAAATGTTTTTATTTTTAGTTTGTTCTTAAACATAGACTTAGTTTTTTTTAGGCGGAGGCAAACATTGGCAATGAATGTCGATCCGGTTACTCAACTAAGTCATGTTTTAATTAAACAAACTTGGTTGAAACGTCATTATAGCTTTTTGACATGAAGGCACACGTTTGTGATGCGTGTCAATCTGGTTGCTCAACTATATCACGTTTTCAACTGGCTACTAGCTCTATTCATAACCCGAAGGCCAGCAGAATATTAATTTATTTAACAAAAAATACTTTTTTTCATTTATTACCTACCTTGTTGTTTAAGCTACTCATTTCCATGAAAATACTAGTTAAGCTACTTAACTTGAAAGGCCTCAAATTATGAATGAATATGACAACTTATAGGGTTCTAAATTTACACTAAATCCTAATTAAGCTATATATTTATCAAAAGACTCCTAATTCACTAATTTTGCGAGCTAATGATTATTTACAACCTAATAGACTATGTTCAAAATTAAATAAATTTCAATCCATCCAAGCCATTGACACATTTAAATAGTTCACAAAATGCAACCTAATAACTATCATACAATATGCAAAATCACATACAAAACAAAACACATAATCCTCCTCACACTTGAACAACACATTGTCCTCAATGTGAGAAGGGAACAAACAAGAAGAATAAAATTAAGACAAGAAGAAATATAAAGTTAAGGTAAACAGAAAATAACTAACAATAAAAATAAATATAAAAATAAAGATTAATTTGAAAAAGAAAGAAAAATGGGTTAGCCAAAATCTTATGGAGATAGAGATGGTGATGGTGTCGGAGGCAACAATTGAATGCCCTGAGCCTCGAAATATCTGTGGATCTGACGCATATCCCAACTTTGGTGCCGTTGTGTATGGGCTATCTCCTTCATAATTCTGGTGTTCTCTGCTAGTGTCTTTTTAGTTTTGGAGATTGGCTCCATGACCTTCTTCCAGCCTTGATCTTCTTCTTCCCTTTCCTCGAGCTCTTCATTGGTAGAGCCCTCCTCTGCTTGCTACAGTGGGGCTGAACCCGAGCTCGCCTAATTGGCCCTAATTCTCATATGTGTCTTTTGGCCGATATCCCTAAGTTCCATGTTTTAGGACTTAAGGATTTCAGCCAGCCATAAGATGTGATGATTTAGAAAGCCAAGGAGGTGAATAATTAACCCACTTCGGTCCATGCCATAATATTCAGCAATGACAGACACTAGGTACCCCATTCCAAAATTGTTGCTCCTCTTGCGCGGAGGCGCAACAATAGCATTTAGCACATGTATGGATGTGCACACTGGAATGCTGTGGTCCATTGATAGGTGTGCATTAAGATATGTTTTTAAAGGTAATTTACATATGTTTTCTAGCATAATTGTTGAGTATTGTTCTAGTTTAGGATTCATTTTGTATGTTTTCATTAAGATTGATTTTCATTGTTGTTCTTGTATGTTTGATGTTAATTAGGGGTAAGAATTGACTATTTTTATGTAGGAAGAAGGAAGGAGCAACTTGGAGGGTGAATTAAAGGTCAAAGAGGATAAGAAATAAGGAAGGCATATGTGAAAAATTCCCACGTCCGTAGGAATCATGCAAATTCCCACAGACGTGGGAATTACAGAAGAAATGAGGAGTGCATTTGTGACAAATTCCCACGCTCGTGGAAATCATGCAAATTTCCACAGACGTGGGAATTACAATCCGAGGCAATCTGCGAGGCTTCATTAAACTTAGGATTTTTGGATTATAAAAAGAGAATTAAGCCTCCATCTTCAAAGGAGACGACGCCCACCTATGGAAACACCATCCTTGAGTGAGGAACCCATGTTTGGAGCATTAAGAAAGGATTGAAGACAAGGATCTTCATCAAGATTGAGCAAAATAGCACATCAACACCAAAATTCTAGATTTTGGCAAAGAAGAGAAGGAGTCCTTCTATTCAATTTTCTGTCATTTTAATCTCTTCTATTCTTTGTAAAAATGG
>JANZXP010000003.1:16116618-16129130 GCA_027576715.1 Erythroxylum flavicans
TTAAGCATAATAATCAATATCACAGTGATAACATTAGAATATCATATGAAGTGTTATACGACAGAAAGAGTCGACCGTCTTTATATTTGGATGAATAAGACCTAAAAATAGTTTAAGGCCATAAGTTGGATCAAAATTGATTATTGATTTTCCATATATAGGTACATTGTTTCAAACAATTCGCAATGAGTTTTAACCGATGATTGTTTTAGCATGCCGCTCTTACAGGCTTCGTACTCGGATATCACTTAGGATGTCAGGTACATGTCCTATGAGAGTGGGGTGTTACATTTAGTGTGTTTATAGGTGTTTATTAGATGATTATTGAATGTATAGGCTTATAATTGTGTTAATGTGAGTGTTTGCTTATATTCTAAGTGTTTATGTGGTTTTAAGCATGTTTTCAGTCTTAATTATATGTTTTTTTTATGTGTTTGATGTCTTTGTTAATGTTGAAAATCAGATAAGTGAAGAACAATGAAGTTGGATGTGTACGAAGCTGTATGGTCAGAGTCACGATCATGACTCTGATGTCATGATCGCGACAAAAGAGAATCACCCAGAGTCACGTTACCATTATCATAAAAGAAGCATCTTTTCTAGAGTCACGATCATGACAGAGGCTTCGTTTTCAATGATAAGAAAAACTAGCCTTTTTCTATTCCAAATTTCATAACAACTGAGATTGAAGAACCAAATTGTCTTTGATTTGAAGATTTGTCGCATCTTAAGCATGGACAAGCCATTTAATTCTATTATTCTAAGTCAACTTTTCAATAACCTTAAGGAAAAGACATAGAAGATATTCACCTGTTTCAATAACCTCGAGGAAAAGGCATAGAAGATATTCCCTTTTAGGTGATTGGATATCAAGTGCTTTCGAGTTAATCATGATGGAACATAAGTAAGGTCAAAAGAGGTTGGCTCTATTAATTAAACACAATTACCCTTTTTAATACTTGATTTTTGTATTTATCATTGACCCATCCTAACTCAGTTCCATGTAAACGTTTGAAATCCTAGTTGATTGTGCTAAAGTCAAGCTTAGACTTAAGAGAGGTGATTTGATACGGTTTGAACTAGTTCAAATTAAAAAGATGTTATTTTGTTTAATAATTAAATTATATGATTAAAATGGTATCATTTTAATCATATAGTAGTAGGAGTAATCAAATACATGATTAAAGTCTTAATCTTATTTGGTAGTTATGGCATATAATTAATTACTTATTTTTCTTTCTTTTATATTATGATTTGAGTGCAATTTACATTGTTTTGTATAGTTAATACCAAGATAGTGAACTAAATTTCTTGAACATAGGATATGTTTAAGAAGAGTTCTCAAAGTTAGAAAAGAAAATTGTATGCCTATTACGTAATTTTGTTATAATCCTTGATGAGGATTTGGTGTTAATGTTTAGAGATAACTCAAGATCATATAGATGATAAAATTTATTAGCATTTTAAGTTGAGTAATGTTTCATAAATTTTGATAACAACATGTAAGATTTATGTCAACACCATGATAACAAGAGCCAAGAGGTTGCATAGAGTAGAGCTAAAAGGTATAATACTTTGTGGGAATTGTTCCACCAAATTTAGCCTATTAAAAGCATAAACATGGACATCAAATAAAGGCTTTTTTTATAGAATGATAATAGTTATCATCAGAAGAAAATGATTGCATGACTTTTCTTACATGTAGGAGATATGATACAGATCATATATATTTTTAGTTCGTGCTTATGAGTATTTGATGCTGGATTTATATTTAACATTATTATAATGTTCAAAGCATGATAAGACATAGATTGTCGAGTAAAAGTAGTTGATCCACGTTTATGCAAATAGTTTGTATGTGTTACATCAAAGGAGACTTATGCTTAACATAAAAGGTAAGAATAAAGTTAGATAATCGAGATTATCCTTTTATGCCATGTTGGTTATGTTGGAACCCCACCCTGGCGAGTTACGTGCCCGACGTCCTACATGACATCTGGACGCGCATCCCACCTACCATTAATTCTGATCGGAGGTAAGTGAAATGAGTTTGTTTTTGAGGTTTGACCTGGTGGAGAATTCCTCCCTTGTGGGATGCGCGTCTAGATGTCACATAGGACGTCGGGCACGTAACTCGCCAGGGTGGGGTTTCAACAGGTTAAATCAACATAATGAGAATCATAAAGTTACATATAAAGATATGTGTACCCTGATTATAAATCATATGAAACTTGTGATTGTCAAGCTGAAGAATAACCAAATCAACCTTTGGTGAAAGGATGATGATCATATTGAATTGTTAAATATATAAATGTAATGTATTGGATGGAATAACAATTGTTCTTTTTTAGTCAATTATTCTTCTCTTTACATAAATTAGATTCTATGTGCTTTTATTTGGAAGAAAAGAAATGCCCTGAGATAACCATCAACAAACACAAGAATAAGCAAAACAATAAAATATTTAATGGGAGAATTCCAAATTAACTTACTGAACGAAAGTGTAAAGTCTTTTATTTAGTTTGTTTTATTTTAAAAATCAAGCTAGGTTATTATTTTATCTTATTTTTAAAATTATGAATTACTTAATGTACTTTGTTAAGTACATTTTAACACTAATTTGGATTGTTAAAAAATTGGTGTTAATTGACTTTTTAAAAATTTAATAATTAATTAACAAAAAATAAAAGTTCATGATATTAAAAGTCTTCTTTTGGTAAAGTTAACGAGTGATGACTTTTGTCCTAAATTTTAAACTCTTATCAACCACATCAAATCATTTATCCTTCAATAGTTGTTCCATACAAATATCTTGTGTTTAATTCAATCGGCAAGTTCATTTTATATGTACAAGTTTTAATAACTATACAGGATACAACAAAATTTCCATGTAATAGAAGATTGACATTTTATGCATTCCCTATACAAGACAAACGCAAGGTAGATGAGCAATTTCGTTCTTCTTCATCTTCATTATAATCTTTATAGTTGTCTGAAGAAAAGTGAGTTCCACAAGGAAAACTCCAAAACTTTTGATAGACAATTGAATAATACATTAGTCTGGTAAAGTAATCGGCGTCTAGAACATGTGAAGATCTTATGAATACGTCTAAAATACATATTTATGTGCCTGCGTCGTATATTAGATTATAAATATCCAGCCACGGGTACGGACTCGGATTTCCATCTTATTAGTAAGGTCTAGGGAGAATTCAATACTTGTCTTGTAACGCAAGCAATAGATAATTAATTGGACTGGTATAACTGTTACACTTTCCATCCGAGGCCATGTGCATCTCTTGAAACGAATTGTCTGCAGATTTTCAATAAATAATAATTCAACAGTTTCCTTGCGCAAAATAAATAATAAATAATTGTCTAAAAATCCAAGAGCCTAGATAATAACACGCGAGATATGTTCCAAGCCTTAATTCTTCTCTATAAACGTTTGCATAATCACCAAAATGCAGTGAGAGCTTCGAGAATGGAGGGAGGCAAGAAAGTGATGGTGGTATTGGATGAGAGCGATTGCAGCTTTCATACGCTCATTTGGATACTTGACAATCTGAAAGATTTGACGTCAGATTGGCGACTTCTTATCTTTAATGCACTGCCGACTCCTAACTGCTACCACACAATCGCTGCATTCCTAGACGGCACAGCCTTTCCCTTGCCCTTCCCCACGTATTTCTTATTCTTATCCAGTTAAGAATTCATAATTACCATGAAGCTTTCACAATTTGTATCCAAGTTTAAGAAGCTTACAGGTGCTGGTTTTTGTATGCATTTTCAGACCCAGGTTTCGTTTTGACAACTCAGGAGCGAGATGAGGAGGCTTCAATGGGTGTGTTGGAGAAAGCAGTGAAAATATGTGCTAGCCGAGGGGTAGAGATATTTGCCCATATTGGAAGATTATCACAAATTCATTAAAATCTCATCTTTTGTTATATTTAAGAAATTGATAAATTGAACCTCTGAATCGTGTGGTTAAGCTATTCAACCAAACAAGCCCACTTCACAATTGGATAATTTCGTTTGCAATTTTTAAGCAATGTGATGTAGTGTAGTTAGTTTGTCTCGAGGAAAATGAAAAAAGATTTCCATGCTTATGTGTTTGGTAGGTCAAAGCAGAGACAATTACTGAACTTGGGGAATCCAGAGAGCTTATATGCGAAGCTGTGGTGGATCATAAAATCGATCTTCTTGTTATAGGCAGCCCAGCAGCAGAAGGGGCTTTCACAAGGTATCACCCAATACATTAGCTTTTTTCACGTAAGAAAATTTTAAACGGTTACAATTCCTCTAGCCTATCATCTTTACAATTTCTGTACTGCTGCTTTATTTTTTGCACTAAGTGGTTTTTCCTTTTGGAAACAGGTTTTTTACAGGAAGTCTCTCCGACTACTGCGTACAAAATGCCAAGTGCCCTGTTCTTGTTGTGAACAAACCTGAATACCAAGACTTGTAATATTCTCCACCCAGAAGCATTTTGCCTTCAAGATGAATATTGTTTTGTATGTCACAGAATTTATAGTTACTCACTCCTCAAATGCGAATTTATCCAAAAAATGAAAAGAAAAACATGTTGAACATATATAAATGAACTACTATTAATTATAAATTAGATTGTGGGCAGTTAAAAAGTAATATTAAATGAAGGTTATTTATTTCCTGAACTATATAAAGAATGGGAGCCTTAAGTTGAACCCATTCTTCTGCGTAAAAATAAAGTTGCTGGTAAATGTTTTGTTTTTACTTTTCATGAAAGTTCTTATCAATGGCGCATTTAGTTCAACAAACGACCAGTGAATTTATCCTCATCCGACACCATGAAACATAAATAACAACTAAGCCATGTCCCGAATGACAATGGCACCAAACAAAGGTACTAGGTTTTGAGTTCATTCGATCCACGAGTCAAAACTGGAATCACAAGTTCGGGTTGACTGGCATTATGGTCGCCAACATTAGACTGTGAAGTCAGTTTGACTAAAAGCAAAGCAAGACAGTTTACTCTAATAGAAGCACAGTAAGCTATCCAATTCAATTATTGAAATAGTAGGTTTTTGTTTTCCTTATCTTCGACTCAACTCCTGCAAAAGGCAGACATCGTGTTTGCGAACAGAGCAACGGAGAAGAAAGTGATGATCGGGACTGATAAAGATGAATACAGTCCCGAGCACTCATATGGGCGCTTGACAATCTTAAGGAATCTATCTCCACATCACCACTTATAATTTTCATGGCTCGCCATTAGGGATCAAACGTGAAAGGGCCAAAAACGGAAAATTGCAGAAATACTTGATTTTCAGTTTTGAAACTTCAACTGAGCTTTCTGAAGCCGAATCGAGCCCGAATCTACCGCCGTCTTCACGGGAGTTGCTCTTCGGGACACTTCAACTGAGCTTTCCGAAACCGAATCGAGCCCGAATCTACCGCCGCCTTCACGGGAATTGCTCTCCGGGACACGGGCTAAGCCTTTCATAATTTTCTCAAAACACGAACTCTCTTAAAGGATCAGAGATTCCTTATGCTCGTGATTGATATGAGCAACTGCAGGAGATCATAGCCTATTTATATAGCTTCCATATTGGGCTTTCCTATCACAAGGTCGATATGGACTAGGTCTACACTAAAAGGGATCCATTTTTCACCCGGATTTCGACCCATTGATTTAGATCATTTATTAGGTCACTTTATTATCTTTATCTGGATCAAATCACGTAACTTAACCGATAATTTATTTAAAAACCAAATTATAATTAATAATTTTCCACTGAATGAGAAATTGACAAAATTGCCCTTAGGGGCAAAAATGTCTAACAATCTCCCCCTTGGACAATTATTAATTGCAGCTTTGACTCAACTTTAAAAACAGTTTAAAAATTCAGTTAAGCTACGCTACTATAGTAGTTGACTAAGTTTAAAAACATTTGATCCAAAGATAATGAAAGTCCTACATTCTGTCTTGCAAGGCTTTCGATACGGAAAAATATCAGACACATGTGTCATGTGTGACACAGGTCTAATACAATCACAAATACCTAATACCTCACTAATATGAATAGGAAAATGGAGTGTGGCAGACTACGATGATACCTTTATGATCTAATATATATCATCTTCGTCTACAGGTCTCGATTTCTCCAACTTTATGCTAAACCGCATTGCTAAACTGTACCAGAGAAATCCTGTTTTCTCTCAACAAATGCTAAACAGCATAAGAGAGAACTTGTTTCCTCTCACCATATGCTAAACAGCATTAGAGAAAATCTTTATGTTCTCCAACTGAATGCTAAACTACATTAGAGAACCTTTATAAGATTAAAAACTTATATCCCCCTATGTCATGTCAAACTTTAAGGATATATCCGTATAAAAATGTATGTGTCTAATGACATAGGCTTAAGGTCAATCTTTATATATGCCCAATGACCTTTAAAATGCTTAAGATCAACACAAATCTTAAGGCTTCTTTACGTATTATGACAATATATGACGACATGTATTACTGAAGATAAACTATGATCATCATATTGATGAACCATCATACTGTCAGAATACATCACAGCGTACAAATGTATGTGGAGCAAGCATAACAATTCCCTAACTGATAGTGTCTAAGGACTTCAAAACACCCATATTGTATACTTGTGTTCTAAACACAAGTGGGTAAAGTCCTTTAGTTAAAGAATCAACTTATAGTTCCTTAGTCTTTAAATGCTCCAGAACTTAACGTTACCTTTTCGTGTCAACTACTTCATGATCAAGAATTTGATCTCAAAATGCCAACACCCTGTGATATTCAATGTTGTTGTTAAACAACATAGAAGCTTAATTATCACATTACAGTTGAATGAGTTTAGCCACTGAATCAATCACAGATAACTCAGAAATCAAATTTTCATCTGTGTAGCAACCTATAGCATGCACTATGCATGCGTGGTTGAGGAAGTTATCCGTGTCTTTTTGACACTCTTCCACAACATTATACCATCTACAACCTTAAACTGTAACCTTAAGTGAACTTTCGATCATCCGAACACGTAGCTAAATTTCAATCTTGATTCCCTACGAGGTTTAATCTGTTGACTTTTCTATATGCCAACATATAATCCTTGATTCCCTTTAAGTGTCTTAACGCTCACTTTACTGGATTTCAATGGTCGACATCTGGGTTAACCAGATACTGATCAGACAGTCAAACTGTAAATGCAATGTCCTACCTAGTACATAGCTGAGCATACATCAAGCTATCATCCGTGCTAGAATACGGAACATTCCTTATAACCTCTCTTCTTACTTTATTCTTTGGTCACTGTGCTAAAGATTATCTCTCACTATGAGAGATAAGTGTTACGACAGGTTTACTATTAACTGTATTAAACCTTTGTAACATATACTTAATGTATGCACCTTTTGAAAGGTATGACGAGTGTTAAGATATGTCCCGGTGAATTCAAATACCTAGGACAAAAGATGCTACGTCAAGGGCCTTTATGTCAAAATTCTTGACCAAGCGTTGCTTCACTTTATACAACATAGTTAAGCAATTTAACGTGAGCAATATATCATCTTTATGCAGTAATAGGAAGATAACTTTGCTCCCCTTGATCTAGTACAAGCACCTTTTTATACTTCATTTTCCATGAAGCTGAAAAAAGTCATAACGTCATCAACTGTAAGGTTTCACTTCCTGGAGGTTTGATGTAAACCACATATTGATCTACATAACATGCAAACCATGTCAGTTCTATCTGGATCCTGAAATCCTTTAAGTTGTACCATATAGACCACTTTATAAAGGTCTTTATTTAGGAAAGCAGTTTTGACAACCATATGATGTAACTCTTTATCATCATGAGCTACAATTGCTATAATCACTCAAAATGTATCCTACAAGGATACGAGAAAAAGTCAATATTTCTCTCTGAGTGAACCATCATGCAATTGAGCTAGTCTATAAACCGCTGAACTTTACCCTGAAGTCCTTTGATCTTAAACTTTATAATGACAGTTTTGCAGTTATGCTACAAAATCAACTAGCTCCCTAACCTTACTATGCTCCATGGCTTGCATCTCATCAGTCATTACATTCCACCACAATTCTATTGCGGGCACAGAAACAACTTTTGTAAAAGTAACTGGATTCTTAATATGTCTAATATCATAATCTTATTCACCTAATAAACTATGATATCAGATATGATAATAGGTCATCTCAATCTGTTGGATTTTCACAACTGCATTAGATCTTGTACCCCCAGGAACCACTGTGTGTACAGGTATGGGTTCCCGTTCCTGTATAGGCACGGTACAAGACATAAATCCACCGGATCTAACTGTATGAGCAGTGGATACTTAATAACTGTAGTATCCATCCTGTTATCATCCTAAGAGTCAAATGACCCACTATTGCAGACATCGTATTCCAGAAACCTAGCTGTTAGTGATTCCACTATTCTATTCCCTCCTTCTCTACAGTAGAATCTGTAGCCTTTAGAATGGTTAGGATACCTTACTAAATAGCAATGAACAGAATGAGTATGCAATTTCTCTTTATAAGGATTATAACACCTCAGTAGGGCAGCCTCACACACTAATGTGTGTGAGACTGAGTTTTCACACTTCTAGATATTCAGGTAGATTAGTCTTGCTCTGCATTGACTTTTACAAGTCCTTTAGGGTGCGATTATGCCTTTTGGCAACACACCATTTTGCTCAAGACTACTCGGTATAGTGAATCAAGTCACTATGCCCACCGATTTCATATATCTGGCAAACGGACCTTTTTAAGTCCTGAATCACCATGTTTGCCATGATATTCTCCTCCATGGTTAGATCTGACATTCTGAATGAATTTTTCCAATTGGTTCTCAACCTTCAGTCTTTAAGTAAGATCACATAACTGTAGTGGGAATAATCATAACAAATGTCATAATACTTTTGGGATTGCACAATGCAATTGTATAAGGTCTTCTAATATCTTTATGTATCAGACTCAACAAGTTAGAAGTATGAGTTGAACTCAATATCCTTATTAGTCAACTCACCCCTGTAATAGTCAACACATTGTCCCAGACCATCATAATCTAGAATTGAGAGTGCTTTTCTTAATCAATCTCTTAACTCTAGCTCCGGAAATGTGGCTTAAACTTTTATGCCACACCATGTATGACTTTTCATTCATCAGGGTCCTTTATTTCATGACTTGTTCAGCAAGATACAAAGAAGCTTATATCTAACTCGGGGTAAAGCACACTTTATACAAATCATATGACAAGAAAGTTGTACCATTATGTTTTGCATCAAACACAACTGTAAAACAAAAGTATTAACTACAAAACATCAACTTCCTTTGTCCAAAATTGATCCAAAGATCATATATAAAATGCATCATGTAAAAACCTAAATGAATCTTGCTACAAGATTCAGTACATACATCCCCTATAGATATTACTTCCTTCTAGGCCTTATTCTACTGGTTTCTTTATATCCCTAGGACCTTTACCAGTACTGGATTGACCAACATCAGCACATGGAGAAGATTCAGTCTATCTATCTTTAATCTTAGTGTGCTTCATCTTTGTCTTCTATTTAGTTGCTTCAAGGGTTATAGGGGTAACCAGCTTGAGTTTCTCCCCCTTAGCGACACAATGGAAAATCAAAGGATTAAAGTCCCATTCCTCATCCTGCAATTAATATGTCTTCACCAGAATACTGAACTCTGAAGGGAGTGTATTCAGAGTCTGGTGAATTATGAGGACATCAGGAAGAGGAATTTCTAACATCTTTGGTTTCCTGTGAAGATGAATCATTCTTGATATGTACTCCTTACTCTCTCTTTTTCTCTATTTCCCGTATGCCTTATAGAGAATAATTCTTTATTCAAAGCGCTTGTCTCAACAAGGGATGAGATTGTGTATCTCTAGGAGACATTTTCAAGAAATTACTTTGCTATGTCTGTGTCCCGAAGTTCACTAAGCAGATAGTTAGGTATGGATCTCTTAATGGTCATCAGACATGATCTGTCAAACCGATCCTGGGCTTTAAAGGCTGCTTTATTAGCTTTTAAGCTTATGGATGTAGGTGGAGAGGGCCTGCGTATTTGTATGGCCATATCAACCTCAGCTATTTCTATAGCATTCAATACATCCTCTGTCTACTTCTATATTGAAACCGGTCAGGGTTTCAATAGTGACACTGATTTTATTAACTGAAAAGGTGACTCTTTAGTAACTTTAATTAGGTCAGCACAAATGTAGGATAACAACGATATTGAAAGCCATTAAACATTATCTTTCCTGAAAATCCAGTCACACATATTATGAAACACCTGTGGGCTGAATGCAAAATATATGCAACTAGATCTCTACACATAAAAGCGATCAGAGTACAAACCATCAGCGCTTATGACACTACCACCTGTGGGCGAATAGATCATTTAAGCAACTGCTTTTCTCTATCAAATGCTTTTATGCACATCTCAAAATCTAATGTAAGGCCAACACCTGTGGGCAGAATAATCAAACATGAGGCCAGAGACATCCCCTAATGTGCGTGCAGAATAATTCAAAATACTGACTTGAAAGGCCACTGTGGTGACTACATTCTCATCAGTATCCCAGAAAGTCCCCAAACACAAGGGATACATCTTTATGTTATCCTCACATTCTTTATGGGCATATGGTATGTGACAATATAACTTTAATAAACCCGAATGCACAGTCTCATTGTCACACACTTGTGCTATAGACATTCTTTGAAAACTTCATTATCATGCATTACCGGATACCGAACTAATCACCCGAGACACAAGAACCTCATGTATCTCCCTTATGGCAAGTTCATTGCACGAAAATTCACTTAAAAATGGCTTCAGGATGTCTCAATTCTTTTTCCAATTAACTATCATGCTTTCCCGAACCCTGTATATGAGACCCAAGACATGACAATTTCAAGTATCTCCCTCATATGATGTCTGAAGCATGAAAATTCACTTGAAATCGAATATGGAATACCTTAATTCCTTTTTCTAGAGTTAAACTTTAATTTATTACTAATGTAATAAATCTAGAAAAATGGAAAAATCACTTTATAAATTTCTCGGACCCAGAAACTGACCCAAAACACCCCGGGGCACCCTTACAGGAAATCTAAAATTTTGTATTTTTTTGAATTCACTGTAGCAGACGTCCGTACGTTGATGTCAGCAGCCCTTCGGCGCGGCTGGCTCATGAACCCGTCTGGAGCCTGACGCGCCATCGACACATGGTACCACCTACGCGGGACATCACAAGTGCCTGACGGTGACGTGCACCTCACCTGAAAAAGGCAATTTTGGCAAGTTTCGGGTTATTTTTTGGACTTCTCGGGCTCGTTTTTAACCCGTTTCTCAAGGCTACACACATATACACTACTTTCATGCAATAAAACAAAGAAAAAATGGAGAAACAGAAGAGAAATCTCCGAAAATCTTATGGAGAGAAAAAACAAAAAATCTCTGTTTTTAACCACCTGATCACGTCACCACTCTGATACCACTTGTAGAATGTGACGGTCCTTAGTCACGTGCCCTGGATCAAACGTGAAAGGACCAAAAACAGAGAAATGTGGAAATATCTGATTTTCAGTTTTGAAACTTCAACCGAGCTTTCCGAAGCTGAATTGAGCTCGAATCCACCACCGCCTTCACAGGAATTGGTCTCCGGGACACGGGTTAGGCTTTTCTACAGTTTTCTCAAAACACGAACTCTCTTAATGAGTCAGAAATTCCTTATGCTCGTGATTGATGTGAGCAACTGTAGGAGACCATAACCTATTTATATAGCTTCCATATCAGGCTTCCCCATCACAAGGTCGATATGGACCAGGTCAACACTAAAAGGGATCTATTTTTCACCTGAACTTTGACCCATTGATTTAGATCATTTATTGGGCCACTTTATTATTTTTATCTAGATCAAATTACGCAATTTAACCGATAATTTATTTAAAAACCAAATTACAATTAATAACTGCCACTGAATGGGAAGTTGACAAAATTGCCCTTAGGGGCAAAAATGTCTAACATCACCCACCTCCTAACAACACATAATCTATGCTACCTCTCTTGGCTGTACTCGTGGGTACTCCCCTGTTTCAGCTCGTAAGCGCTGCTACTAAACGTAAGTTCATGATTTTTGTTTTAATGGATGGATTGGGTCAAAGTTTGACTATTTCTCCTTGTAATTTACTTGAGTTTTTTATCTCTTACTTGGAGAAATAGGATGTTAATTGAAGGTTCTGATTCTCGAGCTTCTATGTTACAGATTGGGGATTTGTCAATTGTGTCAAAGAGAATAACAAGAAGCTCACATCGTTTATCCTGGCAAAAGCTACGGAAATTTGTGCTAGTCGACATGTAACATCCCGTTTTCATATAACGGGTTGAACCATAGAAACGGGTACACGTGAGATCAGTCGGAGAAATTAGGAAAACACATCTCATGCTCATGCATTTGTGAACAGTG
>JANZXP010000003.1:16129230-16142153 GCA_027576715.1 Erythroxylum flavicans
GTATCTTTAGGTTTGTGGTTTTAAAAAATATATATACCGACTTTTGAATGTTTAGTGATGTGGCACACCACCCTTCGGGATACGGACTCGGATATCACCATCGATATCAGGTTCGGGTCTAGCGGGAGTGGGGTGTTACACGACAAGTACGCTTGATTTCTCAATCTTACCGTGATTCATTAGTACAAGTTCTATTTCTTGTAGTGCATAATACGAGAGCCTCAGTTACATATCTAGGATCGAACATGAAAGAGAATGAATGATGAAAATATGAAAATACATGATTTCGATTCCATGATTTTTAACAAGTTTTTCGATGCTAAAATAAATACGTTTTTCCAACAACCTTCACGAAAGTCGATCACCGGAGCTTCGTTAACGTCTTTATGCAGTGTTCTCAAAACGTGAACATCTGATTGGGCCAGAGTAACTTTACGTTCACTAATGAATTAAACAACTATAAGATACCTTAACCTTATATGTATAGTTTCTATATCGAGCTTTCCCATCATAGGCTCGATATGAGTCTGGTCCAAACTAATTATGATCGATTTTCTTCCTAGACTTCGACCCACTAATCCAAATCCTTTATTGAGTCACTTTATTATCATTATCCAGATCAAATTTACGTAACTTAACTGATAAGTCATTAAAAACCTATAAAATGCAATTAATTATTATCTACCAAATGAAAAAAATTTTCTAACATTCTCCCCCTTGGACAATAATTAATTTCAGTAATTAACACAAGTTTAAAAGAAATTTGAAAATAAGATTAAACCATTTTACTATAATGGTACTGAGTTTAAAATAAAACATTTGATCCAAAGATAATGAAAGTCCATCATTCTATCCCGCAAGGCTTTCAATATCGAAAAATATCAAACGCATGTGTCATGTGTGACACAAGTCCAATATAATCACGCATATCTAATACCTCACTAATATAAATGAGAAAATGGAATGTGGCAAATTAGGATGATACTAGTATGATCTGATATGTATCATCTTTCTATTTGTAGGTCTCGATTTATCTAAACTTTATGCTAAATTGCATCAAAAAAATCTTATTTTCTCTCATCAAATGTTAAATAAGATTAGAGAAAACCTTTATGTTCCCTTATTGAATGCTACATTGCATTAGAGAACACTTTTATAGGATTAAACATTTTTATCCCCCTATTTCATGTCAAAATCTATGGATAAACATATTAAACTGTAAGTGTCCTAATGACGTAAGCTCAAGATCAATCCATATATATGCCCAATAACCTTAGCAATACTTAAGAACGACACCAACCTTAAAACTTTTACACGTATTATGACAACGTATAGTAACAAGCATGACTGAGGATAAACAATGATCATCTTTGTTGACAACAATCATCTTATCATAATACATCAAAATGTATAAACATACAAGAAGCAAATAGAATGATCCCTAACTAACAGTGTCTAAGGACTTCAATACACTCATACTTTATACATGTCTTTCTAACGCAAGTGGGTGAAGTCCTTTAGCTAAAGGATCAGCAAACATATTCTCATTCCTCAAATGCTCCACCTAAATGTCACCTTTCTGTATTAACTCTTGTATAGTCAAGTATTTGACCTACAAATGCTTAAATCCTGTGATATTTTTATTGTTGTTCCTAAACAAACACAGCAACAAGATTATCACAATACAACTGAATGGGTCTAGCTACTAAATCATCCACAGACAACTCAGAAATCAAGTTCTTGAGCCAAATCACCTATGTAGTAGTCTCATAGCATGTTACAAACTCTGCATGCTTAGTCGAGGAAGTCATTAGTGTCTACTTGACATTCTTCCACAATAATGCACCAATTGTTAATATGACAATATAATTTGAAATGGAATTTCTGTCATCCTGACACATAGCAAAATCTGAATTTGTATGCCCTACTAGGTTTAAATTGTTGACTCTTCTGTATATCAACATATAATCCTTGATTCCCTTTAAGTATCTCATAATCTCTCACTATAAGAGATAGTTGTCATAATATGTTTACAAACAGTCATATTAAACCTTTGTAACACACGCTCAATATATGCACTCTGTGAGAGGCTTAAAGAGCGTTGAGATTTATCCTGTTGAATCTGAATACCTAAGACAAAAGATGCTTCTCCAAGCTCTTTATGCTTGGGCTAAAAGTTGCTTAACCTCATGCAATATGGTCAAGTCATTTGATGCGAGCAATATATCATCCACATATAACAATAGGAAGATAACTTTGCTCCCCCTAACCTTGTAGTATAAGCATTTTCTAACTTTATTTTCCATGAAGCCAAAAGAGGTTAAAGCTTCGTCAAACTTTAGGTATCACTGTATGGAAGCATGTTTCAAAATGTATATTGATTTTCTCAAATTTCAAACTTTGTCAGTCTCTACTTGATCCTAAAATCCTTCAAGTTGCTTCATATAGACCTCTTCATAAAGTTCGTCATTCAAGAGAGCTATTTTGACATCTATCTAATGTAGCTATATATCATAATAGTACTATTGTTATGATCACTCTAAATGCATCATTAGAGAATATAGGAGAAAAGGTAACATTGAAGTCAATCCCTTCTCTCTGAGTGAAACCTCTAGTAACCAACTGAGCCTTGAACCACTCAACTTTACCTAGAGTGTCCTTCTTGGTCTTAAACAACTATCTGCAACTAATGAGTTTGCAATGTAGAGTCAAATCAACTAACTCCCATTCCTTGTTATGCTTCATAGATGGCATCGCGTCCTTCATTACATCCTACCACAAAACTATATGGGGTCCAGAAATAGCTTTTGTAAAAGTAACCGGAACCACAATATGTCCAATATTATAGTCTTGTTCACCCAAATAGACTATATAAGCAGATGAGATAGTAGGTCGTCTCATTTTAATAGGTCTTCACAATTGCATTAGTTCATATACCATGGGAACCTCTGTTTGTACATGTATAAGTTTTTGTTCCTGTATATGTATAGTACTAAGACCTTAATTTGCTGGAAATTACTGTATGAGTGCTGGATATGAAATAACTATAGTGTCAACCCTACTCTCATCATAGACATCATATTCTAAAAACTTAGCTACTTGTGATTCCAAAATTCTAGCTCCCCTTTCTCTACAGTAAAATATGTAGCCTTTAGAGTGGTTGAGATATACAAATAGATAGTAACGAGTAGAATTGTAATTTACTTTCATAAGGATTATAAAATCGTATCTCTACAGGGCAGCCCCATATACGAATGTGTGAATGGTTAAACTTCCACCTTTTCCAAATAATTAGGTAGATTAGTCATGTTCTGCATTGATCTCTTCATGTCCTTTAGGGTACGGTTACACCTTTTAGCAACACACCATTTTGCTCCGGACTACTTGGTATAGTGAATTAAGTCACTATTCTACCTAATTCCATATATCTAGCAAACAGACCCTTTTCTTGTCCTAAAATCCCAAGTTTGCCATAATATTCTTCTCTACGGTCAAATTTGACAATCTTGATAGATTTTTCCTATTGGTTTTGAACTTTAACCTTAAAGATCTTGAATTTATCAAGAATTTCAGACTTTTTCTTAAGCAAAAAAATGTGACCATAGCAGGAATAATCATCAATAAATGTCATAAAATATCTAGAAATGCATAAGGTAACTGTATAAGGTCCGCATATGTTTATGTGGACAAGATCTAGTAAGTCAGAAGCATGAGTTTATGCCTTTTTCTCCTTATATTAGTCAAATTACTCCTGTAGCAGTCAACATATGTTTCCAGATTATCAAAATCTACAAGTAGGAGAATGTTTTCCTTTATCAATCTCTCAACTCTATATCTAGAAATGTAGCCTAAGAGTTTATGCCATAACATATATGACTTACCCTTTATCAAGGCTTTCCTTCTATGACCTGTTCGGCAAGATATGAAGAAGCATATATCTTATTTGGAGCAAGACACATTTTATATAAACCATATGACAAGAAAGTTGTACGAACATATTTTGTATTGAAAGATAACTGTACAATCGAAGTATCAATTACAAAACAACAACCTTCTTTGTCCAATACTGATACAAATATCAGATATAAAATGTGTCATGTAAAAACTAAAATAAACTCTGTATCAAGGTTCAAACATATATTCCCTATCGATATTTTATTCACTTCTTCATTGTTGGCAACCATTAGTTTCTCCTTTTTTTAAGTTGGCTTTCTCCTACATATGAACCCTAACAGTTTTTGTCTTTCCTTCTAAGCGCTATACCTCTAGCAATCCCACTTTTTATGTCCCTTCTTTTTACGAAAGAAACACCTTATATTCTTTATGTCTACAAGACCTTTACTAACACTAGATTGACTAGTATAAGCATGTGGAGAAGATTTAGACTTTCTACCTTTATATCTTTGCGGCTTAACCATTTCTTTTCCCTTAGTTGCTAAGAGGATTTTATGAGTAGTATTCTTTAACTTCTCTTTAGTAACACAATGGGTAATCAAAGTCTCGAAGTCCCATTCCTCATCTTGTGAATAATACGTCGTCACCAGATTAGTAAATTCTAGAGGGAGTGTGCTCAGAGCCTAGTGAACTATGAAGGCATCAGGAAGAGAAATATTCAACGCCTTTAGTTTACTATTGAGACAAATCAATCTTGATATGTGCTCCCTCACTCCCCCTTCTCCAGTGTACTCTATGAAGATTGGAAGTCCACTAAGCAGATGGTCAGGAATGGATCTTTCAATGGTCATGAAATATAATTTGTTCGACCGATCCTAGACAGCATAAACTGTTCCATCAGCCTCCGAGCTGCAGGATGTAGGTGAAGGTGGCTTATCCTTATGTATGGCCATATCAATATCTGCTATCTCAATTGCACTCAATACATCCTTTATCAACTTCTTCAAATTCAAAACCAATTAGGGTTTCAATAGTGAGACTGTGTTCATTGACTGAAAAGGTGACTATAAAATGACAATGTAAAGATCAGTATAAATGCAGGATAACAACAATACTCAAAGCCATAAAATAGTATCAGTATCGAGAATCTGATTACACATATTATGAAATACTTATGGGCTGAATACATATTATAGGCAACCAGACCTCCATATAAAAGCGATCAGAGTACACACCATCAACTCTCATAACACCACCACCTGTAGGTGAATAGATCATTTGAGCAATGACTTTCCTCCATCTAAAGTCTTTATGCACATCCCAAAATTTCATATAAGGTCAACACCTGTGGACAGAATAACCAAATACAAGACTACAAACATCCCCGAACATGCAAGCAGAACAATTTAAATACTAAAGTGAAAGGTCACTATAATGACTACAATCTCATCAATCCTTAAAAAATCCACAAACACAAGGAATACATCTTTATTTTATCCTTACACTCTATATGGGCATATAGTATACGATAAAATATTATTAATAAATGTTGAACCTGAATGCACAACTAAATTATCACATACTAGTTCTGAAGACATTATCTTTGAACTTTATTTAAAACTCTTGTATAAAAAATCTCAATTCGAGTGACAATCATGCATTATCGAACATTGAGCGTACTACACGAGACACAAAAACCTCAAGTATCTCACTCATGTCAAATTTGTAACACAAATATTCACTCAAAATTGGCTTTAGCATGCCTTATTTTCTTTTCTGGAGTTAAACTTTATTTGTTACCAATGTAGTAAATCAAGAAAAAAAACTCAATTTATGAATTCCTTGAATGCGAGAACCAACCCAAAATGCCTTGAGACACTTTTACAGGAATTCTGAAATTTTCAAATTTTTTTAGTGTGGGACGTCAGCATGGTATTATAGTGCTAATGTCAGCGTAACGTCAAATGATGTCATTGCTCGTAACGGTGAAGAGTGCGTGCAATGGACACACCTAGAACATCTAGGGTGCGTGCACCATGTACCGTGCACCAATGCGCTCGAACCTACTTGGTGCATGACATGCACGCTCTAGACGCACATCACATGCCAACTGCCTCTATTTTGTGTCTTGTACTCGCTGACATGTGACTGTACTCTAACTGTCCATGCGCTAAACGCACCGACTCTTTACCGGTACCATAGCACTGTCGGGCGCACGTGTCCTCACTGAAACAGGTGATTTTCGGCGAGTTTTAGGAGGCACATACGCCTGACATTTTCTCTCTCCTCGTCAAAACAGGCAATTTTTGGTGAGTTTCAGGTTGGTTTTTTGACCTCCAAAGATTGTTGTAACCTCATTTTTTAATTCTAAATACATTTAACATGTATTCAAATGACCATATGCTAGAAAAAAAATTAAAAAATGTATCAATTTTCTCCGAGTTCCATATGGAGAAAAAAACCAAAAATGTTTGTTTTTGTTCATCCGATCATGTAACCGCTCTGATAACACACGTAGTGCATAACATGAGCCTCAGTTATGCATCCATGATTGAACGTGAAAGAGAATGAACAAAGAAAACATGAAAAATACCTGATTTTGGTTCCATGACTTTCAATGAGCTTTTCGATGCCGAAACAAATCCGTTTTCCGATGACCTTCATGAAAGTTGATCCGAAACAAATCCGTTTTTCCGATGACCTTCATGAAAGTCGATCACCGGAGCGCCATTAACGTCTTTTTGCAGTTTTGTCAAAATGTGAACCTTTGAATATGTCAGAGTAACTTTACGTTCACAAATGAATCGAGTAACTATAGGAGACCTTAACCTTATATATATAGCTTCCATATCAAAGTTTCCCAGCACAAGTCCGATATAGGTCTGGTTCACATTAATTATAGTTCATTTTCTTCCTAGACTTCAGTCCACTAATCTAAGTCCTTTATTGAGTCATTTTATTATCTTTATTCAGATCAAACTTATGTATCTTAACTGATAAGTCATTAAAAACCGATAAAATGCAATTAATTGTTGTCCACCAAATGGAAAAAAATTTTCTAACAATTCTCACTTCAAAGATGAGAGAGCATGGACTGGCACTGAACAAGAACTGCCCTTGCCTCAGAATCCATGCACTATTGCATGGATTGAGTCTGTGAAATTAAGGGTTGAGTTTTATTATGCTTCTACAGGTGAAAGCAGAAACTATTGCAGAAGTAGAGGATCCTAAAACAGCTACATGCTGTACAACTAAAAAGCTGAATATCCATTTGCTTATCATAGGAGAGCTTGAACTTGGAAAGATAAGAAAGGTCGGTATCTGTCATCTTTCACAAGAACTTCCTGAAAAATCGAAGGAAGTTAATTATTTCGCAAACGTGCCACAAACTTCTTTGCCACCAATAAAATAAAAACAAGCAAAACCAAAATAAAAGAAACACCAAAATTTGGTGACGCAGTTCGACACATTTGGCCTATGTCTGCGGGCCCTCACCCAGCTTAATCACTTTCACAGTAGTTCAATAGAATTACACAGAATTGATTTAACACAGCACCTCTCAATCTCTGCAACTATCTCGCAACCTAACTACCCGTGAAAGACTTTCACACCCGATAACACGACCGACTTGTGTTAACCTCGTCAGAGGATTTTTCTATCTACTTTCACACAAAGTAATAACAAATAAAAATATCTCAAGTGTTCAATCAACAGAAAATTAAATAACACAATACTTGAGATTAACAAAGACTTCCCTATGGATTTGTCTCCTCCAAATAAACCAATAATGAACTTCCTTCACAAAGATTGATCACTGTGTTCCTCACGTCTGCTGAGCCTCCAAGCCAGAAAAAACCCAAAGCCCAAAAGCCCAAACAACACTCACTCAGAACAAACAATCAAGTGTGCACCTCTAAATTAGAAAACACGCACTCCACCAATTAACACTTCAGTTGCACACCCTCACTGCACGTACGGATCACTACATGCATGTGCTTGCTGCACACCAAAGCTTCACCACCCTACGTGTAAAAGCAACCAACAACTACTAAGAAGAAACGAAATTGAAGTGTGCAGCCCACTCAAGAAGTTTTCCAATCAGTTCATGACCAACCACGCAACACACACACAAGCACTGCAGAAAATAAATTCTCGCACCACTTCACCAAGAATTCACCATACACTCTGCGCAGCCAGCAGGAAAAAAAAAACGCCGCACACACAACTTCAGTGACTCCACACAATTTTTTGAGTTGCCGCACCACCCACGGTAGGATTCTTCGCATGCGTGTTTCAATAGACTTCCACAACAACTAAAAGACCACTTGTTTTAATATCTTTTTGAGATTGCACCGTAATCTAGACAACGTTTGTATTTAATCCAATATGTGATATATCTCTTTTGATAGACTTCAATTAAAACACAATCTTCATGTTTGCTCCATATCTCCATCTTCATTAACCCAATAAATAATATTCTATATGTCCAATTTAAAATGCCAAAACTAAATAAGGTATATATATAAAAGATATCCTAACACTTCCTTTCAGTGCCCACAATTGTTACGTTATGTTTTAAGCATAAAGTTTTTATGACATCGGTTTAATCTATTTACGAATTACTTAACAAGACAAATCAATTTCCGGATCCACTAATGATGCACTATAAGAAATTATTAGGTATCTAATCTCAACTTCTAACTTGGTTTCTTTTCTCCCTAGCTACATTTTCTTTTGGTATTGATGTAAGTATACAAATATAAAGGGCTCCGCTAGGAGGTGTAGCAATGACTGTGTTCATAATGCACGAAACCAATTCCTGTTGTGAGGAAACCATGAGAAAGAGAGTATGCACCAGAAAGCAGCTACATGCTAGTTTATGCGATGCGTTGCAGGTAATTATTTATTTTTTGTGATTAGTGCCTCTATAAATGTCACAAAGGCTTAATGTAAAATTGCTTCTCAAAATGTTATTAATGAGGTGGATGAGAAGATAGATAGGAGGATACAGTAAAACTTGGCGCTTGATCATTCTTCTTATACTGCTTCAGCGAGTTGTTGGAAGTTTCAGGCGAATAAGTATATTTAAATTTAGTTATGGTTCTTAGAAATGACAATGTTTAAATTATTGGAGGCATCTGCAATGCCTACGGATTCACAACAACGATATGAATGATAAGCAATATGCTTTAAAGCATTCCACACGCCCTTTGCAATCCCAATGCATAGATCAAGGTAAGTCATCCAAATATACGGTTTAGAGTCGCTGCCAATCTAACTCCAGCTTGAGCTAACCGAAGACTCACTATAGGCAGACGGGACTTGAAATAATCATCTGAAACAGGTTTTGCTTTAAGATTCACGCCTTTATCAACCAATGGACATTGCATCAGATGAATGTTTTGCTTACCTCCCAACACTGAGCCCTCGGATACCCCTTTGTATGCCCAATCGCATGCCGCCTTGATGCCTTCAGATGCATATCTATGCAAAGGGACAAACAATTAAAGCACCATTGTTACCAGGTAATGAAATGTATAATATTGTAAGGTATGTAAACAAAAACTTCATTTCGTATGACACAATCAAAATCTTCTATCACAGCCATTTTCTGCTGACTTATCTGAACATATACCTGCACATAGTATGTATCCCAACATCCAAGTTAAGGAACTTACATGTCTGGGCAAACTGTATTATTGCGGCTGCAAGTTTCCCATTTGGGGACTAGATCTACCCATTCACTCTGTTCTTCAGGATTACACATGTTAAAAGGAAAGAGCCAAAAGAAAACTGAAAATTAAGTAAAGGAAATAAAGCATAGAACAATATGATATTTAAGTATTTGGTAACATTTATTCTCGCATTGTAGTGAGTCAGTTGAACTAAGGAAGGTTGTTAGAGATAATGTGGGAGTAAAGTACCCTGATACTCTTTTGAATTGCTTCAACCAAGCCATCCACATTTGAGTTATAGTACTGCTCTTCAGCTGTTTCAATTATATTGGCATCCCAGACCTGTTGATGATGCTTCAAAGTTAGGAAAAAAGTGGAGCTGAATGGCCGATGGGATCAAATTAGCACTTACATGATGAAGGACTTGTTTCCTTGTGTACCAGTGGACATCAATCGTGTTGCCTCCCCTGTCTGTAGTGAAACCTACATGTAGAGGCTATACATTTTCGGAAGAAAATTAGAAAACTATCAACTTGATGATCTAACGCAATTAATTAATTAAAACAAGAAAGTCAATGTCGTTTCCCTACCTGATGAATGTCCCCCATAAAATGAGAAAGAAAGAGAAGGGCTTGCGTGAGGTTATCTATATTATATTCAATCCATCATTGGTTAGTCAAGAAGTGAATAGGAAATAACAAGAGGCAAAATTAAACATTAGATTCATGATAAGTACACCCAGAATCACTGTTGTAAGTACGCAGCTGGGAAGTGTAATTGTTTACGGCTCCTGCAACACACCTTCCTTCTACTCCATTTTCATCCTTGCAGTCCCCTGAAAGAAAATTTGGTTCCTTATAGCTGCTCCTTCTGGCTTATAATTGTTACCCTCAAATAATTGGGAAAAAAGAACTCACTCTTGTACTGGTAGCTGCAGAGATCATCTGGAGTGTCTATATAATGAAGAGGAGCTGACCAATGAAAACGGAACCGCACTTCGTCTGCCCACGAACATAGACTTCCCAAATCGTTACTTGCGTATTCTGGCAACAGATGCTTCACGGCATCTGAGGCTGCGTCGCTCAAACGAGACTGTCACGACCACCAGAACACAATAAGAGATGAATACACCAAAAGAACAAACCATAAAAAGATAAAGAGTAATTAAGAACCTGAGCGATTCTGCAAATTGTGAGGTGCCCATCCGTTCCCCAGCCATGAGTCACCGGAACGAGAAGTAGAAGTGAGACTGTAGCACATATGTGCAGTTCCTGAGACCAGTATGCCATTTGCAACGAAAACACTGCACTTACAGATTAGCTTGTGATTTAATTGCCCTATATTTATATTTTTATAGCCGTGGAATGCCAGAAAGGAAACAAAACCTGTAACGTATTTGTTTTCAATAGGCGTGAACGGTACGAATCGGCAGCCTTTCTTGTCCTTTGGTGTGTAATAAATGGTATATTGCAGAATGAAAAACATGCCCGCTCTATTTTGGAAGTTATTTTCAAAGGATCCAGTTTTCTGTTTCACAATTTGACGATTAAGGGTAAAAAAGGTGTCCTAATGACTCTGAAATAAACAACTTTTTCGAAAAGGTTGAAATTGATGGCTCAATTGGCTTTGGGGGTCCGATAACAATTGAAATCCCGCTTGACCCCACGGGGCTAATGCGCTGTCTGCCAATACAATGGGAAAAGATTTTCGAACCGTGTATTATTCCAAATAAATGCTAATAACGGACGATGTGTTGCCAATAATAATAATAATAATATTCGTTAAGAAAGCTTTAAATAGCTTGACCTAGTAAATGGGTTGATCAAATTCTATAAACTTATGACCCGTTTGACGTCACTTCTAATTTTTTGTGATTTTTAGTTTTCTTTTTAATTTATATTTTTCTTTCAAATAAAAATAAACACATGTGTAATTGTTAATATTCAATAAATTTAAATTAAGTTATTGAAACACATGTGTAATTGTTAATATTCAATAAATTTAAATTAAGTTATTGATAGTTTTTATTACTAATTAATATTAAATTATTTTTAATAATAAATTTAAATTTTATAAACTTAGAGTATGTTTGATGTCACTTCTATTTTTTATTTTTAGTTTTTGTTTCTTCTTTTTAATTTATGTTTTTTTTCAAATAACAATAAACACATATTTGATTGTTAATGTCTAATAATTGTATATTATATAAAATTTAAATATAGACTTTTTATAAATAAATAAATTTTATTTAATCTCTTATATAATATTTATTAAAAATTGTTAACAGTAAAGATTGTTATATTTTATTAAAATAAATAATTAAAATTAAATATATTTAAATATATTTTTATTTACAATCAAAATTTTCGGATTTGAATTTGTATATTATCAATTTTTAAATTTATATATTTTGACGTTATTTTAAATTTAATTTATATTTATTACTAATTATTAAATTAAAATTATTTTTAATATTTATAAAATTAAATTAAGTTATTCATAGTTTTTATTAATAAATAATATAATTACTTGAAAGCAAATCGTACTATGAAAAAATAGAAATCATAAACTCAAACACACAAACATGCTTTTTTTTCCTGAATTTAAAAACAAAAACTAAAAAATAAAATCATAAATAGAAACAAACAAGTCCTCAAATATTTTGTGAGAAAGGGAAAGGAAAAGTATTCCTTTTAGTTTCTTTAAGCTTAATATAAATTGGGGAAATTCTTTCAACATTTGAAACAGAGAATAAAATCTCAATAACTTAAACATAGTTATAATGAACATTTTTACCTGGAAAAATTGGTCTATATAAGCTTATATACATATGCAAATTCATGTAGAAGTCTTAGTATAATAAGTTTTTAGATGTTAGATGCTAATTTGATATTGGTAATTTACTATAAGCCAAGGTTTCCATACTAATCTGTTGGGAAATCAGATCAGGATCCGATCTCGACCGCAGCGGAATAATCATGAAACTTTTTCGTGACTTTTGATTTCCTAAAAACCAAGATCTATTTAATTCTATAAAATAGTTAACACAAATCATAATAAAGTGGAATTTAATTCGTACCTTATTTCGAAGCTTGATCTTTATCTTGTCGTATCCCTCGAATCGTTCCCGAAATCAATCTGCTTCAACCACCGTAGCCACACAAATATCTAACCTCTAACAGTATCCATAGAATGAATTAAGAGAACTCTGTAACTCTTACAGAGAGGGTTAAGCATAAAGTACTAGCTCCACAGAGCTTAAGTCTATTTATAATATGCTTTAGACGTTTTAGTAATTTAATTGAAATTAAATTCTAATTTCAATTAAACTTTAATTAGAATT
This sequence comes from Erythroxylum flavicans, assembly GCA_027576715.1. Taxonomy (NCBI): domain Eukaryota; kingdom Viridiplantae; phylum Streptophyta; class Magnoliopsida; order Malpighiales; family Erythroxylaceae; genus Erythroxylum; species Erythroxylum flavicans. Next base: position 16,142,143 of record JANZXP010000003.1, read on the forward strand.
ACAAATAATTC
>JANZXP010000003.1:16228160-16238997 GCA_027576715.1 Erythroxylum flavicans
GATCTTGTCATGCTTGTTATTGTTTGTGTATGGTAGTAACGAGATCTCCTCATAAAAAATATGTACAATTTGATCTAGGGATTAAAAGGACACTACAAAGGTCGCAAAGTGAAACCAAAACACCTATAGAAATACAACAAGAACTTAAGTTTAAAGAAGTCAAACAATCTAAGAACTTTAAGGGGGTTGACTACCTCATACTTAACTTAAAAACCATTATGCATGTGAAAACTGCATATTTGACTATAATTATATGCCATATTCAACATGTTTTTCTTTTTATTTCATAGTTTTGTTGTATAGTTGGTATTTAATTTGCCCTAAGTGCGTTTAAAAGTTATAATTGGCTTTATGGACCAAAAAGAGAAGAATTCAAATAAAATTATGGCATAATACAAAGATTTAGAGCAATTAAAGACTACACGATCATGTATAGAGACAGTGTAAGTCTCTATAAAAGTGTGAAGATTGAAGAATTTGGTTTCTAGTCATGTGGAGTTATACGCTCTTGTATACTAAGATATACAAGCGTGTTGCCTTTATAAGTCTATGTGGTCATGTGAATTCGCCTTCTCTCCATACACCAATCCTCATGGAAATTGGGCATGTATTTTTACTCTTTTAATTAGTCAATGTATATTATCTTTTGAAAACTAGTAACTAGTGGGTAGAAATAAACCGATGAGATTTTAAGCCTTTTTAGACTAATATAAATAAACCGATGAGATTTTAAGCCTTTTTAGACTAACACATCTATATTAGTCTCATTGTCTTTTGTTCATGTTTGACCTTGATGACATGTACATCCTGACTTTGCTTTGATTTTCTATTCAAGAACACATTTTTATCACATGTATCAACGTGAAAATTTTATAGGCCTTCTTTTTTATTGGCTACATTAGCCAAATAACCTATATATTCATATGATTTTTCCTTTTGTTAAGCCACTTTGAGATTTATTAGCCTTTTCTTTTTATGATAACATTATGACAAGCCTTTACCTAACTAAATGTCTCATCCAAGCCTTAAAGTTAGTGGAGTATTTGTGATTGTTGATATTTGTGGATGCACAAGAGCATAAATGTGGGTGTGTGCATGTATGTGGGTTAGATATAATTGATGGAATGACATTTTATCTCTTATCAATAAATTCCATCGTTGATGTAGTTTCTTTGAATTTTTGTCAAAAAATGGAAAAGAAAAGAAAAAATAAAGAAAAAAAGTTATCAAGGAGGAAAGTCATTTGTTTTGCAAAGTAATTCATGTTAGTCTTTCTTCCTAAAGTTGTATGGAATGAGTGATTTGATTATGATGAAAATAAGGGAGAAGTTGTTATGAATTTTTGTAGGTGATTGCTTCTAATTCCTTTTACTTCATGTGGTTTTTTTATGTGGAGGCTTGAATCTAAGCTATGAAATAGAGTTTCTGCAATCATTATAACTTATAGTACCTAGTTTTGAGTAGATGTTAATTTTTACACTTGATAATTTATTAAATTTTTTTGCTTCATTAGCTTTGATAGCTTTTTTACTACATTATCCAATTACCTTCACCTTAACCTTTTCCCACATTACATCCTTAAAAAGTCATTTGATTCATAATTATGCATGTGAATCTTAGTGATGAAGAACTAAAATGATATGCAAAGTTATGGAATGTCTTGATCATGAATGATATTTAACTGTAACTATATATCTATCTTATTTTTAAACACATCATGTTAAAGTCTATACCTAGCTTAGTTTTTGAAGGAGATGGTTGTTGATTGAACATGAGTAAAAGCATTTAATAATTAGTTTTTACTATGGTTTTTAAATTTATTCCTCTTTTCTCATGACTATTTGTTCTTAGGAAATCTGAAAAAAGGGGAAGTGTTTTGGATTATGATTATGATTTTTTTGTTTTTACCTGAGGATGGTCAAGAGCTAAGTATTGGAGAACTTGATAAGTGCTTTATGAACAATAAATTTACTCCCCAATACTTAGTGATTAATGTTATCTTGTGCTTAAGATACTTATTTTGGTTCATATTTTGTTTTAGGAATAAGTTGGAAGAACAAAAACTAAAATGAGCTAAAAGCATATCCTTAGATCCATCCTCTTTTTGTTAAATCTTATCCACCTTGATGGAACAAGAAGGAGATGAATTAGGGTGAAGATGGGGAAAAATAAAATGAAATAAATGAAGTTCCTGTAACTTACACGGGCATGTGTAGGACTATGTAACTCTTTGGAAATGTGTAGAATTGTAAAGACACAGCTTCAGTCTCTCCTGCAACTTACACGGTTCGCTACACCCCCATTTGGCTCCTTATATAGCTTATCAACACCATGTATATTCAGAAATTGAGGAAAAATGACATACACGGTTAGTTAAACAACCGTGTATCTCCCAAAACCCTAAATTTTACTATAAAATGACATTTAAGCGGCTAAAAAAATGATTGAAGTTTTTTAGAAGCACGAAAGTGGGCAGAACTCTTACTTCTTTGGGATCTATAAGGTCTTCCTTCCAGTTCAAAGGAGATATCAAGGCCAAAGAACACTTTTAAGCATCTTTCCATCTTGTAGTGTTGTTCTATCTCTTTAGAATTTGTTTATGTTATTCTTTGCTTAATGTTTTAAGATTCATGTACGAATGATTTAAACATTTTGAAGGGATTGTTTATATACAAACTCATTACCAGAATCTATATTACAATTCGTAATCATTGTAACTCTGATTCATTTGTGGTAAACTAATAGTTGTAAATCATTATGGATAACATAGCATAGGTTAAATAACCTGAACTTGTGTGGTTGTTTCCAAGATTAACCTATTTTCCTAGTTCATAATATAGGTATCACACTAAATCTAGAGAGCTTATTCTAAGTTATTTGATAGGTAAACCTAATTAAAGAGCTTATTTTGATTTTATATATATATATATATATATAAGGGAAAATGGTGTTAAAAGAGATTGTTGTTAACTTATGGTTAGTAGTTTTTAAGAGTGGTATGAGAATAACATTGTGATTAAATATGCTCATTCGTATGAAGGCTGAGATTGAACCGAGAACTAGATTCTAAACTCATTTGTCAATCTTATCATTTTTCCACTATTTGATTTGATTTACTTTCATTAGTTTAATTTTAATACATTTTCTTAATCAAATCTAACTAAACCCCCTATATCCTAAAGACTCATTACAAAAGCTAGATATTGGTGTGTTCGATGCTCTTCACTGGGTTAGCTAATTTTGTGCTTCCATTAGCCTAGTTGTTTTTATTTAACTTGTTTCTTGTCAAATTTCCTTTTTATTAATATTATTTCAATAAAAAAGAGTAATATACAATTTACCACAATTATAAAAAGGGGGCAGTTTGCTATGAATTTGCTTGGATGCTTCAATAAGAATATATGCATGCGAGTCAGAAAGGTATTAGTACTAATAAAAAAGAGTTGTCATTCTACCTGACTAAAAAAAAGAGATCTTAATATAAAAAGCAATAAAATCTTAGACCAAAGGGTTAATTATTTAAAAAAACCTCAAACTTTACTCAATTTTGCAATACTAGTCTGAACTTTAAAAAGTGATGCTAAAATAATTCGGCTTTCAATTTTTTGTGAAATAGTTCATTTAATTTCCTATTAACTTTGCTCACATGGCAAACCATATTAGATTTTTTGACAACCCATGTTTTTAACATGGGTCCCTATTTTAAAAACATGGGTCCCTATTTTTTCAACTCATTTCTTTAAAAATAAATTAAATAAAAAAATTGAAATCTATTTTCAATTTGTTTTTTTGTTGCAAAATGATTACTCTCTTGCTTCCTTATTAACAACTATTATCTTTGTTCTTAATGGTGCAATACTCTCCTACAATTGGAAGTGTCTTTCGAGTGTCACTTTCTATTGTGATTGGGAGTATAAATGTCTCCTATGATTAAGAATGTCGTTGTTGCACATTTTTAGGAGGTGAGTTTATCTAACCATAGATTATCTATTTAAGAAATAATTTAGCTTTTTTGTTTGGTTGTTTAAACTTCCACAAATCTTCTCATTCTTCTATTCAATTTAAACCAACTTAAGTTCTTTCCAATAACCTATTTTTCTTCCTTCCTATCAAAGTGTCAATAATAGATGTAGAGTCGGAAGATCAAATTCTTTCCAATAATTTAATATGGTTTTATGTTGAAATTGGATATTTATTTCACTTACTTTCAAATGACTTTTCTTTCTTTTTCAACTCTGGCACCTATTTATATCAACTGAAACATTGTCTAACTTAAGTTTTGCTCTTGTATAAATTAAAAACTTGAAGTTAGTTGCTTGATCTATTATTCTTGTTATTTTCCATAAACATGTTTTTTGAATTCTTAAGCCTCAACAATATAACTCTCTTTTTATGTATAGAAAGCATCATAAACCTCTACAATATAACTGTTCCTTCTAATGATGGGTTACAAATTAATGAATAGAACATTCAAAGGAACTTTTCATATGAAGATGATAAAATGATATTATAAATCTCCCTTGGTAATCTGGTTTATGGAATATGGAAAGAATGTAACAATCGTATATTCTTAATTAGGATGTAGCTTTTTATCGATATAATTAATCAATGTTGCAATTCATCATCAGTTATTGGAGACTGTCTTTCATCTTTAGACAAATTTAGACCCTTTACAAACAAGGAACTGTAACTAAACTTGAATATGCTAATTTGTGAGACAATTGGTGGGATTACATTCTATTCTTGATTGAATTTCTTAGTACATTTAGTTTCCATTGTCTATTACTCTATATTTTACCTCTTTTAAAGGATGTTATGGATTTGGTTTGACAAGGTCCTTGTAGTTTTTATTTTTCAGAAGCAAATAGTAAAATTCTTTGTAATGCAAATGTTGGTAAATTTTAAGTTTCATTATTGTGGAGTATTGGAAAGAAATGACAATAACAAATATTTTGGAGTAAGATCAAAGGAAAGAAGGATATTAATGTTGATGAACTTAGTATATTAGTATTATAAGGAGTATCAAAAGGTAAAAAACATAGAGTTGTATCAATGTTTTAAAAATTTACAGAAGATCTAATGAGATACTTGAAAGAGTTAAGTTTACACATAATATAAGGACATGTTGTTAATGCTTCAACGTATAGAAGAATTGAAAAACAATAATGTTAAAATCCATTATGAGTATGGTTATATGATAATCATGCAGTTGATGGTAAAGAAACTAATTATGATATATGGATTATTCCAAGTTTAGGAGAAATAAAATGATGAACATTTTGTTGCTATAGAGATGAACTAATCTAAAAATGACATAAGTGATGATGAAATTTATATAACTAATGATGAAGCATATCTTACTACAAGATCTAATGGGAAGAAGGTAGGTAGTGGGTTTGAATGTGATGGTGTTGTAGATGGGGTTAGAAGCAACACAAAATGTAGTAATGAAGAGTAAAATTATTCAAACAATTCACAAAGAGAAGTAGGGAGTTCATAAGGTTGATGCGGTAAGTATGAGGACAATGCTGCTAAAGTTCAATCACCAATATATAGTGATGACGGTAGGTGCAAGGTCTCTACTAGAAGGGAGAAATATGTTGTTTTTAATCCAAAAGTCGATATAAAAGATTTTTAGTTTGAAGTTGGCATGAAGTGTAAGAATAAGGTTCAGTTTAGGGAGGCAATCAGAAATTATACAATTATAAATAGATATAATGTTTCATTGACGAGATCTAGTGTGAGAATGGAAGCTATTTATGATCCACACTATCACTTTAGGGTTTATGCTAGTTGGATTGAAAATGAAAAGGCCTTTGTAATGAAGATATTAGAAAAAAAAAAGCATACTTGCAAGAAAGTGAAAAGAAATAAGAAAGCTATTAAGAAGTAAATAGTAAATCGATTCTTACACAATTTTAGGAGGAACTTAAATTAGCCAACTAGCAAGATGATAGATGATCTTCAAAGGAAGAATGCATTGTAAGTGACTAAATCTTAATGTTGTAGGGCTAAATGGAACGCTATTTTAGTGCTACAAAGATCAATAGAAGGGAACCATGAAAAACTGTGGCATTATGGACAAGAATTGTGGCGGGTTAATAAAGAAGACCAAATCAACATCTAAAATGAACTTGAAGAAAAGTCTGAAAACCAATATTTAAGAGGATTTATTTGGGATTTAGTCTATTGAAGTATGGTTTCCTTAGTAGTTGTCAAAAAATAATAAGGCTAGATGGATGTTTTTTAAATACATTTCTTAGATGTGTTTTATTAATTACAGTAGTACATGATGGAAACAATGGATGAGGATAGAATTACCAATCTTGATATTGTTTTTCAATTCTTCTTATTAATAATTTGAACATTAGTAGGAATTCATAGATGTTTGTAAATGACCTATAAAAGGTCAAAATTCTAAAATAGGCACTGTTTATTAATAAATGTGTTTTGAATTATTATACTTACATTATAGTGTTTTGTTTTTCTTTCTTTTTTTGTTCATGGTTTAGTGGATGCATTAAAGAATCTTTTCCCATAAGTATAGCATAGAAAATGTGCCCAACATATGGATGCCAATTAGTCTAAATTACATGAAGGCAACATACGAATGTGTTTATTTTAAAAGTGATTAATTGCAAAACAAAAGTAAGATTTGATGAAATAATGGAGCAATTGAATAATGTATTAAAAAAAAGCTTATGATGACTTCAAAAGCAAGTAATCCTAAGAATTTTGTGAAAGCATTTGTTAACACAAGGACAAAGTGTAAAATTGTTCATAATAATATATCTGATACATTTAATGTATTCATCTGTGAAGCATGATAAAAAAGATTGATTAATATAGTAGAGGATACTCAAGTTTCTTAATGACTCTTAAGTCATTAAAAAAGAGATATGATGATTAAATCCACTGATAATGTATGTCCAAGGGTGAGAAAGAAGATAAAGACTACACATTGGAAGCAAGGCACTATATTATAAAGATAAATGAAAGTTTGAAGTTTGAAGTAACACATTTTATAGATAAGTTCATTGTTGATTTACAAGAAATAACATGTTAATTTAGACTTTGGGATTTAATAGGAAATCCATGTAAACATGTATTTTCTTGTATATCAAATGATAAGGAGGATATCAATGAGTATGTGAGCTAATACTACGAACATGAATTATATTTGAAGAGTTATCAATACCTATTAATGGTCTAAAAGTTTGGATGAAGATTGAAAATTTCAACCCATATAACCTCCTTTGATTAAGAAGATGCCTAAAAGACCTAAAAAGTCTAAAAGAAGCGACAAAGGTGAAGAACCATGGAATCTAAACAAGTTGAGCAAAGTTAGAGTACTCAAAAGATGTCAACATTATTTTGAAGTTGGTCATAATAAAAGAGGAACTAACCTTTTAGATAACCTAAAATTGCCAAGGTAATTGTATACTGATTTATAATTATGTTTGTGATAAATATTCTTTAAATATCCAATTATTCACTTCAAAATCTACATGTATAATGCAAAGAAAATAAGGACGACCACCAAAAATTCGACATCTACATTCAAAATTGACAATAGTGCAAAAAAATCGATAAACAATTAGTATCTATAGGATCGAACATTGTAACATTTATCCTAACAAGGGATAAGAGGATGGTGAGTGAATATTCACTTTAAATTTTGGTTTTTTGTTAAATTTTTTAAATTATGAACATTTATGTGAGTATAGGCTGCCTAAGGATATAAAGTAACATTTGGACAAGTTAGTGGGAACACTTATTTTATACTTTTTTACCAAACTACACATTTTGGCTAATTATTTATTATTTATTACTAATTGGGAATAGTATACTTTTTATTTATGAATGTTTTATAGATAGGTGGAAGTCAATGTCAAGTGTTCAAACCAACTTAAGCTTCTTAAAATACAAATGCTCAAATAGCAGCTACAATCCAAAGTAGGTAGAGATTAAGGGAAAAAATCAACTCCCAAAAAATCTCAAATTGATGATGGCAAATCAATAGAAAAATGAGCCATGCTTGAACTATATGTTGTGATTTTGATTTGTATTTGAAATGTGTGCTGTGATATGGATATGAATATGAATATATATTTGAACTTTGCTTTGTGATTTGGATATGGATAGGGATGTTTGACTATATTGGATAATTGATTTGGATATGGGTTGAAATGTTAGACTATTTATAATTAATTTGTATATGGATAGGGATGTTTGATTGTCTTGGCCACACAAAATATTGGCCATTCTTAGTTTCCAGACATTATATGTCTAGCTTAATAGAGATCTTGTATATGCTTTTCATTAAAAAAGAAATTTTCTTTTGGAAGCGATCATTTCCTTATTGGGAGATTGCATTACTATTGTGTTAAAGAGTAAACAATAACGTAGGCAAAAAAAGGATACCAGAATTGGAGCCTATTTAAATATTGATAATACCATATCTTAAACTTAAACTTAAATGTATAGTCCATTTTGATTCAACTAGTAAAGATTTTTCTATTAGCTCAGGCAATAGACAAAGAATATAAAAACTAGGACCATCATATGGTTAAGCAATAATAAGTGATCTCTTATAATCAGATACAATGAAAACAACTCATATACATGATTAGGGGCCATCATATACAACTCCTTTCCATTCTTTTTTACTCCTTCACATATTATTACACTGCAAAATCATAATAAAAAGCATCATATGCCCAGATATATTATAACATGGAATCTAAAAAATAAAAGTGAAAATACAAATAACAAACTTATGTAAAATTTTGAAATATTTATGAAATATAAAATAAACTCACCTCTTACACACAATAATATATCTTACAAATATAAGTCTTATCCCAACATATAGAAGATATCTGGCAAAGTTTTTTACAATAACATAACCTCAAACTTTTTACTAAGACCACATACCTACAACACCTACAATTTAAATGATCATTGTTTAATTCTACAACATAGAAATCATATAAGCTATAATTGAAATATTCATAATGCGTTAATAAAATAGATATCATATCAGATATAATTGAAATATTCATAATGCGTTAATAAAAAAAACACAAGTGCAATACTCACATTTATTACATTGATACAAATGTTGACTAGTATTAGGCTTAAAATTTGATATATGTAGCTTCATCTTATCATTAAAATTGGGAAAATCAATATAGGAAATTTGAAATTTTACTCTAAAAATAATAAAAAATTACTAATCTCATTTTGTTGTAGAATGTAATGCCTTCTCTTGGCAAAATTAAGAGTATTTCTTTTATCGACTTCTAAATTATTGAAACAACAATAGATCACATTATTGAATCTATTAATAATAGCTTCACACTCTTCCTATGTCAAGTAAATAGCAAGTGCAGATTTAACAAAAGCCACGTATATTTTACAAGAGCCCATTTTTTCTATAATAAACTAGATGGTTATGTATGATTAACAAATATTCATACAAATACTAAAATACCTAACGGAAGGCTATAGATAAAATAATAGCTTACGGTAAACAATGAATAGGTTTAGAAAATAAACCAATACTATAATTATAGGCTAAATTTTCCAAATAACCAATATGGTAATCTTATTAGACAACTTTTTGCTTGACTTGGGAGTATAAAGCTACGTTGATACACTTGGTAAAATAATCAACAACAACTAAAATGAAAATATGACCATTTAACGCAAGTGTATTAATTAGATCAATAAAATCAATTTCCTACATTGAAAGCTCTGGCTATGAAACCACGCTATATAAGGATGAAGTCGGGTAGGTGTTGCGCCATAAAAAAATTTCTAAGTATTATCATTTCTTCATCTTCCCCATCTTCCTAAAAGTTCATGCATTCTTATCATTGAATTAAAACTTAAAAGCCTTATAATCTTCATCGATAACACCCTTCCTTTAACCTAATTTTGAGTTATGAATGTAACGTCCACTCACCAATGGGAAGGGTAAAATAGTAATTTGGAACGGGTTAGGAGTGTTTAAAATTATATTGCTATGTTCATGCATTCATATATGCACATGAATAGGAAATTTTGCACATTCAAGACTTAACATACCCAATTAAATCAAAACACAATATCATGCAATTAATTCATATCATACCACAATTTATGCATTTAACTATCAATTACACCCCCCCCCCAAAATTAATTTTATTGCTTGAGATTAAGAAACTAGTGTTCAGTTCTCTAGGAATTCGACCTGGTTCCATGACTACTACAAAAGTTTGAAGAATCGGTATTATTATGGGGGCTTTGATAACTTGACCACTCCCTAACTTTTTTTCTTTTCTATTACTTATTCATCCATTAAACAACTTTCTTCTTTATGCTTTAAGTTGATGAATTACCTTGAAACAAAGAAGTGAATCTCATACAACACTAACTGAAAAGGTCCTAAAAATATAAAAATCATGCTGAATTGGTATGTTAAATGCTACTAGTAGTTTTGAACAATACCAAACAATATCAATTGATATATTAAATATTAGTGAATACTGGTAAATTTAGGCAATAGTTGGTTGGTTGAGATATGAAATAAAATGGTTATTCCAAATCGATTGGCCCAAAGCTAGTTGCGGCTTAGTGTTTATTTTGTTGATGGTAGTTTTAATGTAGTAAATGACAATCTTCTTATTGATGATAGTGGAGTTGAAACGTAAGGCTACAATATAATAGCATGCTAGTGAGTTAATATTTAGTGTTTCCTAGTAGGTTAATTTTTGTTAATGAATAGTTTTTTAATAAAGAAAAATAGGAAATTGTGAATAAGAATGAGAAACTAAAGAGTAAACATGTGAAG
>JANZXP010000003.1:16239097-16249537 GCA_027576715.1 Erythroxylum flavicans
AATCATTGTTATCTATTAAATTGTGTATTAAATATTTTTCCGAAATTTTTGTTCTTGATTGTCTTATTTTAATGTATATGCTTATTTTACGATCCCACCACGCATTTTTCTCGGGGTCAACACTTGTTGAAATTTTTTTTATGATTTACCTCAAATTTTTGTTCGGAGGTAATTTAAACGAGTTGTTCGTTTGAAGTATCACTGGTGGGGAATCCCTCCCCTGTGGGAACGCGTCCAGATGTCACGTAGGACGTTGGGCCCGTGACCCCCCCGGGGAGGGGTTTCAGCAAAGTAGCTGGAGGACCTATTTTCTCTTTGGTTAAGCCTCATCTCCCACGGTTTTTAAGATAGTTTTTATCATAATAAAGGGAGGTGTTGACTGGGAGGTGTGTAAAGAACCAAGAGTGAAAAGAAATACAATAGCTTATATATTTTATCCTCTTCGATTTTGGAAGATTGGGATGACTAGGAGAGAGTTTTGTGAGATGATTTATGTTGTCCTCTTTGGTTTCTAAGATGGTGGGAGGGCTAGAGCAAAAGATGAATAACGTGACAGCCATGAAGAAGTTGAAGGGCAAGACATCCGATATTAATTTGGAGGTGACATCGACGCCGGCGACTTGAGTTAAGTGTATTTCTTTGCTTTTGTTATTTCTTTCTCTCATTAGAAATTGATTATATTATCTTGTGTTTATTGAATTAGATATTGTTAAAAGATGATTTTATTGTGTTCATTGAATGGTTTATTTGCAAACCCATTGCTAGAATTTTGATATAATCCATAATTGTTATGTTGAAATTTATGTGTAGCAACTAATGATTCGTAATCATTAGGAATACATGACCTAGGTTAAATGACGTATCATATGTTGTTGTTGTCTTGATTAATCGGTTTTCCTAATTTGTAATGTTATTGCCTAATTAAATCTAGAGATTATATCTTAGGTTATTCAGTGGTTAGGTTTAATTAACGATCGTATCTTAATTAAACAAAACCTAAGGAAAAAATCGGGTTAATTATTAACCCACGATTATCAGTTTCTGTGATAGGTTAGAAAACAACAAATCCATAAAATATGTTTAATTAGGGTGTAAGCCGAGATTGAACCAAAGAATCAGGTCCCTACCAGATTTTCCACTTTTATCATTTTTTGCATGTTTTCTTTAATTTGTTGTCATTAGGTTAGTTTTATTTTATTTTCTTATTCCAAAATCCAAACCCCCTTTTTTCCTAAACTCCGATTAATTTCATTTCAACAACTTTTCACACACTCTCTGTGGGATCGACCTAGACTTACCATTGCTATAGTAGTAGTCTAGCTATTTTATTTTGATTAGCATTATGACGCGTTGTTAATTTTGGCGTCATTATCGGAAAGTGAGGTGTTTTAGTTTTTTGTGATTTAATTGTGTTTTGTATATATTTGTTCGTAATTTATTTCTTTTTAGTTATTTCGTGATCTTTTCATTTTTTTGTTTCGTGACATGATTTCTATAGATATCGTATCATAATCCTCCTCTAAATCAATAAAAACTATATGTAGGCTACACTGTCTTTTTCTATAATATTCCATTACTCTTCTGAGGAGATGTAAAGTTTTTATTGTGGACCTTCCTGACATGAAGCCAAACTGGTTTTTCGAGATAGAAGCTTCTTTTCTCAATCGCCTTCTCCCATAACTTCATAATGTGACTAAGTAATTTAATGACTTTATAGTTGTTACGGCTTTGGATGTCCCCTTTATTTTTGTATAAAGGGATTAACAAACTACATATCCAGTCATTCGACATTTTGGTAGACTTAAGGATCACATTAAATAGCTTTGCTAGCCAAGTAAGACCCTCTTCACCTAGACTCTTCCACCCTCTATGGGTATCTTATTTAGCCCTACTTCTCTTCCATTTTTCATCTCCCTCAATGCTTTATGTATTTCTTCCCTTGAAATTTTTCAGTAGCAAGCAAAATTACGAAATCTCTCAGACGTGCTAAGATCACCTAAATAGATTTTGTCCTCTAAGCCTTCATTAAAAAGTTAATAGAAGTACCTCTGTCATCATCTCTTGATGTCATATTCAGTTATGAGTACCCGCTATGTTTCATCTTTTATATAACAAACTTGATATAAGTCTCTTACTTTTTGTTCTTTAGCTTTTACCAGCTTAAAATATCATTTTCTCCATCTTTATTTAACAATTATTTCATCCTCAAATATATTATTCTAACTTCCTTATTTGTCTACTTAAATCGAGTTATTTTTTTGTTCCACGAATTAGTTGGTTAAATTAAGATTCACTACTTGCTCCCTACATTTAATGAACACCTCCCTCAATATGTTCTCCTTTGTTCCTTTTACTCCTTTGAAGCATCTACAACTTCTTTCCTACTAAATCAAGTATTTACCGAATCCTATATGGATGATGATATGAGTTGCCAACTAGTTACTTGATCTTCTGTCATTCTAAATCTAACCACGTGTTGCCTTCTAGTCGAAGAGCTCATTGTTAATTATTATTGTATCTTAAATTTTGTCACATATCCATCTTGTGTAGTTATATTTAAAGAAAAGATGACTTGAGGTTTCACTTGCTTTTTTATGTAAGACACAAATGCTTTGTGTGTTAAGGAACGTTAGTTTATTTTTTTATGGAACACCATTTTTAATGGTTAGCCATAAGAGAAATGAGACCTTTTAGAGCAAATAATTGCTCTATATGATCTTATTCCAATTAGCTTTTCCTCCTTTCCTTCTTAATAGCTCTCTGCTTGAGTTATTTATGAAGCTACCTAAATGGTGAGGTTTCCATACGTATCTATTTATAACATACTCATGTAAGTTATAAGTAAGGAATGTTTTCAAGTGGATAACTGGACCGATTGTTCCCTATGATCCATTCATGAACTTTAGAATTTTCCTGGAATCTATTATGGCAATGTGATCTAGTCTTTAAGAGATGTAAGAGTCCTTCCTTTAGCCAATTATCAAAGTATAAATATGCCTTCCTTTCATTCCCTATCTTGCATTCAATGGATTTGGAGAGAATGTTTTTCATCTTGATTAGTTTTAGCATAAAGTAAGAGTAAATTATGTCCTTATTTAACTCCTATAAACTCCTTTCTCTCATCACACAGTTGTGTATCCATCTTAACCAAAGTGTATTTTCCTCTACAAGTAGTCTCCATAGTCTTTTGTTAATTATAACTTATTGCTTAGGGTGAATGTTTTTATCCCCACACTATCTCATCAAATGGTTTGTAAATTTCTTACCCCTTTAACCTTTACCATTGTTCTTCCTTCCCTTTTGCCTCCCAATAAGAAGGCTCTTATACTTTTCTTTATATACTTAATTATGCCTTTGTAGAATATCATATTTGATAACCAATAGATTTGGAATGTACTCAACACTTATTTGATTAGCACCAACCTACCCCTATAAGATAAATCTTTGTCACATTTATAATTAATTCTCTTTTAAATATTTTCCAACAAAGGAATGCATTCTCTAAACCTCAATTTCTTTATAGAGACAGGTAAACCAAGATAGTTGACAAGTGGCCTTATTGTTTTGAACCTTAAGACTCTTGATAACTACTCATCTTCATTCATTACATTTAAGGAAATGACAAGTTGGCTTTTTTGTGGTTTACACTCAATCCAGATAACTCTTTAAATATCCTTAGAGTGATGAATATTATATAGAAAGATTGATCATTTGCATCGCAAAAAATGAATAAATCATATACTAATGGCATATCAACCAATTGAACTTTTTCATTATGTATGATATCCAAACTTTGGTTTTAAAGAAATATTATAGTTGATCAAGCTGGATAAAGCTTCCATGCACGCAATAAATATCTAAAGGGATAGGGGATCCCCTTTTCTTAAGTCTTTACGTCCTTTAAATAGCTTTGTTGGCTCAAAATTAATCAAAATACTAAATAAGGTCAAAGTGATGCACTCTTTTACCTAAGTTCTAAATTTTTCTAAGAACCCGAAAGCTTACAATAGATGCATGATAAAGCTCTATCTCACACTATTGAAAGATTTTTTGAAATTGACTTTTAGGGCAATATTTTTTGGTGTATTTGTCCCTGCATAATTAATAGAACGATACTGGGTTATCAAAATGTTATCTCCAATGTTTTTCCCCTTCACAAAAGCTCTTGGTGATTCTCTAATCAACAAATGTATAACCTATTTTAGTCTAATTATAAGGAATTTTAATATAACTTTATACACAAAATCATAGCCAGAAATAGGCCAAGAGTTTGTCATAAAATCAAAATTATAAGTTTTGAGATCAAGAAAATGTGACTTTTATTGAGCTTTTTCAATAGCTTCATTTTTTTAAAGAATTCTTAGATAGCATCAATGACAAGATATTTGATTGAGTTCTAGGTTCTACGGAAAAAGTATCCATTGAAGCTACCTAACCCTAGAGCTTTTATAGTGTTATATTTGAACACCATTTTCTGAATTTCCTAATAGGATACTGGTCTACATATAGCTTCGTTTAGATCTTCTAAAAATCATGATGATGAAAATTCGAAGAAGAGAGACTAGTCAACCACTAGATGCTTGAGTTCCTATGAATTCCTTTAAATTTTTTAGAGCTTCCTCTTTAAGCTCTTCTTAGTTTAAGATACATTCCCCATTTTTTTTCTCAAGGATGTTATTCTATTTGAGATGTTCTTATATTTGTCAATATTGTGAAAGAAATTTGTGTTCTTATTCCTTTCTTAGATCCATTTTAAGCTTGCTTTTTATTTCAATAAAGAGTAATAAATTGATACAACATTTGTATATTTATGGATTGACTTTTTATCTTCTTAATTTTGTTGAAGGTTAGTTGGATTTTGGTATAGAGAATTATGGATTTGAATCAGTATTGATTTGACCATTTTAATATGATCCTTTATGTGCATTGATCTTCTAACATTTAGCTTCTTCACTTCCTGCTTAATCAACTATAGCTTCTTAAAATGTTGGAATTGTTTTCTTCCTTTTATCTCCATCTGAAGACTCCTATTGATTGCCTCTATAAAGCCTTTCTTCCTCCATTAGAAAATTGTTGAATCTAAAAGGGCTTTCCCTTCTCCATCTACTTTTTGTATCATATACTATTATTGGGGAATGATTAGATATTCTAGGGGCATCAAATATTGCTTTGTTTCTACAAAATTTCGCTAGCCAATCCTTGTTTAGAAAAGCTCAATTAAGCTTCATCCTCATCATCCAGTTGGAGCTTTGCTTATTGCTTTAAAGAACCTACCTTCCATCTTCATACCCGTAGCTCATATTTTGTAAATGCATTCTCTAAAATCATTGATGAAGAAGTATGTTCTTGCATTTCCTTCCACCTTATTCTTGTGTAGAACACTATTGAAGTCCCTTATAATAATTTAAGGGTCTTGAATTGTTGATTGAATGGATTTCAAACTAAGCCACGATACTTTCCTATAGAAATTGAAGTTAGAACCATATACCACATCACTGAATTAGTGTAGTTGAATTACAAGAAAACTACAAAGATATACATCATCTAATAAATTGAATCAATTAAGCTTACCTGTGTTTTCCTTAGATCATAAGCAATTATAACACATCCATAATGGTGAAGATTGTGGTTTGATAAGAGGGGTCAAGATTTGCCTAAAATATGCAGCTTCATGATCTTCTCCTTTATTATTTTGGTTTCCAATAACCCGATCAAAAGTGGCTTTGTTTCTTAGAAAATAATTGCGTCTAGTTTATTAAAGTTGTTTATGACACTTACATTTCATACCAATATAATTACTGAGGAATTAAGGGCTTTAATCTCTTTAATTTATTTTTCCTACTCAATTTCCTTTTTTTACTACCTTGGAACTTATTAAAATCAAGCTTTATTCCTTCGTTAATTTGGATATGTGCCTTAGCTGCCTTTTCTCTTATTGTTTGATTTTCAACACTTATATTACCTTTTAGTATGCCTTATGGGCCTTAGCTTACTTATTGAAATCAAGCTTTATTCCTTAATTAATTTGGATATGTGCCTTGGCTGCCTTACTTATTGAAATCAAGCTTTATTCCTTCATTAATTTGGACATGTGGCTCAACTTCCTCTTCTCTTATAGTTTGATTTTTAGCACTTATACTACCCTTATAGGCATTAGTTTCCTAATACTTCATACAAGTCATTCTCCTTTTGGATCGCCAGGTTATCATGTCCTTTAAGAGCAACTAATCCTTTTTTCGTTATCCTTTATATTGTTTAACACCTGAATATTGCTTTCATCTTGCTTCCTACCGTCCAAGCTCTTGAGTTCATCATAGTCTCCTTTTGTAAATGTCTTTTTATTAGGTTTCCATATTTTTCCTTATTATTTTAGTGATGGCCACCAATTGTAGGGTATATGGACTAAATCTTCCACAAGGTTATCTTCTTCTCCAAGTCCCAGTATTACAACTGTCTCTGGGAGTTATTTATTAAGTTCAATGTTAATCAAATTCTTACAAAACCTATCCTTTTTCTCTTCGCAATAGTTTCTTCTATGCATACAGGCTTGCTATCAAAGCTTACCAAGGACCTTACCCATTTGGTTGACCAATATTCCAACTGTATGCTATAGAAATTGACCCAAAAGGTACATTATCATATTTGATTCTTTGCAAGTTTATACCGGGTCCTAGACTTGAAGGAACAATGGTATGTTGTATATATTTCATAGTCTAGCTTCAACTATATTTCTAGCTTCATTTTCACTTTGGAGTTTAAATAAATCATGGTTATCTTCTGAACTAGTACCTTTTTCAGACCTTTCCCTTTCCATGCTCTCAATGCCCAACTTTGTATCACCCGGAATAAAGGCCTCTGATCTATGAAGAAGCAAACAACAGTGGTATTCCAAGCTTTTACACCTTCTCTTAGTATTTCTATATTCAGTGCTATAATGTTCCTGCCACTTGAGATACTAACAGGAGAGTACTGCTAGGTGTTTATAGCTGCTTCTTGACTACACTTTTCCAATTCTTGGTTAAAGGTTTTGGAAGGGATTTGTCTAGAGTAATGGGGCTTGAGAAGCTTGTAGCCTTGCACTTTATAGGAGGAGAGACATTGCATTTCTTTAACAAAGGCCAAGGATTGTTTGAAGGTAATTGTTGGAGAAACAGAAGCTTGAGCAGCAAAATTGGTATTTTGGAGAGAGGTGGTGGGATGTTGGGATAATAAGAAAAGAGTGATGAAGCAACTTCTAGTATCCATGGAAGAGATGCTTTAGGACGGGAAAGGTGGGAGCTTCTTAGAGAAATTACCATGACCCTTTTCCTTGCAACTTCTTGTTTTTGAAATCACTATGATGTAATTGTTAATAAATATTGTTGAGAAAAAAACAAATAGTATATGTAAAAAGAATTTTTTGGTTGATTTACTTATTTCCTATTCAACAATGACAAGTTATATGTCTATTAATTATAGCAAACTTTAGAAGTTTCTAATTGCCTCCTCGTTTTTTCATAATTATAATTACTAGTTTATATAGTTCATTTTCTCTAGCAACAAAACAAAATACGATCAATATCTACACCATTACCATTACTATCAACACAATCAATCACTACATAAGAATTATCATCTTACATGGGATAAATATAACTATCTATGATATTATTGGTTTTTTTATTTTTATTTTTTGTTTAATATCACAGTTTTACCTTTAAAAGATAGACTATATTATGTGCTATAATATTATCTACTTTTTTCCTCTTTCAAGGAGGTGGTGTTGCTTCACTTTTTGCATAAAATTTTTCATTTCTTTTCCAATAGGTCGTAATGACTTATTACTAAGGCATTAGTATAATTGAATATATGTCACATTCAACCTCTTCTTTAAATAGAAAATGAAAAAATATATGTACTCTGTGTGTGTCGTTTGATTTTGGTCATTTAGGTGGATAAATGATGCAACTTTTCTTGATGGAATGAGAAATTCTTTGTTGTCTATAAAAAGGACGCGAAGATATCCACCTCTTTTTTTTAAGTATTACAAGTGATATTCCAAATGAAAAGAAGTGAATTGGGCGAGTATTTTTTGTAGGATCTTATATTTATTGAAAAGTTAAGAGGCCAATAACATAATACTGAAAAATCAAAATTGTCTCCACTGTAGTCATCTATGCCAAAACAACAGCGGCGGAAATGAGTTTGATTACTAGGTTTTTGCTGACTTGATCGATAACTGAAATTGAATCTCTCTCAGCTGTTTATCTTGGATTCTAAAGGAGGAAAGGACCATCAACTCAAGCCACAAGTTCTTTGTTAGTTTCTATGTGCCTCACACCTCATATGCGCCAAGAAGAATGGGAAAAGGAATCAAATCACATGTGGAAAGATAATAAGGAGAGATCTAACCTTGATTACACCGAAAACTTTTTATATTTTAAGGGAAAGGTTTCCATTTCTTCTCTGCTATATCACCATAAACTAAACTATAGTTGTTGGAACTCGAATGAGAAACAACTTAGAAAATAATAATAAACTGGGAACCACAAAAATAGCCCATAAGGACCACGTGCACATACACATTTAGTCTAGAGAAGACTAGCACTACAGAAAGAGCAGCAAGTGGCATGTACCAAGTAGCAGCACTAGGACTAGGAGGAGGAGCCACCTGGTCCAATATTTATAGTCATTTTTCTGTTGCTGACTTCACCTTGTGTGTCCCAATTCTGACACTGTCTCTTCTCCATGGCTCTTTCTCTAACACAGGGATTCCGTCCACCTACCCTCTCCCTCTTTGACCGAGAATTTTACCCTCCGATCACTCTTCCTCGGAACCAACAATTGCCCACATGCCCACGACACAAAATGAACCCAAAAGTTCCAACATTTTTTAAGTTAGCGAGACCCCAAATCCTCTCTGTTTCTGCCAAGTTAGAGAAGAAGATAGAAGATGTGAGTGATGAGTTGAATAGGATTGCCTCTCAGAACTTAGACCATGCGCCTGCCCGCAGACGAGTTCGATCGGCTTTCTCTGAGGTGCAACGTCAGCTTGATCATCCACTCTTCAAGGTTTAATTTGGTATTCGTTTGGACCGATTATGATCAGTGTAGTTGTTTGATCTGTTGAGTCATGTTTTATGTCAATTTCGTTTCTTTATGAAGTTGGTAGGGATATGTTTGAAATTTTTTTTCATTTTTGTTTTGTTGGTGGACAGATGGCTCCTACTGGGATTAGGACAAAAGAGGTAAGCTCTGCTGCTTTGACACTAGAGTAGCTAGGTGCAATGAAAGAGTATCGTGAAACGTTTTTATGTTATTTGATTCTAACAATTTATTAAATTGTGTTTATTCCTACATGAATATCTAGGCCGTGCTTGATATGTTTATTTGGAATCAACTCCGGCCTCACTTAATCTTATTTTATTTTTAAGAAGAAAATATTTAGTTATTTGTGATTAATACAGTTAAAGGGCATATAGTTCAACACTCTTTATAGATAAAAACGTAACATATACACTGAGTCACTATGCAAAGGAGATGTGCGTTTGAGCTAAAATCTCGTTACCTGTCTAGCTCTTTATTCTTTCGAATGATACGCATGTTTTCTTTTAGAAATACTATGACGTTCTTTAACTTTTACCAACAGGAAAATTCTGAGTTTATTAATAAATATATTAAGCAAAGTAGTTAAAACGTATTTATTTTCTTCTTTGATAATAAAGACTATCTTGATTTCCTTGCAGTGATTATGGTGGATAGAACATGTAGTGTTTCTGGCTAGATTGCCGGTGATTTACATTATTTGAAGCGATCAATATAATCATTTGTTTCATTTTTTAATTATGTTGTCAACTGAAGGGTGATTACATTCAGTTGCCGATGGAATTTTGAACTTGGTAACAGTTGGTGTGATGTTATCCTTTTTCTGCAGTGGTATGAATGGAACTCATTAGGTTCAGAAATATTTTGCAAAAGTTGGTTGCCTGAACCAGGAGTTCGTATTAAAGGTGCTTTGTGTTTCTGTCATGGATATGGTGATACTTGCACTTTCTTCTTTGAAGGTTGGTCTCTTTTTCTCTTCTTCTCGTTTTTCAAATAACTTCACAGGTATAGCTTCATGTTTGCAATTTTCCAGGAATTGCAAAAAGAATTGCTTCATCTGGATTTGGCGTTTATGCCTTAGATCATCCTGGTTTTGGTCTTTCTGAAGGACTTCACGGTTATGTCCCAAGCTTTGATGGATTAGTAGACAATGTTATTGAACATTATAGAAAAATTAAAGGTTCAATATATGCCTTCCTTGAAATGACACTCATCAATTTTCTAATGATCCTTTTTTATTGAACATGTTTTTCTGATTTGAGTTACTATCTTGAATGGCAGAAAGACCTGAAGTGAAAGGATTACCGTTCTTCATGCTGGGCCAGTCTATGGGTGGAGCTGTTTCTTTAAAAGTTC
>JANZXP010000003.1:16252163-16277821 GCA_027576715.1 Erythroxylum flavicans
CATTTCCTTCATCTGTCCTTCCATTGGACGAGTAGGATTGCCAATAAGGCGGCTCACTCACTTGCAAGGGTAGCCTTATTATATGCAAACCTTCATCATTCGAGTGTTAGTCCCTCTTGTTTAGATTACATTTTAATTTCAGATAATTCTGCTTGTTCAGGCATTGATGGTGAAAGGCTAGTAGGATCCGGGTGTACGCGGTAAGCCTGTTGGCTTGGGTTAGTTTCGTTTTGCCTTTCTTGTCAATGTTTTTGCGTGTTAAACTTTTACTTCAAAAAAAAAGTTTGTAGGCTTTATGTCGTTTAAGAAACAATTGAATTAGGTGTTTAAAATAAGAGAACTAATCTAAAGAGATTAAAAGGGGTAGAAAAAAAGAAAACAAACTTTAAGATAGTTGTTTTATGGGTATCTATTATATTTTTATGTGCCACCTGGGACTTCAATTCAATATAAATAATCTCCTTTTTTCCAATCTATACATCTTTTAGTTTGAGATTTTTATAAATAAAAAAATTGCTTGAAGCGCAAATTTAATCAAGTATAGAATTTTACAAAGTAATATGATTTTTATTCTTCAAGGATCACTGTTGATTTAAGTAATTTGATTTGGTCTATGCATCTTTAAAAAATTGTTCTTTATATTTTTAGAAGGAGTTAGATCTACATAATTATTGTATTAACAAATTTATACAATATGTGAATAATATTTTGTATAAAGAAAATGATTTCACACTAAATGCCCTATTAACATATTACTTTATGGAGAGCTTTCTATCGAATTTGAAACCCACATAATTATTCACTATAATCTTTAATACCCATACTTAAAAAGTATACAGAAACTGATCAATTCAGATCGTTTGGTTACATTTCTATTTTTTATGATTTTTAGTTTTTGTTTTCTATTTTAAGTTTATGGTTTTTAATTAAAAAACAAAAACCTATTTACCTAAGTTTTTAATATAACGATTGAAAACAAAAACTTATTTGGTTGATATTTGTAACAAAAAATTAAAAACCAAAACATGTTTAGTTTTATCATTATGTTTCTATTTTTAATTATACTTTTATGTTAATTATTTTTTAATTAATTAATTCTCATTATATTTAGAAATAAAATATATGCATATTTATGTAATTAGAGAAATTTGCACATGAATTGTATATAACAAAATTCTATAAATTAAAAAATACATTAAATCATTGTAAGCAATAAAAGATGTTCATCATTTTATATTTCTTTAAAACATAATAATACTATCATTCACAAAAAGAAATATAAATCAATTAAAAATAATATAATCAATCCACAATTTTCAAGCAATTTCATCTTATTTGAAGTTGTGCTGGAGTGATATTGTACTCTACTTGAGAACTTGTATCTTCATTTTCACTTTCTCTAATTTGTTATTCATTTTCAATATAATTGTCAAATAATTCATCGCTTTGTCCATACATTTTAATATAATTGTGTATAACACAACAAGTAATAATGATGTTTTTTTGTTTCCTTATATCATAACTCAACATATTTGAAAGTATAAGGAATCTTGTTTTTAAAACATCAAAACATCTTTCAATAACATTTTTTAATGAAGAATACTTATAGTTAAACAATTTATGTGGACCATGAAGTCTTCCTCTTCCTCTATAATCTTGAAAACTATATCTCTCACTTCAGTATAGTGAAAGAAATCCAAGCATATTGGTGTAGCCTAAATCTACTAAATAAAACCTAAGTACTATATAAAGAACATAATATTAACAAAAAGTTATTAAAAATTAATCATAATTACTATATTTAAAATCATATAATACCTTGTGGAGATATAGAAAATTGATTCACTAGATTTGTTACTATTTCTAAAAGAACTTGAGAGTATTTGCAGTATCTTTCCATCTAGTTATTACATATGTAAAACGCATGTCAAATAAGCAATAACACATAATATTTTGGATTGAATCAGTTTTTTTACCCCCGTATGGTATTTGTTAATCGATTGAAACATGTGCATCAATATGTGTACTATCTATTGCTCCTATACAATCCCAAAAAATAAAACTATATTATTAAAATAATTATTAATCATAAGGAAATAACTAAAATAGTAATTAAATATATGAATATACCTGAAAATATGGAAAAAAATTTGAATTATGTTAAATCTCAAGAGGCATTTAGTAAAGGATGGTAGAATAATGACTATTTTTGCAAGGCGATTAACTGCATATAAGACTTTATGAAACTACATGAAAATTGTCCAGGTTGAATATTAAAAGTGTTCTACATTGACTTTAGTTGTCTTATTATACCCTATAGTCATCAAGAAAATTGTTATTTGTTTCTTCACAATCAAATGATTTATTACCTTTAAGCCTCCTAAACTCATCATCTCATCACATAAGCTTAAAAAGATTATCTTGCTGATTCTTAAGTTTTCATAAATCCTTATAAGATTGTCGTTCAAAAGTTCTAATATCTAATCATAACCTGATAGAGCATAAGTTCTACATGGCTACTTTTGTAAATAAAAATATTTATTATATCCCCCAGCTACAGAAATAATGATTACCTTCATCGTTTTATCATCAAAATCTTATTCGAAATCTGATAAGGAATCCATGTATCTACAATACCAACAATAAATAATCAATAAAACATTCAGTTAAAAGTTTAATCAAATATGAACAAAATATTCATACAAAACATAAACTTAAAATATTCATACAAAAGATAGACTTAACATTCAGTCAAACATTCATACAAAACACAAACTTAAAATGTTCAAACTATAGAATAGTTCTTAATATAGCAGTGTCAAATTAGTAAGAATTTGACATGCAATAATATGAAAATATAAGTGACATAATCGAATCCAATTTCCTTGCATCTGCAATCCTCATAAAAATATCCCTATAAATTGGAGAATCATGTAAAGCCTTCACTACTTACATATTGCACACCCTCAACGCCCAATTCATCTAAGGAATTCAAACATTTCATAATTATATTAGACTTTTGATTAATTAATGAAGCTCCAGATCTATTATCTGTAGTGGATAATGTTGCAGTTAGTTTTTTCTCAAGTAAATCATTCTTCCTTTTTGATTATTCACCAAGTATAGCAAGACCTCTTTTACAATGTTAGAATGTGTCTTTTTTACCTTTTTATTCTCAGGAGATTTTTTTTTCTTAAATGGAGAACTTATAACTTAGTCTACTTTTCATTATACAAACAATTTTCATCAATCATCAATTATATGTTCCTCTTCTATACTAGTTGATAGAGATTTAGTTGATGGATGTGCACGTAATCCAGTTGTATTTAGTGTCTCCAAAAGCAAGATAAAAGTTCGAAAACTCCTCATATCTTTTTTTCTTGAATTTGTGAGTCATGTTATGCACCTATAATGATAAAAAGGAAACATAAGAACAAATATTATATAATATGATTTATTGATAAAACAAAGATATATTTTACCTTAAATAGGTTTTCCTAACATTCATTTGTAGCATTAACTTCACAGATAAAGGAGTTGTAACCAATTCTTGTTTCTTTTAGTAAGTTTTCAAGTCTTTAATCTAGCTCTTAATATATCATACTTATTCCTCAATTGAACACCAGCATACACTTTATTGAATTTGTTTAAAGACATGCCTTAATATTCTTCCAACCAAATTTAGAAAAGGTAGTAGTTGTTCAATTTCTATTCTTCCTTTCTTTAACGATCAGTGAGAGTATATGCATCTCTATAGTATCATTTCTTACCCTCGTCCTTTTCATTTATTTCCACACAACCATTAAAATTGTTCATATTGTTTAAAGCTTCAATTACTAAATGTAATTACATATAAGTGACATCAATTGCAACAATTTCCATAAAGAATTAAATGTCAAACATGGTTCAAAAATAATAACGGGACAATTATAGATAATAGTAAAAAAAATCAAAAGTATGGAGTCTAATATAATCTCCTACTTGAAAAAAAACACCAGCCTTTGTTATGAAGTTAATACATTTAAATTAACTTCTATGCTTTTCAAATTTCCCTAACGAAAACCTTGGCTTGCCAAATTTTAATAATGTCTGTTAACTATTTTACAGGTTCATGTGTTGCCTAAAGAAATATTTGGAAAGTCAACCTTTGAATTAGCGGATGAACCCAAATACATTTGAATAAAAAATCATATTATTATAAAGCAGAATTCATACTTTCATTCATCACAAGAAAATGGATGATTAAAGTCTAATCCAAATCAATAATTGTATAATGTAAAAAACATAACTTATTATTAATTTGAAAGAACAAAATGAACTTTCATCAACCTGGTTTTCATTTGTCAACATCTACTCAACTAGAATATTTGATACGATCAATACAAGTATACAACACTACCTAATAAAGTTATAATGTTTATGAGCTATGCTTCACCTTCAAAATTTCTTATAAAGATGAATGGACGAGTGAACATTAATGTAACTTTCAAATATAACCACTTAAGACTTGAATCATGAGCAAACCTATATACATATGTACTTATTATGACATTTAAGTGCCATTGAATTAATTCAATGGGTAATTATTCCAAGTACTAAAATACACACAAAAGTTACATAACCTGTAACTCATAAATCAAGTTAACCAGAGACTAATCCCAACTCAGAATTGTCAAATCAGTTCAAGTACAAGCAAAATGGGATAATATAAACTAGCCCCTCATAACAACTCTTAACACTTTGAAAAACCTATACAATTTTACTACGTATAGATGGCTTTCTCTAAAAAAATACAACGTAAGAATCAGTTATCTAGGAGCATTGTACAAAACATAGGACTTGTAAATCTCCCATGCATATTAGAAATAATGAAGAAAGCTACAAACTAGAACTTGTGCATAAAATATAGTAAGAGAACTTAGCATGCATAGTTGTGTAAGAAATAAAACAAGAGATACAACTCCTAATTTAGGACGCAACCTATACTACTAAAGAAACGACCAATTTAATAAAAAGTTGTTTCTAATGGTGAACTCATAATTGGAATGACTAACACTTATGTTTGTTGAAGTAGTTAATTATCTAATGAAAAAGGTTTCATCGAATAATCACTTGTCAAAAGAGGAAAATCACGTGGCTGTTCTAAGTAAGAAAGTGTGAAGACAAATCGATTAAATCAATGAAATATTATAAGAGTTTGTCCAACCACAATTTATAAAGGAGTTTCAGGAGAAAGTGAACAAGTTTAGATTCCTTAAAGGGACACATGATTTTCTTGTTGTCTACTTATAGTGTTTACATGTTCAAGTTGTGTTTGAAATACACAAGGGCAGCTAGAAGGTATAATACTAATACTAGCTTACAAACTCACTAATGTTAATGAAATGTTAGACTTGAACCTAACAAAACATTTTTAGACCCATTCTTTGTACAATGATGTGGAATGATTAACCCCCATGCCACAAAACTGTTTTTTTTTTACTCAGCGTGGTAGTCTTGTGTACTCTCACAGTTTACGCTTATACACTTATAAATAGTATGAAGCACTATGCACCTCCATGTCAAGTTTAAACAATTGTAAGTACTGAACTTATACCGTAAGTTGTGCCTACTCTTTTACACGACAATTTCACTTATATCATTTCAAGCAAGATTCATCCTTCTCATGTGATCATCGACCAACAACCTTGTTCTTGAATGCCTCATAACCCTCGTGGTGTTGGACTCCCACACTCTTACAAGAAAACTACACAAGTACTAAATATTAATGGCAACAATAAGAACGAAAGAGATACAACAAAATGCCAACTTTTATTACTTCCTTCAAAGTATACAAAGTTTTCTCAATCTCAGTGTCTCGCACTCTTTAACATTTAGAGGAGCAAGGCTCAAATGAGCTATTCATAGGCATCTCTAGATGGCTAAGTTAGAGTTCTAACTAAACTCAACTAGCTAACATTATATCTTATCCTTAGTAGATTACATCACACTAATAAATAAGATGACATCCCCATCCAACTAGAACTCTATCCGATAAGATCTACTTACATAACACTAACAAGATAAAAGATTGCATCTATCTAAGAATGATCTATCCATATCCATAAAGATCTCCACTATCTTCAAATGATCCTCCTATATGGTCTTTATCCTTTAGAGTTGATGTGTTATCCTTTGTGATCTTATCCGTCACATCTTTTAAGATCTCCTTATCTCTATTTGTTAATGATAAGTCATCCAAACCAAAGCCTGTCATAGCACATTGATCTATCCAATGCTTCCCAATTTCAAATCTAGTAGGCATGATTTGTTCATTTGAGCATACATTAAGCCCTTAGTTTATCAAAAATTCAGCCTTAGCCAAGTCAACTTGTGCAAGTTTTGAAACTCTACCAAAACTTGCACCATGCTTGATCTACTTGGTAAGTAACCTTAGACCTCTTGCATGCCACCATCATGCGTGTGATCCAGATAACCTTTTACTTGATGTCCATCTTAAGTCTTTTGGTCTCACATGCAAATCTTGCATCTAATCAAAGATTTCCACCAATGTGTACCAATGCATTCTGGCGTTTGACATTGTCCATTTTCCTTGCCTACTCGCATGCCTCTACCTTGTTTCGTCGTCCCAAGAGTCAAACATTCGTTAAGGCTGGTTATGCTCTCATAATTTCGCTACTAAGACTTGGGGTTCTAACACCAACGTACAACCCACTAAACCAAGTATCTGAGAATGATAGCTATTTGCTTAGTGGTTCAAAAATTTTGGGATGAAACAATCTATACTTGTAGTAATAGCATATATCCCACATACTCACATTTGTTGGGTTCCAAAGAAGTAAACAAGTACTTTCTCACATATCCAATTCTCTGGCTCATTTATCATACAGAAACACAAAAAATCAAAAATTCAGAATCGTAGAAATACAAAAAAACAATAAATTAGAAATATAGAAAAATGATAAACTAGGAAAACCAAAAACGTAAAAAAATCAGATGTTGACGGAAAATGAGAACCGGTAAAACAACAAATTAGGAAAGCCAGAAAAATAACACAATTCGATAAAAATTACTTTTAATATAAGTAGAAAAATATCTAATCAGTTTTGAAAACTCACCTAGTGAAAAGCTGGAGTTTAATTTTGCCTTCTACATGGATATAGAAAGGGGAAAATCAACAAAATTTTTAATTATGGAGAATAATAACAAACTTAAAAAATTACTTACATTATGCAGCAAAAATTCACTAGAGCAACACAAGAAAGAGAGAGGAGATGAGTTATGGACATAAGAGAGAAGAGATGAGTTATCAACGTAAGATAGAAGAGAAGAACAAAGAAGTAGAAAAGAGAGGAGACGAGAGTTTCCAAAGAAGTTAACAAGAGGAGGAAATAGGAACGAAAACTTCTCGTGAAACATTAAAAAAAAAAAGCCTAACTTCTGTTTTAACTTCTTGTTTCATGTTTTACAGAAGCCACAATAAACAGAAAAATAAAACAGAAACAAACGGCCCTACATTTTTCATTTCTTTTTTTTCCCAAATCAATAGTTTACTTTGCACAAATGAACGAGGAACCTGTTCACTACCATCCCTAGGAAACCTAAAAGAAAATACATGCAGACTGTGGCATTGACCAAAACAGCTTCCGATCTATTCTTGTCTTAGAATTTGTACAACCTGCAAGTTTGTCTTTATGCATCCATGTCACTCCTAAACCAGCTCTTCAACAGAGGCGTTTTCGGTTCTAAATGGTTCGTGCCCCAGATTTTCTTTCGAAGTTTTCTGTCTCAATTTGGACTTATTGTTGATTCTAACGTGTACTCAAATTGCATTGTTGGTTTTGTTGATTCAATTGTGACTGGTTTACTTTATACACCTGTGGGTCAAATTATGTGCTTTTTCTACTTCTGAGATTTTAAACCTAGTAAGTCAAAATTCTGATCCTTATGATCCGTCTCTGGATTTCGGTTGATTGATTTATGTAACTGCAGTATTTAGTTCGTTTGTCTTGATTTTATATCATAGATGTAGCGATTTGTAGCGAGTGGGATTTTCTCTTTGTATCTGCTTTTGGTTGTGATAGTTCCAGTCAAATGAAATTCTCTTCCGTGTCCTCAGAGCTTCATTTGTTTTGTTTCTCGTCAATATTTTTGGGCATTTGAATGTATTTTGTTGATTGGCTTTGTAGCAAAACATCCTTGACCTTGGCAATTTCACGCATCAAATTGCTGCAAAATAAGAGAGGTTTGCATCTCAAACACATGCGCACGGAGATTGCACAGTTTTTGCAGGCTGGCCAAGAAGCAATAGCTCGAATTCGGGTATGCATTGTGTTTCGACTGCTTGTGAACTGCTGTCAGGATTTTCCTTCTTTTAATAATTGAGAAAATAACTTTTATTTGCTGCATGGCTTTCTTTTTTGTTAGGTTGAACATGTACTACGTGAGCAAAACTTATGGGCTGCTTATGAGATATTGGAGCTTTTTTGTGAGTTTGTTCTTGCACGTATTCCCATTCTTGAAAGTCAGAAGTAAGTTCATTGACTACCGGTTGTTTATATTTGAGAATTTTCATATTACTTTCAATTATTGACCAATTTGTGAAAGATATTTATTTTGTGGGTGTGTGATTTGATTTTTCTTTCTTTATATCATTTTGTGATCATAAACCTATTTGTTGAACCATTTTGAATGCGTTTATATAGACATCAGTAACATGTGATCATTAGTAGTTCCCTAGTACTTTTCATGATCCATTGTTTCATCAGTAGTTCCTCTTACCTTGAGGCTGCTTCGAGGTTTAATGTGCAATGATTGGAAGAAGAATTGGAAGTTGAGCTTCATGTTACTTAGATGTTCCATGAAATGCTGCAGCAAAGCTAAAACTGAATTTTACTGTTCCTATTTATGCCTCTGCTTCTTTAGAAGAATCAAGTCTTGAATTAGGGGCGAAGCTAGAAGCAGGCGTAGTGGGGGCAAATTTTCTCTCTGGTAGAATTAAAAATTTCCACCAACTTCATCCCAAATTTTCCCAAAAATTGTAACTTTTTTTGGGCGTAGTAGGAGGATACACATGGTTCCACCCATATCATTACTAGTTATATATTCTACACTCTCTAACTCTACATGCTTGTGTTTGGACCACTCTTTGTAAACTTAACAAGACTCGCTATCTATATCTTAGGTAAAACTTCCTATGGTAATGCCTTTTATTTCGCAATTGTTTTGCCTTTCATCTTTGATCTAAGAACCTCTCGTCTTGTTTGAACCCAATGTTAACTTAGGGCTTGAGTTGAATGATTGTTTTTGTGGTGATATTAACATTCTATTGTTCGTTGATTGGGAAGGGAAACTTTTACATACTAAATATTCATTGATAAGCCACAAGCATGTAGAATCAAATCCATAGGATTTCGGCATACCTTCCACAAAATCCATAGTTATGTCCTCCCATATGGCTTGAGGAATTGGAAGGGGTTGAAACAGACGAGCGGGGGAGAGGATCTCATATTTATGTTGCTGGCAGACAGGACATTCAACCACAAAATGCTTTATATCAGCTCACATACCCTCGCAAAATATTTCGGAAGAAATTCTTTTGTAGGTGCGAAGATATCCACCATGTCCTCCAATAGGACTATTATGGAACTCTTCCAAGAACTTGGGAACGAAAGAGCACGTGTTAGGAATGGCCAATCGATCGTTGTAATATAGCAGCCCCTAATGCAAAACCCATCCCTGTTTCCCATTCAAATCCTGCTGCAAGAGGTGTTTAATAGATTGCAAGTGGGCATCTTGTTGAATCTCTGCACGCAACTTGTCCCAATCAACCCAGGAAGGTACTCAAATGGCTTGCATTTCGAAAAACAAGGGAAATCGTGATAAAGTGTTTGCGGCTGTATTTTCCAGGCTTGGTTTAAACAACACTTCAAAATCAAATCCCATCAACTTGGCCAGCCAACGTTGATACTCACTAGATACAATCGTTTGCTTAAGCAAACACCGAAGAGATTTTTGATAAGTGCTAACAAGGAAATGACGGCCTAATAAATAGTGGCGCCATTTTTGGATTGCCATAACGATCGCCATAAGTTCGCGCTCATACAATGATTTGAAACATGACCTTCCAACTAAAGCATGGCTGAAGAAAGCTATAGGTCACCCTTTTTGGCTCAAAATAGCACCCGACCCCAATTTCCCATAATCACGAACAAACCGCTGATAATAGCTTGTTAGCCTAAGGAATCCTCTCAATTCCTTTTGGTTTTTTGGAATTGGCCACTCATCCATAAGTCTAACTTTTTCAGGGTTTGCGGACACTCCCTTCTCAAAAATCATGTGCCCCAAATATGCCAACTCCATTTGCCCAAAGCAGCACTTTTTCAAGTTTGCAAATAATTGGTGCTTGCGAAGCTGAGATAAATTAACACGTAAATGCTCAATATGGTCACTCATAGAAGCACTGTAAATCAAAATATCATCGAACAAAACAAGCGCATACTGCCGACCCTTGAAAATACTTTCGTCAATGCCTAAATGTCGCCGGTGTGTTCGTTAACTCCAACAACATTACAAGGAACTTGAAGCGACCATCAAGAGTACGAAACGTTGTTTTATGCACATCCTCCAGTTGGACTCAGATTTGGTGGTATTCGGACTTCATGTCAAGTTTAGTAAAAATTGTTTCCACATTTAACTCATCAAGCAATTCGTCAATATTTGGAATTGGAAATCTGTGCGGAACTCTTGCGCGATTCAAGGCCCTATAGTTTACACAAAATTGCCAACTCCCATCCTTCTTTCGAGCCAATAATATCGGGCTCGAAAATGGGCTCACACTTGGCCTAATTACTCTTTCCTCTAGCATCTCAATCACTAACTTCTCAATTTCATTTTTCCGAATAAGTGGATACTAATAAGGCCACACATTGACTGGTTTTGAAACCCTCCTTAAGCACTATCGCTTGTTTATGACCTCTGAAGGGGGTAACTCTTTAGTTGTAGCACACACGTCATTAAATTCTTCCAACAACTCTCTCAACACAAGCACAACATCCTCCAGTCTTTCCTTTTTTGGTTTCTAAGTGAAACAACTGCAAACATTAAACCTTCTTTCTCCAACTGCAATTTTTTCACCATGGTTTTTAGAGAGACCATGGCTTTTGTCAAGCTAGGACCACCTTTCAAATTAATTGACTGACCGCCCAATTCAAACGTCATCGTAAGCTTCTTCCAATCATCACGTTTCTCTCCCAACGTTGCTAACCACTTTAGGCCCAAAATAACGTTAGTACTTCCTAAAGGTAATGGTAAGATGTCCTCCACAATTGTTATGTTTTGGAGCTTCAAGAACGCACGCTTACACACCCATTCCTTTCAACTATTTCCCGAAACCAATGACCACTCCATATTGTGAAGTCTCCTGAATGGGCAATTGCAAAGCCTCCACAACACCAGTGGAAATGAAATTATGCATGGCCCCGCAGTCAATTAAAACCACTTCATCTAACCCATGCACTTCTCCTTTCAATTTTAGAGTCCTTGGTTTGGACAATTCCACAACATAATTCAAGGATGATCCTACTCCTCATAGCACCTTTGTTTCAGCGGGACCCATCTACTCTATACCATCCCCTCCGTCTTCCTCACTCACTAACAACATATGCAATTCTTTCCTTTTACATCGATGTCCAACATGCCATTTTTCATTGCAACGATAACAAAGCCTCTGTTCTCTTCGACTCTGAGCTTCATTGGGCGTAAGCTTTTGAAATCGTGGGTACCCATAAGACGGTTGGTGCTTGTGTTTTTGGTTTTGCGGATGATTTGGGGAGGTTTGGCGTTTTGGGTGTTAGTGTTTTGAGTTGCTAGTGAAAGGGTTGTAGGGTTTGTTTGGGGTTCATGTGACCGTACGATTTGAATAGGATTGAACGGGGCTTTTTGGTGGGTTTGGTGTGTTGGGCAGTAGACAGGACCTGGTTCTTGTGTTCAACCTGGCCTGTAGCTTCCATAGTCTCCTTCATATTTCGTGGGTTTAGAACCAACAGTTTAGCCCGAATTTTCTCATTAAGGCCATTAACAAATACGACAGACATGATGTTGTCGTCAACCCTTCCAACCGATGCCGCTAAATATTCGAATTGGGCTCTGTATTACGCCACCGTTTCGTGTTGTTTGACGGTGAAGAAACGATGGAGTAAATAGCCATCTTGTAATCCAGCGAATCGATGCAACATCTAGGTTTTTAACTGCTCCCAACTCTCAAAAACCCTATCCCTCTCTTCAAACCTTAGCCAAGCTTATGCCTCACCTTCAAAACAAACACCCACTGCCTCAAGCTTCACTGCCTTTGATAGATGGTTAATGGAAAAATACCTTTCAGCTAAAAATCCAAGAATCAACGCCCTCCCATCAAACATTGGCAATTCCAACTTTCGAGGGTGTCGGTCTTTCTCACAGATCTGTTCAGCAGTTGCTGTCACCTCCTTTGGTGTCGTCTCTTTCTCGACATTAATGGGTTCCATCACGTTTCGCTGGGCATTACTGGATTCTGCACAGTTTGAGTTTTCTGGGGACGAGTTTTGTAACAGGGTTTTAAGTGAATGTTGATTTTCTTTCATTTGTTGAACCAACAAGGTTACTGCAGCTGATAGCCCAGCCACCTCTTTTTTAAGTTTAGGAATTTCTTTGACACTTTCAAGTTTTTTGATTCGGGAATCCATTCTGATTTTGGGCATGAACTGCTCCGGGATCGAAACAGCTCTGATACCAATTGTTACAGGCCTCATGGGAGAACCAACCCCAAAATCTAGCTTAAAGGGTAGGGGAGCCCATAAGCCTATAAACCCCACATCAGCCTCTCTTATTACCGATGTGGGACAATTAGACCGTAACAAATATCAACTAATTATCTATAGAAAATCAGCTAATTATCTCTATATTATGGAAATAATCAGCTAATTATTTGTAAAGAATTAGCTAATTATCTCTAGTTGATTATTTCCATGATATCAACATTCCTCCTCAAGTTGGTGCATAGATATTGATGAAGCCCAACTTGCTTACAAAGAACTCAAAATTTTGTTTTAGTAGTCCTTTGGTGAAGACATCGACAACTTTTTTTAAGTACAAATGGTATGTGAATGAGTCCACTTTCAAATTTTTCTTTTATAAAATGTCTGTCAATCTCCACATGCTTAGTCTGATCATGTTGAACTGGATTGTTGGCAATACTGATAGCTGCTTTGTTATCACAAAACAACTTCATTGGGTGCTCCATTGGTTTGTTAAGTTCTTCCATTACTCTTTTGATCCAAATTATTTCACAAATTCCTTAAGCCCCCTCCGCACTACTTCTGGTTACCACACTTTGCTTTTTCCTCTTCCAAGTTACTAGATTTCCCACAAATATATGCAATACCCAGAAGTTGATCTTCTGTCAGTAAGAGACCCTGCCCAGTCTGCATACGTGTGGACTTCAACTCTTTTTTGATCACTTTTCTTGAAGAATAATCCTTTCCCTGGAGTTCTTTTCAAGTATCTTAAGGCTCTATACACTGCTTTCAAGTGTTCTTCATAGGGAGTATGCATAAACTGAATTACCACACTGACAATAAAGGAAATATCTAATCTGGTGTGAGATAAATAGATTAGCTTTCCTACTAGTCGTTGATATCGACTTGTATCTATTGAAATTCCTTTAACCTTATCCAGCTTTGAGTTGAATTCCATAAGAGTATCTGATGGTTTACATCCACTCATCCCAGTTTCTTCTAGAAGGGCTAGGATATACTTCGGTTGGGAGACTACTAGGCCCTTCTTAGATTTAGCAATTTCCATCCCCTAGGAAGTATTTAAGATACACCATGTCTTTGATTTCAAACTGCTTTGAGAGATTCTTTTTAAGGATTTCAATTTCCTCAAAATCATTGCCAGTGAGGATAATGTCGTTTACGTGCACAATTAGAATCACATTCCTTCCTTCTGTAGAAGTTTTTATGAATAGAGTATGATTAGACTGCCCCTGAAAGAAATCTTGGGACTTCATATAAAGATTTTTTTAGTTTGCATATCCTTTTTTCGAAGCTTTCACTAAATCCTGGGGAGGCTCCATACACATCTCTTCTTCCAAATCTCCATTTAAGAAGACATTTTTCACATCCAACTAATGTAGAGTCCAATCTAGATTAATTGCAAGCAACACTCACACAATATTTAACTTAGCAACAGGTGAAAAAGTTCTGAATAATCTACACCATGGGTCTGTGTAAACCCAGAGGCGAGTCTTATATCTTTCACGTGATCCATTAGAATCGTAATTTACCGTGATTACCCATTTACATCCAACCAATATTTTTCCTCTTAGAGGATCAACTTCCTCTCACATTCTATTTTTTCCCAAAACTCTCATCTCTTTCAGGATTGCATCCCTCCACTCAGGAATATTTAGAGCCTCTTGTATATGCTTAGGAGTGGAAACATTGGATAACTTAGAAGTAAATGCTTGAAATGATGGAGATAGACTTTGATATGATAAGTAGTTATCCAAAGGATATTTCTTACAAATTCTAGAATACCTCACTTCATGTAGGGTAACAGGAAAAATTCATTTTCAATTGTTTCAAGGAGCCTTGTTGACGCGCACATGGAGGTGATTCGATGAAGGGTTGTTCGAAAATCCTTGGAAGTTAATGATGGTGGCGTCGGCTTGATGGGTTTGTGAATATTGGAAGTTTCGGCAAGGAAGGACACGGAAGAACAAGATTTGAAAATTCAACAAAAATAAGAGGATACGCAAGGTTCAATCCCTCCTAGACCTCACGAATACTTGATTCGAGCAACCTAGATGATCGGAACTAAAACCAAGAAGGTTGAATCAAACAAACACGCCACAATTTGGGAAAATTGTTGAGTGAATTATTGATTCGTGTTGAAACAAGAACAAGAGGAATAAACCTTACTGTAGCGGCGGCACAATCAGGAAATAATAGTTCATCTTCTTACAAAAACCCTAATGAACCGATTTATACCTAGGCTTAATAATAAGTACTCGGGCTTTAATTTGGGTTAGCCCAAAAAAAAAGGTGTCTTAACTTAAAATAATTAAAAAGGTCTAATTTATGGGCTTAAGCGAATAAGTGAGCCCATCCTAACTAAAACCACACATGGTCAGCTTATTGCCTCTTGGGCTTAAGTGAGGGACTAAAATTAGGCCAAGTCTTCAAGTCTTCAAGTCCCAAGGGTATCTGGTCCAAGAATTTGAGTTAGATGGATCAATTTGGGTTGGGATCCATAAAGCTCTCCTCTAATAGGCTTGAACTATTCCATCCTCTCTAAAAGATAGCCCACGTGCACATGGAGAGCCTCCTTAAGTCTCTTGGCCCTAGCTCTGGTCATGGGCCCAACTGGTATAGCTAGCTTTCCTCCCTTGCCTCTGTCATTCATGCCAACTCTATGGCGATCCGTGTTCCTGCTCACATCAGTCCCTCCTTCCTCAAGAAGATTCTTCCTTTGATCTGAATCCATATCAAAAGGAGATAAGTCAGCAACATTGAAGGTAGCAGACACGTCATACTTACCTGGCAAGTCGATTTTGTAAGCATTGTCATTGATTTTCTCCACAACTTGGAAAGGACTATCACCCCGCAGGTCTAGCTTGGATTTCTTATGAGTAGAAAAACGCTCCTTCCTAAGGTGCACTCAAACCCAGTCTCCAGGTTCGAAAGTCATCAACTTCGGTCCTTTATTGACTTGACGGGCATAGATCTTGTTTCTTTCCTCAATGTGTTGTCGTGCCTTCTTATGAATCTCCTTCACTATTTCGGCCTTCCTATTCCCATCTGTACTAGACAACTCATGCAGAGGTAAAGGAACCAAATCTAAAACAGTCAAAGGATTAAACCCATAAATAATCTCAAAAGGCGAGAACTCTGTGGTAGAATACATACATCTATTATATGCAAACTCAATGAATGGAAAGCAATCACGCCAAGTTTTCAAATTTCTCCTTACAACAGTACGCAAAAAAAGTCTCCAAGGTCCTATTCACAACCTTAGTTTGTCCATCAGTCTGTAGGTGGCAAGTAGTAGAATATAAAAATTTAGTTCCCAACTTTCCCTACAATACACGCCAAAAATGACACAAAAACTTAGCATCTCTATGCGAAACAATAGACTTAGGAATACCATGCAATCGGACATCTTTAAAGAACAAATCAGAAATATGCACGACATCATCAATCTTATGGCATGAAATGAAATGTGCCATTTTACTAAATCTGTCCACAATAACAAAGATGCTATCAAACCCCTCTTTGTTTTAGATAAACCCAAAACAAAGTCTATAGATATATCCATTTAAGGGTCAGTAGGTAAAGGCACAGGGATATAAAATCCATAAACTTTAGAAGTGGATTTGGCCTATCTACAAATAATGCATCGGCTACACACACGCTCCACATCTTTGCACATACATGGCCAATGAAAATGTTCATCCAAGATATTTAATGTCTTGACAACCTTAAAATGCCCCATTAACCCACCACTATAAGCCTCATTCACAAACAGCTCATGCAAAGAACAATTAGGTACGCACAATTGATTTCTATGATATAAATAACCATCAGACCTAAAGTACTTATGAAATGCGCCATGTTTACATGCGGCATACACATTAGTAAAATCCACATCAGTGGCATACAATTCCTTAATTTGCTCAAATCCCAACAAATTTGAACTAAGAGTAGATATTAAATAATATCTCATAGATAAGGTGTCGGCCACTACATTTTCCTTCATTTGCTTGTAGTGTAGCACGTATGGAAAGGTCTCCAAAAACTCCATCCAAGTCGCATGTCTCTTACTCAACTTATCTTGGCTGTTCAAATGCTTAAGTGACTCGTGATCCGTCCAAACGACAAACTCCTTTGGTTTAAGGTAGTGCTGCCACACCTCTAATGCTCTTACCACGGCATAGAGTTCCTTGTCATAGGTCAGGTAGTTGAGTTGGGCGCCACTTAACTTCTCATTGAAGTATGCAACTGGTTTTCCTTCCTATAACAACGCAACTCCTACACCAATCTCAAAAGCATCATATTCAACTTCAAACATTTTATCAAAATTGGGCAAACAAAGAATATGAGTAAAACATAAATTTTCTTTTAACAAGTTAAATGCACGTTCTTGCTCTTCCCCCTATGTAAACCCTCTCTCTTTCTTGATTATCTTAGTCAAAGGTGCAGCAATGGTAGAGAAATCCTTCACAAACCTCCTATAGAAACTAGCAAGTCCATGAAAACTCCTCACTTCGGTCACACTTTTAGGATTCAGCCATTCTTGAATAGCCTTCACCTTTTCACTATCCACTTCAACTCCCTTCAAACTGACCATAAGTCTTAAGAAATTCAACTTATCAATGCAAAACGTACAATTCTTAAGATTTGCATACAACTTTTCCTTTCTCAATACATCAAGAACATACCTCACATGCATGACATGCTCATCCAATGTAGTGCTATACAAAAGAATATCATCAAAGTAAACAACTATAAATCTGCTTAGAAATTCACGCAAAACATGATTCATTAACCTCATAAAGGTGCTAGGTGCGTTAGTTAAGCCAAAAGGCATCACTAACCACTCATACAGCCTATACTTAATTTTAAAAACAGTTTTTCATTCATCCCCATGATGCATTCGAATTTGATGATATTCACTTTTTAGATCAATTTTTGTAAATGCACCATGCAATTCATCCAACATGTCACCTAACCTAGGAATGAGATGTCTATACTTTACAGTGATTTTTTTCACAGCTCTACAATCCACGCACATCCTCCACATTCCATCCTTCTTTGGCACCAACAAGATAGGAACAACACACAGATTCAGCTTTCCCTCACAGGGCCCTTCTCTAATAGCTCATCCACTTGCCTTTGAAGCTCTTTTGTCTTCTCAGGATTACTCCTATAGGTTGGTCGGTTTGGTATTTAAGCTCTGGGCATAAAGTCAATTTCATGCTCAATACCCTGTAAGGGTGGTAGCCCTTTAGGTATTTCCTTAGGGAAGACATCTCTATATTCCTGCAAAAGAGACTTAAAAGCACTTGACAAATCTTGATTAGGGTTAGTTTCTGCCATAAAACACTCCCTATATCTAACCACCACAAGTGCTCTTTTCTCTCCACATACTCTTCTCAAATCTTTTCCCTTAGCAAATAAGTTTACCTTATTTTTTTTCTCACTCTTCTTTTCTCTCCCTGCACTTTTCTCTCCTGCACATCCTACTTTCTTTTCGTCACTCGTGCAGTCACTCTCTATTGGGCCAATTCATTTTTCTTTTGGACCTTTTTTTCTCTCTTTTTTTGAACCTCACTACCCGAACCCTCCTCATTTTTCATCGTTTTGACTTGGTCCAAGTAGATCTCATAGGGTGACAATAGTGCCAAGATGAAATTTCTACCCTTGAATTTAAAGGAGTATCTATTGGTTTACCCATCATGCTCTACACGCCTATCAAATTGCCATAGTCTCCCTAACAACAAATGACTTGCTAGTATAGGTACCATATCACAAAGTACCTCATCCTCATATCTACTCATTGAAAATGACACTAAACCTGCTTTGTCACTCTCACCTCACCACTGTCATTAAACCATTGTAACTTATATGACTCAGGATGCTTCCTCCATGTTAAGTTCAATTTAGTCACCATAGTCATACTAGCTACATTTATACAACTACCCCCATCTATGATCAGATTATAAACTTTTTCTCCTACTAAACACCTCGAATGAAATAAGTTTTCTCTCTGATCTAAAACTTCCTCCTTTACCCGAGCACTCAAAACCCTCCTAACAATAAGTGCTTCTCCTATGGAAGCCCTCTCCACGCAATCATCATCACTATCATTTTCATCACATGACAAGGAATTACATTCACTATCATCTTCAGACTCAACTACCCTATTATCCCTTATGTACATGAATTTATTACTAGGACATTGAGATGCAATATGACCCAAACGCAAACATTTAAAGCATTTAACTCTAGAATGTTTACTAGAAGATGCTTGGGTGTTAGGTATACCTTTTGTTTCAACCCCTACATGCAACCTCTTTGGAGTTTCCTTGAAGTCTTCGTTCCATCCCTTGCTATCACTCTAGCCTTGAGTTGCCTATCCACTTTCATGGCCATGTTTACCATGTTTTCAATCTCCACATAGTGTTGCAACTCTACCACATTGACTATCTCCCGATTTAACCCACTCAAGAAACGTGCCATAGTAGCCTTTGGATTCTCCTCAATATTAGCTTAGATCATGGCTATCTCCATCTCCTTGTGGTAGTCCTCCATTGACTTAGACCCTTGTGTGAGTCCTTGGAGCTTTTGATACATCTCACGGTAATAATATGAAGGAACAAACTGCTTCCTCATACACGCTTTTATTGCTGCCCATGTAGTGATGAGGTGCTCTCCATTCCTCCTTCAAAACGTCACCAACTGATCTCACCATATTAATGCATAGTCAGTAAACTCAACAGTAGTAAGCTTTACCTTTGTCTCCTCAGAGAAGTTATGACACTAAAAAATTAAGTCTACTTTTCGCTCCCACTTAAAGTAAGCCTCAGCATCATTCCTACCCTTGAAGGATGGAATTTGCATATTTATATATTTGAGGTCTCCATCTCGCCTGTTGAGTGATTCTTCTCTCCTAGCCCTCCTAGGCATGTGCTCCCTATACTCCTCCTCCTCCTCCTCATCAAACTCGTCTTCCTCAACCTCATACCATGGTGGTGGTGGTCTACGAAAAGGAAGTGCTTGCAGTCGAAATACAGCACGTCAAGCTTGAGGTTCCTCACGTCCTCCATATCTGAGCTTCGCAATCTGCTGACCTTGCCTCTCCATGACCTCCCTCATTTCGGTACAGGTCAGATTGAGCCTCTCGAACTGCTGTTGAACGGCTCTCAAGGTGAGAGCATTCATCTCTCCAATTCGGATCTCATCATGTTCTCCTCCTTCCTGAGATATTGTGTAGACTAAT
This sequence comes from Erythroxylum flavicans, assembly GCA_027576715.1. Lineage (NCBI taxonomy): Eukaryota > Viridiplantae > Streptophyta > Magnoliopsida > Malpighiales > Erythroxylaceae > Erythroxylum > Erythroxylum flavicans. The sequence goes on from JANZXP010000003.1 coordinate 16,272,204, forward strand.
TTCTTCTTGCAAAACAAATGTTAGTAATAAACAGCTTCACAACACTCCCTCACCTGTTTCACTCAAGTCAAAGTCACTCCCCTCGTGTTTTCACAAGTCACGGATTTTGCCCTCAATTATACTCACACACTCTTGCTTCTTACCACTCAATTTCCTTTGAAATTCAAGTCACAAGTCGGAACCATGTTTTTACCAATCAACAATCCCAAAGAAGTAGAGTGTATGTTCAAACAATTTGCAATATGAATCCAACGATTAAGCCAGTAGGTGCCCAATTAAAGCTCTCAATGATTAAACAATTCGCAAAGACAAATTAATAAGGAAAGAATTCAATTCAAACGATCAAACAATGTAATTGAACAATTCGATCAATAGGCTTTTTCTTGGAATTTTTTAGACTTTTTTTGGATTTTTTTGAATTTTTTCAAAATTTTTCAGACTTTTTTTCAAATTTTTTTCGAAATTTTTTTCGAATACCAATAGAAGATAAAATAAAGAAGAGAAGAAACCCTAGGTCGAAATTTTTCACACCCTAAGTTTGGTTGAAGTCGATGGGTTTGAAGGAGCAAAATTAAATAAAAGTGACGAACAAACCTTAATTTTGCTTTGAAGTAAATAAGAATTTACCTCACACCAATGCTCTGATATCAATTGATGTGCTAACGGAGGTGATTGGAAGAAGGGTTGTCCGAAAATTCTTGGAAATTAATGATGGTGGCGTTGACTTGATGGATTTGTGTATGTTTGGAAGTTTTGACAAGGAAGGATAAGGAAGAACAAGATTCGAAATTCAACAAAGAATAAGAGGATATGCAAGGTTCAATTCTTACTAGACCTCACGAATACGTGATTCGAGCAACCTAGATTATCAGAACTAAAACCAAGAAGTTTGAATCAAACAAACATGCCACAATTTGAGAAAATTGATAAGTGAATTATTGATTCGTGTTGAAACAAAAACAAGAGGAAATAACCTCACTATGGCCAACGACACAATCAAGAAAATAATAGTCATCCCTCTACAAGAACCTAATGAACCTATTTATACCTAGGTTCAATAATAAGTACTCGGGTTTTAACATGGGTTAGCCCAAAACAAAAAGGTGTCTTAACCTAAACTAATTAAAAGGTCTAATGTATGGGCTTAATAGTCCAAGCCTTCAAGTCCCAAGGGTATCCAATCTAAGGATTTGAGTTAGATGGATCAATTTGAGCTAGGATTCATAAAGCTCTCCTCTCACAAGCTTGGATTGTTCCATCCTCTCTAAAAGATCGCCCATATGTGCATAGAGAGCCTCTTTAAGTCGCTTAGTCGCTTAGCCCTAGAGTTGGTTATGCACTCAACTGGCATAGGTAGCTCTCCTCTCTTACCTCTATCATTCATGCCAACACCATGGCAATCCGTACTCCTGCTTACATCAGAACATTTACCAGTTAAGTGAGCACTAAAGGGTACAATGTTGAATCTTTATGGAATATAAGCTCTTTCAAGGCTGACTCTACTATTGTTAGGCTTAGTTTGCTTCTTTATTCACCCCAACTTTTCCAAAAAAGAATGAAGTTGCCTTTTAAGGGATTAGCGTAACTTCTGCACTGTCATCAATTGGTTTTCAGTATTAGCAATTCCACGCAATGAAGAATTAGTTGTCCGTTCTTTATCCATACAGCTCATCTGCTAATGATTACATAATGCAGGCTGTCCTGTTTACTGGAACTTAATTGATGTGCGTTCCTAACCATTGAAGTCCCTTGTTTCCATGCGTTTTAAGCTTTAGAAATCACACAACTCAATGATATGCGTTATTCTTGTCAGCCCAGCCAATCCGACAAGTTCACCGTTGTCCAAACTTGTTTAACATGTTACACTGAGTTCTGTTATTATTCTGATGACGTGTGCGTTTCATATCTTTGAAAATGCCAGAAATAACTGGATTTAGGTCATTTGTGTCTTCCAGTTTGGCATGTCCATGTCGTGCCCTTTTCTAGTATGTATAGAGGTTCGTGCTCCTGCTATCATCACATACATACTAATTGTCTGTCTTATATGTAAATCCGGCTCAAACCCCTCCATGATCATCGTCTCAAACATCTGGGATGGGATGGGATCCCATTCTTTCGTTCTTAGTCACCAAGTTTGCTGCTCACGTGGGATTTAACATCATTTTTTCTTGGCTTTAATCTATGATAATCGTCTCAAACATCTGGGATGGGATGGGAACCCATTCTTTCGTTCTTAGTCACCAAGTTTTCTCCTCACGTGGGATTTAACATCATTTTTTCTTGACTTTAATTTCTCTCCTCCTTGAGTTAGGAAATTCCATGTCAAACACTCTCTCTCTCTCTCTCTTAAAGTTTTTATTGTGTTCTGCAAATTTGATGAAGTTCAGTTACTGCAATATTAGTCTTCTTAACCTATTTCTTAGGAGTCTCAACCTTGGCATCAGTTTCCATTTGCTTCATGTTTGCCACCTAAATCTGATACTCATCCTCAACTCCACGAGAATTAGCAGCTGCTTTAGAAGCTAAACAGTGCTTCATTGTTGATCACTTCTTCGATATCCTTTGTGGTGAATTCTTCTTGTTATATCAACTTCAACCTGTGAATCTTTACTCGTCTCACCACCATTAGTCCGATTGGTATCTTAAGCTGATAACAGGGACAATGATGAAAGAAAAGAGATGGAACTGCGAACTGAGTTTGTCAACGTCGGAGCCTGAACTTGAACTAATGCTAATTATTAGTCAACTAAAAACTAGTGTATTCAGAATATTTGGACAAATAATTGTAATTAATATTTTAACTATTTCTTTTATTAATATGTTTATTTTTTATAAATAAAACTCTTGTTATACCTATTCAATGCACAGCAATAGTATGCTTTTTCTCATATAGTATCAGAGAGCAAAACTCAGCTCTTTCACCCATTCTCTTTTTTCTTTACCGTCTGCCCTGCTTATCATCGTTTCTGCCTGTTACTTGTCATCATTTATGGTATCGTGGTCGACAGGCTAGCAGAAAGCTCATCAAAGTCATACCAATTGCAGCTAAACGTTGGTAGCCGTATTCTTGAGTATTTGAAGACAAGGTTCTGTGAGCACACCGTGTCCAATCGGTCAAGAAGATTCATTCTTTCTACATTATTGCCCATCTCAATCTAATTACTTGAGAAATCAGTTCAGTCAATTTTGGTTGCGACCTGTTTCAAAAGTTTTCTAGTGTGCTAGTTCCTTTCCTGGGGTATGTTCAGCCTAATTTACCTAAATTTGTATATTACTAACACTTTTTTGGATACTTGATGTTATTATAAATAAATTCTATATAGCCAAATCTGTTAGCTTTTCATTTGATGGGATTAACTGTGTTGTAGATTTTGTCTCTTACTTGATTACAAGCTATGACGTTATGTAACTAGTGATTTTATTAAAACCACCGAGAAGCAAGAAGAAATTCTTCAAAAAATTTAATGAACGATTAAAAGAATGAGATTATAAAACCACCAAATTATCACATGGTTGTACAACACAAATGAGTCGACAATCAAATGGAACTCTCATTGGCTTGAAACTACAAAAGAAGTTTTGGATATGTTTGCTAAAGACAAAAGGGTCATTTTTGACCCTAAAGTTTACATCAATCGACAAATTTAACCTTAAGGTTTTAGAGAATACAAATAAAACTCTATCATTTGATTTCTAGCCCTATGATCTCACTAAATGCCCAACTTCTCAAGCCACTCTCCCCCCAACTTACAGAATAGTGTGGAATCTGGATCGTTTCATTGAGCACCATTGATTTTAGATATAAAGGTGTTCTGATACTATTGGATCAAATCATGACCTATGCCTGATTAGTAGACTAGTATTCAGAGACTAAGCTCTATTTCAGAGATTGGACTCTCTTATTGGGATTAGCTTCGATTAGTAAGAAGCTATTCCCTAGCCAGGTTCCCTTGATCTGCGTGTTTCTAGTAGGCCTAAATGGATTCATTAAGAACGAGTAGACTTCAAGAGCTCTCTTTGCATATCCTCCTACTTGTTATTTGAATCTGAAGGCCATAAAAACATATGAACCCCCTACTCTTTAAAGCAAAATGAAAACTGCTCGCTCTCATAAATAAAAAATAGCCATCCCCTTATATCTTCAGTATACTTTAGTACAAGACGCGGCTAGGAAAGGATTATTCAATCAAAACCAGGCTATTGCCTTATTTAAGTAGGTTTCCCATCTCCTTTACAAAAGTCAAATTGGAGTCCATTTCAAATCTTGTGTCTATTATCACCTTATTCTCTCTCAATAACCTATCTCTTTTAGATAAGGGGGAGTGCTTTTCAACACTTAAGATTGACATCCTTAAGCGTCATATATGAATGTTTTATGAATTTCATAAGGGACTACTACTTACGCCCTTAAACTCAAGTAAAATTTGACTTACCAAAAAAGTGGACTAGATAAACTGACCTAAGTATAGCTCTCTCTCTCTCTCTTAAATACAAATGCCAAGAACCTTGTATAAGTGCCTTTCATTTATTTGATATTTTAAGGCCTTTGTCTTACTTACAGGATTCCTCCAACCTATCGAAATTTAGGTTTTTAACAACTCAAAAAATTGTTATTCAATCCACTAGTGTAACTGAAGGTGTTCTTCTGAACCGAAACAAGAAAAAGCTCATAACCACTACTTGTGAACAACTTTCCCCCACTGAAGGTGCACCTACTTTTAATAGAAGTTTAGATTCTCTCTCGATCTTGAACTTACTCACTTTACTTAATAGGCCTTAAGAGAGATGATTCAAAAACCCTCTTTTGTTTTAAAACTTGATTCAAAAGATCAAATAAGACCGAACTTAAATCAATCTCACTTTTGATGATTGAATTGCATATATCCAAATTGGAAATGAATTTGAATAAGTTTGGATCTATCTGTTTTCACTCCCTTTCTCGAACCTTGCTTCATATATGCCAGTCATAATCATAAGATGTTCAACTCCCCAAAACACGTATAATTAAGAGACTTAGAATATCAATTCCTTGGGTAAATGCGTACCTTAAGGAGAATATTACTGAATGAGTTTCAAACTTGTCCTCTTCGCTTCCCAAGATAACACTATTTAGAAGGGCCTTATTGGTCACCGCTTACTAACAATGAAACACATCACCAATTAAAAGTCTTCGCTTTGGACTTAATTGGAAAGGTAGGTGTTTGATATGTCCCCTGCTTGCAAATTTTGTAGCGTGGGTAGCTTGGAGATCCCATTTCTCACATTTACCCTTGCCCCCTGAGTTCACTCTTTCGACAGATGTATACTTTTTAAATAGTCAGGCATTCCCCTGTCTTTAACAAGTGTGCGTGATCCACCAATTCTATTTACTAAGTGACTTTTTCTTACCATTGAAGTCCCCATCATTAAAAAAAAGCTTTATCGGACTTCTGATGTTGGACCCCGTTACCGAAGTCCAACTCGCATGAAACGTATCCTAAGACATGAGTATTCTCCGAAAGAGAACACCTTATCCATTATCGTGTTTATCCTCTCTTCTCCGATACTACCACTGTCGCGTACTGATTACACATATTCATCACCCATAATTGCCCTCAACAGCTCTCCTTTTTAGTTCA
>JANZXP010000003.1:16277921-16301848 GCA_027576715.1 Erythroxylum flavicans
CCCAGGACATCACCATGGAGTCTTTTTCATTCCACGTCGCAAATTTTGGATCATCCTGTGAAGGACCAGTGCCCATTAAATAACTCAATTTCCCTCTCCCCTTTAGGAAGCTGCGGACCGATTGTGACCACTTTAAATAGTTCTTCCCATTCAATCGATATGCAGCTTGAATATTCTGCAAATCTCCAGGTATAGCAGCAGCAGTATTGTCAACTGTAGGGCTGATTATTCCAGCATAACTGCTAGGTGATTCCGACATGATAAGGCTAGGACGTTGAGAGGAACAGTGGAGATGAGGCTCTCGGTCAGTATGACTAGAGAAAAAAAACAGAGTTTTAGGAAAGAGCCAACAGCTTTGATACCATGTTAAATATTGGCAGAGAAGAAAAGTTTCATTCTCATTAAAAACGTAGGTTACAGTCATATGATATATATATATATATACAATTGTCTATACTAAATATAGTAACAGATTCCCTAAGATACATGGAAATCTGTATCTTATTCTAATCCCTAGAAATCAAAGATTTATGATAACTATACAATCTTCTAGATAATATTTACATAATCCTACATAATCTGACACCTATTTATACCTAGGCTTAATAATAAGTACTCGGGCTTTAGCATGGGTTAGCCCCAAAAAAAAAAAGGGTGTCTTAACTTAAAATAATTAAAAAGATCTAATTTATGGGCTTAAGCGAATAAGTGAGCCCATCCTAGTTAAAACCACACATGGTCGGCCTATTACCTCTTGGGCTTAAGTGAGGGACTAAAATTAGGCCAAGTCTTCAAGTCCTAAGGGTATCCCTTCCGAGGACTTGAGTTAGATGGATCAATTTAGGCTGGGATCCATAAAGCTCTCCTCCAATAGGCTTGGACTGTTCCATCCTCTCCAAAAGATAGCCTACATGCGCATGGAGAGCCTCCTTAAGTCTCTTGGCCCTAGCTCCGATCATGGGCCCAACTGACATAACTAGCTCTCCTCCCTTGCCTCTGTCATTCACGCCAACTCCACGGCGATCGGTGCTCCTGCTCACTTCACTTGTCCTCTCCATACGGATAACTATATTGTGAGATCAGTTATTGTGCTTATTTATTAATACTAAAAGTGTTGTAGGACAAATAGAAGAATTATTAACTAATAGCTAAAACTCAAAAATTTAGAAATCTAGTTGACATTAAGCTGCTGGAATATCAGATTTCAAGATTGAATTTAGGCTAAGAATGTAGAATTTTCAGATTTTGTATGGCTGACAATTTAAGGTTTGATTGCTGGAAATTTAGGTTTAGGATTTCAGGTTTAATATGTCTGGAATATAGGTTTGAGATGGCCAAAATGTAGGTTTAAGAGGACTAGAATTTGGGTTAGGGTTGCTGGAATTTCATGAAGAACACAAAGAATACATAGTAAGAAACTAGGAACCACTCATGGTTCTAAGAATCATTCTTAGGAGAAAGCATCACACTTTCTAGTTGAAAATTCAAAGTCGTAGAAAAATTCCAGATTGTTTCTTATAAGCACTACTAGGATAGCATAACATAATACCACTACTTCATATCTAATAAGATATCCTATTAAAATTTGAATTTCAGCGTTTATCTTTGATATCAAATCAGTTCCCAATTCTCATCCCACTAAATTAAAGCTTGTGATTGATTAATCTCTCTCTTTTATCTCTCTTATAGACTTTAAGTTCTTTTGCATCAAGCCGGTTTGGTAGGATGTAAGCCAGTGGATTCTTCAATGGATTCCAACATCAAACTTGATGCAAAACAGGGAGAACTCTTGAAAGATCTAGGAAATTATAGTAGACTGATTGAGCAATTAAACTATTTTACAATTACAAGGCTGGACATTTCATTCAGTACTAGTGTGGTGAGTCAATTTATGCAATCCCTGGGACCAACCATTAGAATGCGGCTATTTGAATCTTGAAATACCTCAAGCGCAATCTTGACAAATGACTCTTATATAAGAACCATGGGCACTGTTCAATTCAAGCCTATAGTGATATTGAGTTCTAGGACTGTATCGACAATCTGCTACAAGGTATTGCGTGTTTGTTGGTGGCATTTTGATTTCATGAAAAGCAAGAAGCAAACCCTAGTTTCTTGTTCAAGTTTAGAATCAGAATATAGAACCATGACATACAACATGAGAATTTGTCTAAGTAAAGCATATGTTGCGGGAACTTGGATTTCAACAAACTCAACCTATAGAGCTAATGTGTGATAATCGAGCAGCCATTACATTGCTTCTAATCCAAATTTTCTTGAAAGGATAAAACACATTGAGGTAGACTGTCACTTTGTCAGAGAGGTGCAATAAAAGTGATAAAAACAACTCATGTGAAGTCTGAGGACCAGTTGGCTGATCTATTCACCAAGTCTTTGGTTGGAAGTCATGTAACACAACCGCTTAACAAGCTTGGAGCTTATGATATGCTCTAGCTTGAGGGGGAGTGTTAGCTATTATGATTTGATTAAGAGAATTTTTTAGGGTTATGATTGTGATTTGATTGAGAGGTTTTAGTGATTATAATTGTAACTTACCTTATATGGATTACATAATCTAGTATATAAAGCAAGGGGGAGCTGCAGATTTCTACAAGCTCATACAATCCTCCTTTTCATCATTAGCACCCAGTCCGAAATCCCGCAAAGAAGCGGGGTCTGGAGAGGTCCGATAGTACGCAGCCTTATCCTTACATAGTAGAGAGGCTGTTTCCGATGGACCCACATACATATGAGACAATATACGAATGATGCAGGTTACAGACATAAAAACAAGGTGCAGGTCAAAAGATTAAAAACTTGAAAAAAAAACTATGCAAATGTGCCAAGAAGATTTTAGAAAATAAATAGATAAATAAAAATGTGATAAAATAATTAGATACATAATAAATAAATAGAAAACTAGGATAAAGTAATAATACATAAGTAAAATAGAATAATATCACTTACAGAAAAGCTACCAAACTTCATTTAAGAAAATGCGAATTTAAAAGACAAAATTAGTAAGAAAAAAGTAGGAATAGAAATACCTGACTTGTGGCAAAATTTTGCTTATACCTGATATGTTGCAAAGCTTTTTACCACTTCTTGAGGTGTGCATATCATCCTTGAGCAGGGGTCCTTCTAATTTGCTCTGTAGCATTCTAATTTTATTGGGTGTCCCCCAAAGAAACAACCAGTAATAGTTCCTAAAATCATCATATCAACAAGAATTTTGGGAAATAGGTTGACTATTCTCTGTGCTTTTTTTCCGGTTCAGTAAGTGTTGGCCTTCTGCAACAATGTTGAACTGTATTATTTATTAGGTTGTTATTCCTGAAAGAAGAGCCATACGTAAAATGTCTTAATTCCATTCTCCACGATAGCTTCAATCATCCTGTTTATGATAACAGGGAATGTCCTGCTGAACTGCGAGAGGCTATTGCAAGCATAATTTTTTCTGCTCCAAGATGTTCAGAAATTCCAGATTTGTTGCAGATCAAGAATTTGCTTACTACCAAATATGGCAAGGAATTTTTCGTGACTGCCTCTGAGCTCCGCCCCGACTCTGGTGTCAACCGAACAGTTAATAGGCTGTGATTTATTTTCTTTTCTTCTGGTGCATGTTTAGCATGGGGATTACACGACTGATTTATTGAGCTGTATTATTTATTCTTAAATGCGCAGATAATTGAAAAACTTTCAGTTAGTGCTCCATCTGCAGCATTAAGGCTCAAGGTATTGAAAGAAATTGCTCAAGAACACAATTTGGAGTGGGACTCCTCGAGCACAGAAGCAGAACTAGGAAAAAAACATGAAGATCTCCTGGTACGCTTGAAAATTATTTTTTATTTTAGTCTAGTACTGGGAAGACCTAATATTTTTTTCACAAATTGCACTATTGGTACACCTAATAACTGACTCTGGCTTAATTTTAACCACTTGATCTCCATCGGGTATCAGCAGTATCCTACAAAACCATAATTCATCAAAAGTGTGAAGCATTGTTTCTGACCTATCAAATTATGTGAGCTGTAACCATGGATCCGACCTTAGTTCTTGCGTCGTGCAACACAATAGCTTGTGTATTTCATCCTGTATTTTTGGCAGTAAGATTTTGAAATGGCTACAAAATTTCAATGATACTTACCATGTGAGCCGTTTTGAGGATTCTGGGGCATAGTGAACTTATGCACTTCCTTCTTCGCCCTCAATCGACTGCTATAGTCTAATCTCTCTTCTGGTTGCGATCCTTCATGTTACCCAATAACTCGTCTTTCTTTTTAAAGTTGAAATGTTTAGCATTGTTTGGTGCTGTTATGCAAAAAGATTCCCTCTCAGACAAGCAGTTGGAAACTTTAAGCTTTAATCTGCCATTTTAGACCATCATTGTTTTGTCCATTTTGTTACTGATGAAAGGGTTTTTTTATGTCAACTCTAGAGTGGATCAAAGCAGATTGTCGCTGAAGCTGTAGTTTCCCAAGCGCCTATCCAACAGAGTTCTCACAAGTCCATGGGTTTTGATCGAGAAGGTCACATAGTAGATTTAGATCGTGGACAGGGAACTCAAAATCTTCAAGCCCACAACCCTGCATGTTACAGGTCTTCTATTGATGTTAATGAAATCGAGCAATCAGTTGGACAGGATAATACAGGATTAGTTGTGGATGTGAAACAGGAAGAATCATGGCAATCCTCCGATGTGTTGGAGAGGGCCCGAGCAGCCATTGCTTCTGCTGACCGTGCCACGGTTGCTGCCCGTGCAGCTGCTGGGCTTGTAAATGCTAAATTTGAATCTCTGAAATTAGAAGGAAGGTCTTCTTAGCGATATGTTAATTTGCCAAAGATGAGGTCTTGTAATTGTGAGTTTATTACTTAGATGTCTTGCATTCACAGAAAATAGCATGTTATACTGAGGCATAAGACATGGAAGGTTGAGGAGAGAGATCGTGTGAATTGATAAACCTAAAGGCACATGGTTAATACTGTTTCTTTTGTGTGAATGAAGATAAATAAAGAATAATGCAGAATCTTGTCGATTGGAAACAATTCTACAACTAAATATCGGTAAATGGTCAAAAGTCACAAAAATAAGTAAATTGCAAGGAGTGAAGAACAATAACCAACATTTGTTCAGATTGGCTGAGTGCTTATTGTCACGTCTCACGTTAGATAAGCAACAGGGAGGATCCTGACTTATAAGCGTGGGCGCATACTTTACTAAGTGCATCTTTTGGGGAGAAGGTAATGGACATGTGACATGCGCGTTGCTTTTCTGTTAAGTGACAACTTTGTTAATTTTGAGGAGCACATTTATATGCTTAACTAACAATGCATATTAGTTCATTATTACTTCGACTTGTTACAAGAAACTCTGAAGATTCCTTTCTCAATTTTTTTTAATTTCTCAAAAAAAAAACTCTTAAAGATTCCACAGAGACCATAGTCTTACTATTTCTTAAAATGATTTAATTTAATTCCTTAATATGAAAAAGGGATTTTGTGAACTTGTTTAATCTTATCATAAAACTTAGTATTTGTTATAGCAACTAATTGATGTTTGAATGAATTTACTGAACCTATAGAAAACAAAGAATTTGAACTGGGATTATAAAACAACGATCTTTATTAGATGTGTTGTATTTTATTGAAAATTATATCGAGTGATGTGCTGTGTTTTGAGCTTATACGGAACCAAGGATAAATCCTATATATGCATCTCAGCAGACAACCCCATCTTAATAGTGAGATTTTTTGTTGGGGAATTATGACTGAATAAGATATCGACCACAGTGGAATAATTACAAAACTTTTTTCGTATTTTGATTTCTCGACAATTAAGATCACTTTAATTTTATAAAATGATTAACACATGAATCATAACAAAAGATAAATTATAATTCGTACCTTATTTTAAAGTTTGATAATTTTCTTATCGTATTTTTCAAACTATTTCCGAAATCGGTTTATCTCAATCACTATAGTCTCACAAGTGTATGGCCTCTTACGGTATCTATAGAATAGGATGAGAGAAATCTGCAACTCTTACAGAGAGAGTTAAGTAAGAAGTGCTAGTTCTATTAAAGATTAAACCTATTTATAATAAATTTTAAGTAAGAAGTGTTAGCTCCATTAGAGTTTAAACCTATTTTTAATAAGTTTTAGACATTTTAGTAATTGAATTGAAATTAAATTCTTGTTTCAATTAAACTTTAATTGGAATTACAAATAATTCTAATTAAATATTAATTATGCCCAAATAAGATCCAATACCTCATATGGATTCTTATTTATTAAATATCTCATATTTAATTATAAAGTTTTTCAAACTTTACAATCAATTCCAACTTGATAAAATATCTTTGCTCTCTTCAACTCATTCTTTATGTGAGACTCATTAGGTTCCCAAATATGTTAGGAATGGTTATAAATTAATTATCCTTTTAGTTTATTTTTAATTCTCCAATTAAACAATTTATATCATAAGTCAAAATTGATGTCTAGCAATATATTATGACTATCCAAATATTATGAATGTCAAAGTAATTTTGACTAACTTTTTCGTGCATGATTTTTTTGTATAATTCAATCCTTTCATCATACAATGTTTCGATTAGACAGAGCATGAAATTAATTTTTACTCTTTTTAAGTCTAATCATATTAGTTTACTGCCATGATCTATCGATTTAATTAATGACATTTGTAAATTATTTATAAAGTTTTCATTCTACGTTGTCCAAAGATTTCCTGAATCAATATTAATCGATAATAACAGAACATTATCCCTAATTATTTTAAAACGATGAATCTTATCTTGATCACATAACTACTTCTATATAGTTCATGCACATCCAATGAATTCCGATTGAATGACTCATGATTAAATAGGTCATAAGTAGTATCGAAACACAACAATCCCTATACAAGATAACTTTAGAGACCTCAAATCAAAGGATTACTTATGTAATCATTACAATGAGAATTTACATAGACATACAAGTAATGTTCCAAATAGATTTCTCATGTCAGGTTAGTTCTGTAAACTTGTTTTCTAATAAGTACCCATACGTTTATTTAAATATCTCCATACTATAGTCTACAAGATCCACTACTTCTTTCATAAGGAAAAACATAACGTGTGTCAACCTTTTTTATGTTCTATTAATGTCTAGTTTTAATAGACCGATCCCTAGGAATAATTTAGAAATAATACATAACTATAATATAAATCTCATAATTATAATCTTATTATAATTTTATTTACAGCGTATAATTATCCCATAAACTTTATCATATACATCTAAGTATCTACAAGATAAAATGTCTTTAAATTATTTTATCACTAAATTATAACCAATCGATTATTTATAGTTTAGTGATAAAGTTTATGGGAAAATTATACGCTGCAAATGAAGTTATAATATGATTATAAATTGGTTATGGGACATAAACTAACAAATTTGTAGTTTTCAATTAGGTACCTTCTTATTACCAAGACATTATATACCCCTTCGTTATTCAACATGTTCATGAGCCAGTAGAAACCTAAACGACTAAATCACTTTCTTATCATCTCTATTCTTAATTCACTCCATATCTTATGGGCAAGTTATCTTCGTATATATTAAGATTGATTGAAATTTGGATGAGAAACTCCTTACGGACTCGGGATAAAGACAATTAGCTGGAAAAACCTTCTTCCAATACCAAAGCTTAATTAATTATAAGGAATAACACTTGGTGCTGCCTATCTAGTTCTCCTAGGTGCTTTCATATCAGGGGTCCTATTTGTAGCCCCGATCAGTATTTGAATAATGAAATGATCTGGATTGTAAACAACTCGTCATTTCTTGGTAACAAAGAACTATCTCAGAACATCTTCCTCCTAAATTCAGTTTTGAATCAGAAGCTTAGGAAAAGGGACGTTCTCTCCTACTTGAACCTCACTTCAAATGGTTGTTTGTTCTGTTTTGAACCTTTGGAATCCTTTAGCTATATATTCTTTGCTTGCAATCTGGCATCTTCTTTAAGGGATCAACTTTTTAGCATATGCAACTGTTTCAATATTCTGGCCTGACTTCACTTTGTAAATGTTTACATGGCATGAGAAAGGCAATGAAATCATTTCTTAGTAACTCTTTTCATGTAAGACGTAGAAAGCGAAAGTCAAGAAAGAAATTAGATAAGGTAATACACGCTGAATAAAGAAAATGGTAGTTCAGTTAAACCATACGTCACACCTTTTAGTCCATTAAACGAATGAAGGCTATATCTAAAATATTACCAAAACCTGGAGCTTCCCTAAGACATTATGATCTGTTGTTTAATTAAGTTTAACTTCTACTGTAAATATACAATTGTTTATGGATATTTTTGTGAGGGACCAAACATTTTTATTGCCAGCATAGAAATCAAAACTTGGAATCAAGTTATATGCAACTAACAAATGTCAATCAAGTTGAAGCTTGAACATTAAGCGCCAACAGATTTGACCACTCTTAAACTTGCTCAACCTCAAACATTGTCTCTTTCATTGATAAGAAAGCTTATATCTCAACACAGGGTTTGAAGAATTTATATTACCCATCGATTTGTTTTAGTAGTTTTGCCTTCTATTAAACAACGAACCAGGGACTCTTTTAGAAAGCAAATATTTTTCCTGAAGCATAAAGTAAAATGTTAACGCTGCAGCCTGCAAGGCTAGACTTCTGTCGTAGTGCAACTGCTGGTTATTTCCATCAAAAACAAAATATAAACTGTGGATGACAATGGACCAAATCATTTTTTGGTCTAAGCTTTATCGCTCAAGTCTGGTTTGATCAGGTTTTGATGATTTAATCGAATTTTGAACAAAAGCGAAGTTATTTTAATTATTGAAAAAGTCTTCTTGACCTTTCGAGCCAAGCCGACCTAGTCCAAAATTCGATCAATTCGGATTTCATGCGTTGACCTAGATCAGTAGCCAAATTGCCATCCTTACTTTGAATTGTGCAAACAATCCCATTAATTCTCAAGTCTCTGCAACCCCACCAATCAAAATTTGATAGATCTTACATTGGTTCTCATGCAGGTTGCTAACTTAAAACTCCTAACATGACAAGTGACATTACAACAATCACGTGAGTGCCTAAATAAGTTGTATCATCTTCTTGGCTACTTTCCTTTTCCTTCCAAGAATTGTGGCTCTCTGTAATCTAGGCCCAGACATCCATCATTTCTTAAAAGTCATCATTCTTATATTGAGCTGCCACATAATATTATAGGTGTCACTCCAGAAACTTGGGATAAAGATAATCTTTTTCTTTTTCTATGAGTCTTATGCTTCAACAAGTAGAGAAATCTCAAATTTGGTTTCTTCTTTTGTAAAAGACTTAAGAATTTAGAGGCAGCTGCGAATGCTACAGTGTGTGACTAGTAATTCTTTGCACCGCAATCTGAATGCATATGCAAGTAAAATTCCAATGGTTTTGTGACACCTTTTTATTGTCATAGAAATGGAATGGAAATAATTAATCAGCGGTAGGAACAAAATGGGGAAGGATAAACAAACTAATGGAAACCCAGCTAAGGATATGCAAAGGATGGTGCAATCTAGTTCAACATATCTCATTGATCCATTACACATTAGTGGAGGTCCAATAACTCAGTCTAAAGCTAAAAGGATTAAGGAAGCTCTTAATGGACTGATTGAAGATGTTTGGGCTAAACAAACAACAATAGAAGCTGATTTGGGGTTGGAGAGATCAATTAGTCCTATCACCTTAATTCATGCATTAAACAAGCCTAATTAGTTGCTTATTTGGCCTAATTAGAAGACAATGTTATTTTGATGATTTCAGGAGATCTCTCACTGATTTGGGATGCCTAAAATTTCATTTTCTATATTTAGCTTTTGGAATTAGTTTTGAAAACATTTTCCTAAATCTTAGGGATTTCCTTATTTTTAGGAGTAAATCATTGCTTGAATAAAGATTAGGGATTTCTTTAGCATATATAATCAGTCATCTTTGTACAAAAATTCATATTGGAATTTGTTTTACGAAATTGTTAAGGTTATTCACTTTATTGGTTCTTCGTTGAACTTGGAACTTATCAAGGTTATTCTTGTGGCATTCATTTGACTTCTCACTCTCAATTTGTTATTTTCCTAGAGTGTGGCATCAATGCCCTTTTTTTATAACTTTTGTTTGTGTTTCTTTAAACATTGGTCAAGGTTTTTCCTAAAAATAGAACTGATTTAGCTTTTCTGGAAATTCCTTTTAACAACTTGTTTGTGGGTTCCAAGATCTCGATTTCTAAGGTTCACATGATAGACAATTTATGTTGATTGGTTTATTAATACTTGAGAATTCCTATTGATTCATTTTTATTTCACCATCAAGAAAATGGGAAAATATTTTTACGCTCTATTGGATCAAATAAGATACCACGAATGACTTCATACCAAATTTAGTCAAAGAGGAAAAACGATAATTGGACATAAATAGCTAATATAAACAAAAAAAGTTATTCAATCAAAGAATACTCTCTCCAAAAATTGCTCCTTCATTTCGTTCCATGCTGTAATGCCGGTGGATGATAGGTAATCAAACCAATTTTGGTCATTATTCTTCAAAAAGAATGGGAAAGACCTCATTTGATTTGATCTTCAATAATGCCATTACACTTCATTCCCATATGCACGACTTGGAATTCTTGGAGAATGCTTGTATGGATCCTTACCTATAATACCATGAAAAGTTGGTAACAAATGAATTAAACTAGATGTAATTCAGAAATATCATTTGCATCAAAATTAGGAAAGTTATGCAATGAGGTTGTTGGTTTAATTCTGGTTCAGCTAGTTCTCATAGAGTTCAGTTGTTCACCATAGTTTTTGTGATTTAACCAATTAAAGCACTGCCTTGTTTTTGATTCTTTATTTCTTTCCTTAGCTTTTTCAAAGTATTTTACGATCTCTAGATTATATTGGAAATTTACTTCCTTTGAAGATCTTTTAATGAATATGCAATCTTATAATTTTTTTGGGTAATGATACCAAACTTTGGTGGAATTTTCGTATGTTCCCCAAATTAATTCCTAAATTCTTGCAATTACAGATAAAAATACTCTTTAGATAAGGATGGTTTATGCAATCTATTTCAAAAGATGTTTCCTTTTTTGTAGATTGTATAAACCTACCTTACCTAAAGAACATTGTTATCTATAACTGGTCTCAAAGCCTTTTTTTTGTTACCAACAATTTATTAGTTAAATTAAGATGAATTATGCCTAGACTTCCTTCTTCTTTGGTTGACGTACATCAGTCTACTTAATCTTTGCCTTTGATTCATTCTCCTTACATCCAGATCATATAAACCTTCTTATCATTTTGTTTATAACTTTAATGATTCCTCTTAGAAAGACTAACTAAGAAGCCCGATAAACACTAATGGATTTGAGTATTAAATACTATTTGAGCTCTACTAGCTAAAGATAAGGCCCTATGACTAACTATTGATTATGTTTTGTATCTTATCTAGTAGAGGCTTAAAATCTCCACATTTGGGACTGGTTGAAGATATTGGTACACCATAGAATGTGATAGATGCATAATTGACTATATTTATACACTCGTATTTGATGTATTTTGCTTGATATTTTATAGTCTTGTTATATTTATGGTACTTAATTTGCTCCAATTGTTTTCATAGGTTATAATTGCCTTTATGGACTAAAAGGAGAGAAATTTGGGTGAAATCATGGGGCAAAACAAAAACTTCAAGTAATTGGGAGATACATGACTATGTATGAGTTCTTGTAAATCTCTCAAAATGTGTAAAATTAAAATTATGAGTATTTTTAAAGATACAAGATTTTATACACGATTTTGTATCAGACCATATATTTCCTAGAAACCTTATAATTTGCTATAAAAGGACATTGAGCGGAGGCAAAAGAAGGGGTAGACATTTGGAGATGATTTTAGATGTGGAGAATGATCACAAGGGGCGATATTGATCCAAGAATTCAGAAAACATGAAGAAATCATCAAAAAATTTGTTAGAATACAAGATCAAATCTCTACTTTACAAGAATATTTGCTAGAAAATAAAAGGGAGATTTAGAATTATGAATTTGTTGCTTTCTATTCGTTTTTATGTTTGATTTCATTTTCTGTCATGTGTAACTAAATTTCTTTAGTGTCTAGGTTAGATGAACCCTAATTTTGTGATAATATGCAATTAGTTTGATTGATATATTATGATTCAATTATGTGTTTAATATATGTTCTAATAGATCTAGAATATTAGATCATAATCTGATTTCATATATAGAGATTGACAAATCTTGTGTGTGAATATATCTACCATGATTGAAAGGACATGATTACAATCTTAAAGATAGGACGACATAAATCCTCTAGATTAGGATTAAACCTAATATCGAAATTCACAAATTGGTAAAGAAATCATATAAACTTTGACTTGAGTAATTTAATTGATAAACTTAGGATTAGTTGTTAGTAGTCTCAAGTGAGTTATTAGGATAGCACAGGAATTTTCACCATCCAATAAATCAATAAAACATTTGCTTAATAAAAGATTAATTGATCAATTTTTTTAGGGGTATTCGAAATCTAGCATCAATTCTTGATATTGATTGTTTTTCTAAGTGATTTCTTATGTTTCTGTGTTCAATATTACCACCTATTGTGTTTTAATTGTTTAATTTTTATTTTCTTTAATTAAAAATCAAATTCAAATTCGTAAACTAGATAATAAGGTAATGGTAACTACTAGTATTCGTCATCTTCGTGGGATCGCCGTACTTGCCAATACTAGCTACAACTATGTCATTTACTTTCATTTATTTCATAATTATTGGACCCCAAATATTTTCTTGGAAGTGGGAATTATTGAATGAGAATTTATTGGTGTTTATTTACATGTGTTTGCATATTAAATGGAAATGTTAGGATTAAGTTAGGGAGTAAGTAGGCATTAGATTAAATGTGGAAGCGTAAATTTGGAAAGATTAGAAATTGTCATAAATTAATAAGAAAAGAGGAGAGATGTGTTTGAGAGGTTAGGGGAAAAAGAAAGAAAAATGTTGAAGGACCTAGAAGAAGAGAAGGAGAAACAAAACAGAAAGAGAAAAAGAAGGAAATAAAGAAAAAGGAGAAAGAAGATGAAGGAAAAGATTCAGCCGAGCTTTTTAGGTATCCTTTATCCATTCTTCTTGTTTTGATAGAAGAAGGAAGGAGAGAAAATAAGTTTTATGTGCTGAAAATGAGGAGAGAAAGAAGAGAACCAAGAAATTCATTTTCTTAGATTTTCATGGACTTTTAACTAGATCTTAGTTCTTCTAGCTTAGATAAACCAAGAGTAGATTAAGTCTAAACTCATTTTTGGATATTAAAGCTTTATGGAAGTTCTATTTGTATGTTAGTTTAAATGAAATTTTGTTTGTTTGAAGGGAACCAAGAAAATCGAAGGAAAGAGCAAGAGGAGAGACAAACTTAAGTTTGGATTTACAAGTAAATAGGTGGGTAATATGTTTATAGTTATTGTGATGATGGGTTGATTTCTTACATGATTGTGTGTGCTTAAATGCTTGTCTTTAAATCATTGTGAATATGGGAAAAATGCACTGTGATTTGATAACTTGTTATGCTTAAAAGATTTTTACTGCATTTAGAATTAATGAAAAACAAAAAAGTGCAAGAAGCATGAAAGAATGAATATGTAATGAAATGTGTGAGCATCGAAATTTGCTTATGTGTGGTCAAGAGAGATACCATTTCATTCGTCATGTGCACGTTGACCTGAAGCCTTCTCCTGGCTGCCCGCTTGTGACACATGGGTTTTGAAAAATGGACTCATTTCGTTCATGGTGTAAACTTCGGTTTCGTCATTTCGTTCCATGGGATTATCTCAAGCCATTATATGTGTGCATTTCTTTTTTTACTGTTTATTTATTTATTTGTTTGTTTTTACTCCTAACCGTGACTTCTTTTATTTGTTTTTATTTTAAAAAGTCCCCCAATTTTAGTGTTTTGTCGCCTTAAAATAAGAACTAAGACCCGGGCCCAATAATAATTGACTAACTCAGTTTAAATCAATTAAGTTCTTGGCATCGTTGTCGAAGACTTTGATGATAGAAATACCTGGATGTTATTTTTCAAGTCATTAATTTTTGTATTTTATTTTATCTTATTTTTATTGTATCTTATTATATTTCTGACTTGTTCATTTAATTATCTTTTGAACTTCTCTACATTTACAGTGTGTTGGTAGTTTATTGTAGCAATTGAGATTTAATTTCATTGCCACAACTAACAATGGATGGATGGAGCACACAATATTTTTATGGGGGCTAACATATGTCTTCATAATCTCTAAAATCACCATATGGGAAAGAGTTGTTTCCTCTTTTTTTTTTGAAGCTCAACAGATGTTCAGGCCTTGTTGCGACATTTGTGGAAGTAGTTACAATCATGAATGTTGGGCATCGATGTATATGCATGAGTAACTAAACATGTACAATCAACCTCAAGGTCCATCATACAAGAATAAGTATAATTTAGCATGGAGCAAACCTAACGTACAATCATGAATGTTGAACATCGATGTGTATGTATGAGCAAATAAACATGTACAACTAACCTTAAGGTCCATCATACAAGAATAAGTATAATTTAGAGTGGAACAAACCTAACGTATATGGACAGAATGATCATTCTCGAAATGAATATGTACAATAAGAGCAACAATATGAAAGTATTACAGATAGACTAATGGAATGCCTTGCTGAGAGAGCAACTGGTCAACGTGAATTTAAGAGAGACTTTGATAGCTCATGTCGAATGCACTACAAAATTTACCTAACTCTGCACACTAAAATTAGTAGTTGTAGTGAGTCAGAATCATATCCAAGGGAATGTTTGGTTAACTCTCGCAATGACAATAATTGATGTTAAGGAAACAAAAAACAAGATTTTGATTTGATGTAATCGAGAAAAAATAAAATTAAACTAATGCAAGCAATTTATTGAAAATCGTCAAAAATGATAAAAGTGATGAATATATGTTAAACTCGGTTCTCAGATCAATCTCAGTCTATATACGATTAAACACGTTTCATTGTTATAATGCTTTCAAGCCTTTCATAGGACCATTGATCATAGACTAATAAGAAGTTCTGCTAATCCCAAATTTCCCTTAGTATTTAATTAATATAAGCTCGTTAATTAAACCTAACTACCGAATAACCTAGAACATGCTTTTTAGATTGAATTGGGTAACCACATTACGAAATGAAAAACATATCAATGTAGGTAGTAACCTCACAAGCTCGGGTTATCTAACTTAAGTTACATTGTTCCTAATGATTCAAGGTTATTAGTTGCTACTAACAAATCTTAAATACAACAATTACAAATTATATTCAAGATTCTAGCAATGGGTTCGTAATAAATAATCCAATGAATGCATTAAGATCATCTTTACAATACCTAAGTCAATCAGCATTGGACAACAATAATAATCTGAAAAGAGAGGTTTAAAATTAAACAATGGAAATGTATACTTAACAATGACTCAAGGCATCGATTTCACCTTCGAACTGATGTTAGAAAGTTTAGCTCTACATCTTCTCCATGGTTCCCCAAGAAATAGCTACCATCTTTCCTTCATCTAAAACCCAGAAATGTGAAGAATGAATCATTTATGTCGTCTAACATAATGTATTTATAGTGAAAACTAGGTTTTTGGGTGAGCTGCTGAAAAGTCCCAGGTGTGAATTGTAGTGTCACAACCATGCCTAGCTTCCATGGGAGGCTCACAGCTGCGAGCCATAGTGTCATAGGGCCTATAACAATCTCACTCGTGAGATACATCTCATGGCTATGACTTTTCTATTCTTCATTCCTCTTAGCACTATCTTGTCTCCTCTAGCTCTAATCCATCTCCTTCTTATTCCATGAAGACAATTGAGTGTGAATCTCAAGAAAATGGCTAACAAGTATGCCTTCAACTCACTTTAGCTATTATGCTTCCAAATTGTACTTAAAATCAAATATGAACTAAAGTGAGTGTCTTAATCTTTTGGAAACATTAATCTCTAAATGTCATAGATTAAATGTATCAAAAATTAATTATGTATCAAGTTCAGGAAAATCATCAAATTCAAAGTCACAAATTAAAAACACTTACCCATTTTCCATATTTCCTAAGAATAGATAGTCATAAGCAAAGAGAAATAACTTTTAAACCTATAGCAATAACTCAATATTCAATGCTTTTACTCATCATCGATCAAAATTCATCACCCTTAGAAATTGAACAATCTAAAGGTAAATCTGGAAAACATATGTTTAAATAAGATAAATCCATAGGTACACTCAAACACCATTCATGATCATCACATTCTACAAATTTACATATCATTTCATTTCTCCACCACTAAGAGTCACATGCATAATCATGAATCAAAGGAATTTTTAAGGTTGTAATGTGGGCAAAGTTAAGGTGAGATGCATTTGGGTAATGTAGCATAAAAGGCATCAAAGCTAGGGAAGCAAAAGTGACACTCAATGCAACCTCATGCGTAGAAGCTAGCATTCATTCAAAACTGGGTACTATTAGCTATGATGAATGCAACAACTATGTTTCACAGTTCAAATTCAAACTCTCACACTATAAACTACATGGAGCATAACCAATTAGAAGGGATCACTCATAAAAATTGATGATAACAATACATTGAAACTACAAAGAGTGAGTCTTCTGAAACATCATCTACCTCATATGCAGCATACTCAAATCATCCATTCAATACAACTTTAGGAGAAGAAACTAATCATGAATAACTTTTCACAACAATTGCATTTCCTCTTTAATATTTTTATTTAAACATTTTTTCTTTTTCTTTTTCTTTCCTTGTTTTCTTTTTATTTTTTAATAAAAATTTAAAGAAGCTACATCAAAATTTGATGCATTTGTTAGGGAGTATGGTGATTTAATTTTTGTTTTTGAGTTTAGTTGGTGTTTTGTGTTTTATTTCTTTATAATTGTTTCTTTTTGTTATTTGTCAATTTTTAAACGTTTGTTAGTGTTGGTGTATGGTAGTGACCAGACTCCTCATTGAGAACTTAAGCAACTTGATTCGGAGAGCGAGAGGACAATGTAGAGATTACGAAGAGAAGTAAGAACAACTTTAGAAGTAGAACTAGAACTTGAATCTAAAGACACAATGGAAAAATCGAGAACACTGAGGGAGTTTACTGCACCAGATTTAACTCAAAGACCATTATGCATTACATTTCCAAATTTTGCTGAACATGTTACCTTTGAGTTAAAATCTGAACTAATACATCTATTACCCAATTTTTATAGTCATATAGGTGAGGATGCACATAAAAATCTCAAGGAGCTCATGTGGTTTGTTTGAGCATGAAGCCTCCCAGGGTGATGGACGAGCAGATCATGTTGAGGCCCTTCCCGTTCTTACTTAAAGATTCAACGAAGGATTGGTTGTTTGATTTACCAATTGAGAGTGTGAATACTTGGTTGAAGATGAAGAGACTGTTCTTGGAGAAATATTTTCCAGCCTCAAAGATAGCAAGTATTCGGAAGGAGATTTATGGAATTAAGCAGTATAAAATAGAGTCTCTTTATGAGTACTGGGAGTGTTTTAAGAAGTTATGTGCCAGTTGTACGCACCACAACATACCAGAGCAGCTCCTTATCCAATATTTCTATGAAGGATTTCTACTGATGGAATGGAGTTTGGTTGATGCAGCGAGTGGTAGGGCACTTTGTGAGAAGACTCCCATTGAAGCTAGGATCCTACTTGAGCGGATGGCCGCTAATACTCAACAATTTGGCACTTACAATAATGCTAGACGAGTAAATGAGGTAAGTGCTTCATCTATTAAACATCGTTTAGATGAGCTAACATCTTTTGTTAGACAGATTATAGTTAGATAGGACTAGGTAAAAACATGTGGAATATGTTCAAACACAAGCCATCTGATTGATGAGTGCTCGATATTACAACATGGAAGTATGGAGTATGTAAATGTCATAGGAGGGAGCTTTCCAAATCAATACAACTCGTACTCGTAGACATATAACCCAGGTTAGAGGGATCATCCCAACTTGAGTTATGGAGAGAACAAGCAGTAAAATTACTTTCAAAATTGGTCCCAAGGAGCATAAGGATTTCAACCAAGGCAACAAACAGCACAAGGAGCTTTTTCTTCCAGTTCAGGTAATTCTTTGGATGAATTGATCAAGACTTTTACTACTAATAGTCTCTAATTTCAATAGAACCTATATCAGTAGCTATAACAATTCCAGCAGGAGACAAACGCGAGCGTACAAAATTTGGAAAACCAAATGGGTCAGATGGCAGTGAGGCTCAATTGTCTCGAATCACAAAGTGGAGCAAAGCTACCATCCTAACCCGAGGTGAACCTGAAGAATGTCAGTGCCATAACCCTGAGGAGTAGAAAGGAGATTGAAGGTCCCAAGAGAACTCCATCAGGGATTGCTGCTAAGGAAGAGATAGAGAAGGAATTAGGAAAGGAAAAAAAATCCATCATCGAGTATAAAGGTAAATTTCGGAAGTCCCAATATTATTAAAACTAATCCTCCACTGTTTTCAAGCAGATTGATAAGACCAAACAAGGAGGAGAAGGACAAAGAGATATTGGAAACTTTCTGAAAAGTAGAAATCAAGATACCCTAGCTAGAGGCAATTAAGTAAGTACCAAGATACGCCAAATTCCTTAAAAGAACTATATGATAGTTTTATATTACATCATATTTTTTGGTTGAGGATGTATTTAGTTATTAAATTTAATCGATTGGTGTGTGTTTAGGTTAAAATTGTGTTAGTTAGTTAAATAGTTGTGTTTTGTATGTTTTGTGGGTTAAAGCAAGAGTTTGAGCTTCAATTTTATGTTTTTGAGGTGTCATGACGTGTTTGCTAGTATTTCAAGGTAACTATAGAAGAATAGAGGAGACTTGGAGAAGATCCAAAGTTGAACCCAGCCCTACGATTGTGGAAAATAAGTCATGATCGTGACAGAAGCAGGTACAAGGAGCCACGATTGTGACAGAAGGGGAAATAAGGTGCCACAATCGTGGCCTACACGACAACCCCAACCTTCTAAACTTCATTTTTGGGGGACATTTTGGACCTTTGGAGCACGGGAAAAGCCCTAGAGTTGCTCTAATTAGAAAAGAATATAAAAAGAAAAAGAGGAGACAGAAAGGGAGCCTCCACTTCTGTCATTTTGGGAAAGCTTCAAGGGAGAGAAGAAGAAGAGAGAGAAGTGGAAGAACAGGAGAGAGGAAGCGAGTCTTCTGACACTACTACCCTCCTGGGTTATTTGATCCAAGTCCTTTCTCCTTTCTATCTTTATTTCCGTTCAATTAATGCATGAGATGATGATGGATTGTATGATGATTAATCTTGGGTTGTTGATGATGTTCTAACTTTTTCTTTAGAATTTTACCTTGATTCAACGTTAATATAGTCATTTTTGTGTTATTTTGATTGGGTGTTATGATTAATTACAAAATTTGCATATTTCGGTAATAAACCGAGAGGGTGATTTGAATAAAAATGATTGGGTTGGATTAATGAAAGTTAAATGATCCAATAGACCATATGATTAATCATATCAATTATTGTGAGTAAAGAGATCCCGTGTGAGACCCGATAGTTTATTAAAGGGCTTAAGATCTAATTAGAGATGTGGGTCTTTTGTTAATTGAGAGATTGCAAATTCCATAATTCAATTAAGGTTTATGATTTTGGGTTCAATGATTATAACTTGAGAGAGAGTAATTCACCCTATGATAGTCTAGAAATGAAACCCAATAATGCACAAATGACTAGATTATCATTGATGATAGGGAAAATTCCCTCTCTCATAATTTGGTAACTCTTCTTAGTTAATTTCCATTGTGAAATTTAAGTTGCTCGATTTCAATTTATTTTTATGTTAAAATTATGAATTAATTTCTTAATAATCACTTTCTCATATTTACTTTTCTTTGCAATTTTATTTTTATTTTATTAATTTCCTTATTTTAGATAACCTAGGATTAGATTAATTCACCTTCCTCGTGGGATCGACCCTTCACATGCTACAAATCATAACCCGTACACTTGCAGTATTTGGGGCTATAAATTGTAAAGCTTACCTAACATCCAACATTGAGTACGCATAAGAGAAAAATGAGGGTTCATGAAAAAGTGATGATGGGTGAGAATGAGTGTGGTATTTAGAAAGAAGATGCCTCTAAAATGTCGAGATTTATGTATGTTTACCATTCCTTGCAAAATTGGCAATACTGTGATTTTTATGCCCAAAATAAGTTTTAAAAATACCTAGGCTATCCTACTCGCAAGTATACGAGGTAGTTATAGTTAATTACCTAGGGTCATCTCCTATGAATGTGAAATTGGTCCACTCAAATTAACCTTGAACAATAATGCAAATAGATGCAATTCTAAACATTCTATCTCGATTTGTTGAGTGAAGGCTTTAAATAAAATCACAAAATCAAACTGAGAAATAAACTAATTTAACGGGAAGCAAAAATGAATATATTAATCGAATTGGGAAACTCTTGAGAATTAATTTCACTAATTTAATCTCCTATGCATGACTAAGAGGAAATGATTGGGTAGTTGTCCTACTAAAATTAATAGTTGGGTTCTAAGATTAACTCGAATAATAAACTAAGTCTAACTTTGGTATTCGACAAGTTATCCTACGAATTAATTATGAAAACCTGACTAATAATTACCACTTCAGTTAATGTATTTCTAGTTCTTAATCTAAATGTCTATAATTTCTCATTCCATATTAAACTTCTTCTCTTGATCCTTCGTTTAATACCGAAATGATGTAAAGTTTGGTCATACTATTACATCCATTCACTTCATAAACTATAGTAACATAAGACAACAACACAGTCCCTCAATCATGCATATTTAACTAAAATAGCTACATTAATCCTTAAGAAAAAGAGATCAACCCATCACAAAAATAATAAGATTTATCATATTCAAATACTTCAATCCCATCCTTATCAGTATAAGAGAAATATTAAAGCAACAAACCAAATAAATAATCGGAATGAACTATCAAAAGCTAACAGAGTATGAGTCAATCAACTAACAGAGGAGTGACTTCAGTAAAACAATAGAGAAATAATAAACAAAATGGGTAAATAAGAGTTAGGATGAGGGAGATGCAGTAATCTCCTGCCACTCTCAAGCTCTTTGCATTGGCTCTCGCCTTATCTTTCTATTTGGTTCTCACCTAGATGCTCAATTGCTCACACTGCTTTTATCTCTCTGTTATACTTCTTCTCTTTCTCTTCTCAGCCCCCACTCTATTTCTCTGCCTCTCTTCTCTACCTTATTTCTCCCTATCTATTTTTATCCCCCGAATGAGTCTGTGTGGTATGTATGTATCCCGCCGACTCTCTCAGTTTAACCCTTTTTCGACCTCTCACTCCTTTCTATTTATACCACAAGTCTAGGTTTAGGGTTATAGGGTTATTACGCTGTCAACATGCACACATCAAACTTAAGTGAGTGCAAAGGAGTAGTCGTAGGGTGACTACGTTTGTCACCTCGTGAGGGCACTTGTCACAGTGGTGATAAGTTAAGTCAACACCGTGACTAACATTTGTCACGGTGGTGATAAGTCAAACTAAAATTGTCACGATGGTGAAAGTCAAGTCATTGTGACTAAACCAGTCATAGTGGTGACAAGTTTAGTGACCACCATGACTGAAACTTTAGTCACCACTTTTTTAATGCAAAATTTGCGTTACCTTTCATTTGTCATGAAAAATGCACAAAACATTCCCTTCAACCTTCATGCAACATTCATAACCATTTTCACTTAATTCATCTCACATTTGGATTAAAAACGCAAGAATTTGTAACAAAATCATGATATGAATCCAAGAAAAATCAATAAAAATTACACACAACATTGATCAATAAAGCTTTGTTAGATTTGGGAGCTTCAATTAATATGGTGCCTCGTTCAATTTAACCTTCTTTGAATTTGGGTCCTTTGAAAGAAACGAGTGTGATCATACAATTGGTTGACCACATTAATGCTTATCTTGATGGTGTGGTTAAGGATATTTGGTGCAGGTGAATAAGCTAGTGTTTCTTGCCAATTTTTATGTTGCGAATATAAATGATGACACTTTATAAAATCCAATACATATCTTATTAGAGAGACCATTTCTCAATATGGCCCAAAATAAGATAGATGTTTGTGAGGGCACCCTCACGATGGAATTTGATGGAGAAGTGATTCATTTTAATATTTTTAATGCCATAAAACATCCTCATGATAATTACTGTGTTGTTTCTATTGAGGTGATTGATCATTGGTATAGAAAATGTTTAATTAAGTTGTAAGGATCATTTAGAAACAATTTTGACTGAGGAATTAGAAGCAGAAGCTAACATTGATGTTGAAATGGGAGAAGAGCTGGTGGAAGAAGTGGTTGTTTTGGAATCATTAGATAATTCTCCAAAAAGCTATGATTTGGCTTCTATGAAAATATCTGAATTTGACCAGAAGTTGTTACCTTCTAAGGTACAGGTACCAAAATTGGAGCTGAATCCACTCCCTAAACACCTAAAGTATGCCTATTTGGGAGATATGCAAACTCTCTCATTCATCATTTCGACAGACTTGACTTCGAATCAAGAAACAAGCTGGTTCAAATGTTAAGAGAGCATAAGAAGGCTATCGGGTGGACGATCGTAGATATCCAATAGATAAACCCATCCATATGCATTCATCACATTTTGTTGGAGGAGGATGCAAAGTCAACAAGGCAAGCTCAGTATAAGCTAAATCCTCCAATGATGGAAGTATTGAAGAAGGAAGTACTGAAGCTTCTCGATGTTGGTATTTAGCCAATTTCTGACAACAAGTAGGTATGTCCTATCCAAGTGGTTTTAAAGAAGTCTGGAATCATCACTGTGACAAATCAGGAAGATGAGTTGGTTCCCACCTGAGTGCAAACAGGGTGACGAGTATGTATTGACTATATGATGTGGAATTCTGTAACACATAAAGATCACTTTCCCCTTCCCTTTATTGATTAGATGCTTGAGAGATTGGATGGCTATGATTATTATTGCTTTTTATATGACTTTTTAGGTTATATTCAAATCCTAATCGGACCAAAAGATCAGGAGAAGACCATATTCACATGCCCATTTGGTACATTCGTTGCTCCCTGCAGCTGATCAAACAAGTCGTCTATTCGGGGCAATGGATACTTGTTCTTGATCGTCACCTTATTAATCCTCCTGTAGTCAATGCACATCCTCCAGGTTTCATCCCTCTTTTTAACAAATAAGACCGGTGCTCCCCAAGGTGACGAGCTCGGCCTTATGAATCCCTTCTCCAATAACTCTCCCAACTGCTCCTTAAGCTCCTTCAGCTCAGCTGGAGCCATCCTGTATGGAGGAATCGAGATTGGAGCTGTCCCTGGAATCAAGTCTATTGCAAACTCGATCTCCCTCTCCGGTGGTAATCCCGGTAATTCCTCGGGAAAAACATCAGGAAATTCCCTCACAATAGGGAAATCCTCTACCTTACTTTCCTTCATACTCGTGTCCACAACATACGCCAAAAATGCTTCACACCCCTTCCCCATCATTTTGTCAACTGATAGGGCAGAAATAATTCTTGGCGGTGGTGTCCTTCTATCCCCCCTGAAAGTCACCCTCTCGCCGTTTCCCATATCGAACTCTACCTCCTTTAGGCCACAGTCTAATTTCACTCGATACTTCTCCATCACATCCATTCCCACAATGACATCTAGCCCCTTCAGATCTAGAGGTAGCAGATCCACTACCAATCTAGATCCGTCAATAA
>JANZXP010000003.1:16325677-16358420 GCA_027576715.1 Erythroxylum flavicans
AATCATAACATTAATATTAAATGATATTGTATTTATTTGTGTTTCTTCTTTTTTATTTTTAGATTACTTATTATTTATAAAAATATAATTAAACAGTAATAAATAATTTAATTTTTGTAATTGTAATTTTCATTATACTTTGCTACAAGTAATGCAATAATTGTTGGGTATATATTCTTGTAGAGTTCACATAAGTTTAGTGATAATATGACTAAATCAAATAATTTAAGTTACTCAATTCAAAGACTATGTGCATTAATGCTATGTGCATTAATGCAACCATAAAGCAATTAGAAGGTGTGATGATATTTTTTGAGAAATATAGAGATGAAGGGTTTAGCTCTAGTATGAATATTGCCAAAAGTCTTGTACTTGAGATGAATATAGAGCCTACATTTTCAAATAGACGTTGTATTATTAAGAAAAGACAATTTGATGAAATAAACCATAATGGAGAAATACAATCAGCTGAGGATTCTTTCAGAGTTAATTATTTTCTAGTTGTTGTGGATATAGCAATTGCTTCGTTGAAGAATAGATTTGAACAATTAATGACATTTGATAATATTTTTGAATTCTTATTTGATTCAAAGAAGTTGAAGTCATTGGATGATAACGAATTAAGAGAATGTTGTACTAATTTTATGACAACTTTTTTCTCATGATAACGTGTCAAATGTGGATTTAGATGATCTTTTTTCTGAATTAAAAGTATTGCAAATGACTTTGCCAAATGAGTTAATGTCATTAATTGAAATTTTAGAATTTGTTAAAGTTGCAAATTGATATCCAAATGTTTCAACTGCTTATTGAATTCTATTAACTATACCTGTGACTGTAGCATCAACTGAGAGAAGTTTTTCAAAGTTAAAATTATTGAAAACTTACGTGAGGTCATCAATGTCACAAGAAAGATTGAATAGTTTAGCTATGTTATGTATTAAGAAGAATATGTTGGACAATATTGATCTTGATAATATTATTAATAAATTTGCATCTAGAAATGTACGGAGAAATTGTTTTTCATAAATTATGATCCTCTGTGTATTTGTTAGTATAATTTTCTTAGTGTTTTGCAGTTTAATATTATTGTTTGATTGCTGCTATTGCTATTTTGTTGTTACTGTTACTATTTTTAGTTATTTTATTGTTAATGATATTTGTAAGATATTATTAGCTGATGTTATAATTATTTTATATTTGGTTGAGTGCATAGACTTATAAATTGAGTCATTTATGTTTCATACAAACATGTAAACTTTAAGTTTATATGTTTGTATATTGTTGATTTATTGGGGTCCCTTTTTTTATTTCGCCCGGGGCCTATAAAACGATAGAAACGGCCTTGTTCACAACTTTGATCTAACTTGTTGCTTAACTTTTTAAATTACTTGTGATTTACCCTAAATTTATAATCATCTTAATGATGTAATATAATTCAATGTTTTAAAAACTGGATTGAAAGTTAAATGGATAAAACAGGATATTTACGATTCAATCGATATTCACCATAAATTTGATTAAATATTGAACAAAATTAAAGAATTTAAAATATGGCTTAAAGAGATTGTTTGAAAAAAGAGATTGTTGAATAACAAATATTTGATTTATTTTAATTTGTAAGAATTTATTAATTTACGAAAATTGACCGATTAATTAATAAACTAATTGATTTTTAATAATAAGAATTATTCAAGTAAATTGAACAAAATTTGAAAATTGAACTGAAAAATTAAACTTTCAAATTTTTTGCAATTTAACTGAATCTGTTGAATTTAACTAAGGATAACAATGGGCCAATTCGATCAATTTTTTTAAAATTTAAAATGTAAAACAACTTTTTTTCAATTAGATTCGGGTCGAGATTGTTGAAGCCCAATTATTCTAAACAAAACGATATTATTTTGATTAAAATAATTAAACTTCGGATCAGTTTAAGCCTAAACCTAACCTATAAGCTAACCTGTTAAAAATACATAAATTTATGCCCATAAATAGGCCTATTATATTCCCTAAATTTTACTCCGAATCTAAAATTTCCCTTAACTCATCAAATTGATAACGGACTTGTTTGGATACCCACCAATCAGCTGTTTTTTTGGCTGATTGGTGGTTGTTAACTGTTTGACTTTTCAAACAGCTAACAACAACGTTTGGTGAGCAGCTTTTTAAAAAGCTTATTGAAGCTAATAAGCTGAAAACGAAAACGCTGCAATATAGGAGCGTTTTCGTGCATCAGCTAAAATGAAATGTAGCAAAATCCAACTATACCCTTTCTTATATGTAACCACTACCAGCATCTAAAGAAGAAAAAAGAGCATTAAACACTTCAATCCTTGCTTAAATAAGGACATTCTTTCCACTTTTCTTCTTCCACTTATTTGTAATGCCAACTAGCCTTCAATTCTTTCATTTGCGTAATTGCGTAATATTTTTATGTTTAAATTATATTCTTGATTAACTTGCAATTAAGTACTACACGTGTCATATTTTTGTTAGTTTTAATATACAACAATTTCTAGTAAATAAGACAACCTAGTTGAGGTTCCTAGATACCTACATTTTAGGAACATTATTTGTTCTTATAATTGTTTTATGTAGTTATAGGTTAGAAATAAAATGTTGACCTTAAACGATAATGAAAATAGAAAGAGTAGCATAAATTTCTTATAGATGATAAAACAGTACAGGTGAACATGACTTCTCTAAAATCTAAATTTTTATAAGAATATTTAATGAAATACTAATATATATAATATTTATACCCTTATGATTTTTTTAAGTCATGTCCTCATAAGTTATTTTATACATAAACAGTTAACACTAAACAGCTAATTTTACCAAACATCTCTAACAAATAGTTAATACTATCCATTGGTCAAATCAGCTGATATAATCAGCTATCAACTAACAACTGATAGAATCAGCTAATTCTATCAACTGATGCAATCAGCCGATTGCCAAACAAGACCTTCGTCTATCATGTTTTCAGTGTTAGAATGTAAGCATGATTGGAATTGTATGGTAGAAAGAGATAGAATTAGTGAGGGACATATAAGTAGAAAAGATCAATAAATTTAATGTCTTAAGGTTTTAAATTAAAGTGAGGTGTCAAAGCCCACGAGTATATTTTCTCATTAGGCCCATATTAAAGATCTCCTATGTAAGTGGGCTCCTCAGATCCAAGAAGTGGTATCAGAGCTGATAGTTCGGCAAAAGACTAGTATAGAGACGATAGTCAGATTCTATGGTTGCCTCCTCACGAAGAAGAGCAAGGAGATTCTTGATAGCTCAGACCAGTAGAGTAGAAAGGCTCTTGATGATGCCATATATTCGAGCTGTTAAAAAAAAAAAGGCTTTCATTCAAAGAGGAGTCTAAGCTTAATGTAAAAGTTCACACTCGAGAGAGAGATTGTTAGAATGTGAAGTGTGAGTAGAAATCTCATATCGGAAAGAGATAAAACTAGTTAAAAACATATAAATAGAAAAGACTCGTAAACTTAATGCCTTAAAGTTTTAAGTTAAAGTCTGGTGTCAAAGCCGGTGAGTATGTTCTCTCATTATGCCTATATTGAAAATCTCTCATGTAAGTGAACTCCACATATCCAACATTCAGCGGCTGTTACCTCTGTCCACCCCACCACCCCAGCTCAGGCCGCCATGGTTGCTCCGTTCACTGGCCTGAAATCAGCCTCTAGTTTCCCAGTAACCCGCAAGTCAAACAACGACAACCTCTGTAGCTAACAATGGTGGAAGAGTCCAGTGTATGCAGGTACTTAATTGATCGGCCGTGAACTCGATGCTCTCTTTTTCTTGCATAAATAAATATATAACAAAAGTGATGCATGAAATTGGAATTTCAAGTCATTACGGGTCTGTGGACCTAGGTTTGGCCACCACTTGGTAAGAAGAAGTTCGAGACACTCTCATACCTTCCTGATCTGTCTCCTGAACAATTGGCCAAGGAAGTCGCTTACCTTCTTCGCATGGGATGGATTCCTTGCTTGGAATTCGAGTTGGAGGTTGTGTACTAATTTAATTATCTCACATTTTTCTTACTTCTGATATTATGACTTTAAGATATTGTCTCATAAATTGGTACTAATAGAGGAACACCAATAAATATGACTTCAGAGTTTCTTTGCCTTGTTATGGTTTTTCGGACTATGTTTATAGAATAATAGTTCTTTTAGTCTCTTTGAACCTGTAATGAACTTTGTTTTAGAGAATAGTCCAAAATCAATTATTTTGAAAATATTTTATTTTTAATTTTCTAAGCAGACAAATGAACAAGAGGAAAAATGTGGTTTTTTTTAACATATTATTGTATTATATGATGAGTGGTTTGACTTATACTGTATTTGTAAGTGTGACATCAATATACAATGGTGAAATAAAATCAGTCACTTTGTTAAAAGACTACCTCAGAAAGTTCTTTGTCTATGTAATCTTGTACTAAAATCTATTTCCCTAAAATCTATTTCCTCGTAAAATTGATTTAGTAGTTTCCTCCGACGAGACTGTCTGTGCTATTGTCTTCGTATATTGAGAAGCATTAGGTACCGGTTAACGTACATGAACAATTTGCATGTGAATTTATGTGCAGCACGGATTTGTTTACCGTGAGAACCACAGATCACCTGGATACTATACTACTGGACAATGAGGAAGCTCCCTATGTTTGGGTGCACTGACCCATCCCAAGTTTTGAATGAGCTCGAGGAGGCCAAGAAAGCTTACCCCCAATGCATTCATCAGGATCATTGGATTCGACAACAGACGCCAAGTCCAGGGTATCAGTTTCACTGCTTACAAGCCTTCTGGTTTTTAAGTTTATTTACATGGTTTCTTCAAATAAAAATTGATGGGCAATTGTTTCTCCTTATTTTATGCAAATTTAGAACTTTCTTTTCCTTTTTCTTCCAATGTTTGGTCTGTAATTCAATGGTAGCAAGATAGAAGTAGACCTTGTGTTGATATTTAGTGCAATATCAGTAGCTCCAATCTTTTCTTGCCGTTGAAAACTCAGTTTCGCGATATACTGTGAGTTCTGTTTTTGTCATTATTGTATGCCAACTTCATCATTAAGATGTTCATTTCGTGAGACGTTCCAGGCTCAGAATCAGATATTTAATCAAGCTAATAACTTGTCTTATACCTGCTATGGTAGTTACTTGAAACAGAAAAAAATTGAAATGGAATATGAATTGTCAACACCACTTTTGACATTGAACCATATGCGGTTCACTAGTTTTCAAGTTTTGTTGAACAATCCTGATTTGGCATATCACAGGGCGAGATCCTTGCAGATTTTCTAGCTCCAAGCCTGATAAAGGTAGCCATAATAAACAGCACTTCACACATGCATCATATACATTATGAATTTCACGTAAAATGCATGCATAAACCGTCATATATCGAACCGTAAGATATATTAAAAGACAGTAGCGGAAGCTTAATCACGAAACATATACCTCCAGTCATTGCTCAACGTCTTCAGTAGGGTTAGATCTTCTATTCTCTCCTCAGCTTCACAGATGGTGTGTGTTTTCAGCTTAGTGAGAATAGGGACCGAACCTTGGGATGAATATATCCAACTCAATCAACAACACTCTGGCCATCACAGAGACAACATAATGACGGGTTGAGTGGGCGACAGAAATAGGTGGAGTGGTTACGGGTTGGACTATCCACGATGGGTTTGTCGTGGACCATCACGTGGACCATCACAGGTAAGATTGTTGAATCGTGAAGATAAAACTCTTACAAAGCCTTCTCCAAATTTTCAGCTGAGGAATGAACCTGGCAAAAGCTAGAAATCATCAAAATTGTGTTAATGTCGTGTTTGTCCAAGCTAATTTATCTTTGTGTATTAAGAAATTTCATTTGATGTTTTAATATTAAAGATAAAATTCCTAAAATAATTGCTATATAATTAATATTATGATGAGATCATAATTATGAGATTAAG
This sequence comes from Erythroxylum flavicans, assembly GCA_027576715.1. Lineage (NCBI taxonomy): Eukaryota > Viridiplantae > Streptophyta > Magnoliopsida > Malpighiales > Erythroxylaceae > Erythroxylum > Erythroxylum flavicans. Next base: position 16,331,649 of record JANZXP010000003.1, read on the forward strand.
TCAATTTATATTTACGTATTATTCCTAAATGTTCTTATTTGTAGTCTCATTAAGATGAAATATTGTTAAAACGGTAAAACTAACACACATTATGTTTCTTCTCATGAAGAAAGTAATTGATCTTATAAATTAAAGTATGGAGATACTTAAACTCATGTGTAAGTAATTATTAGAGAATAAGTCACTAAACTGACCCAACTACGAAAACCCCAAATATAATATTATTTATGTGTCTGTGGATTTCCTCATAATGATGATTGTATAATTGATCTTTAGATTTGAGACTACTAAGGTATTTAGTATGGGAAATACTATGTTTTTATGCTATTTATGAATCGTCTTAGGATAATTCAGTTGGTAGCACCTAGATGAAGTATGAACCATACGGACATAGTTAAGTAAATCAATAAAATATTCTTCATTATAAAGTAATTAGAGAAAATATTATACTATTCTTGATTAGTATTTATTTATAAAATTCTCTGATGACATTTGAAAAGGTAATTTCAAATTTCAAATCAATTACTAAATGAAAGAATGAATATGATAGGACTAAAAGAATAGACACTATATTCATACTCTATCCAATTAGAATATTAGATGATGAAAGGATTAAATTATATATCATAACCATACATGAACAGGTTAAGTCAAACTACTTTGACATTCCTGATATTGGGTGATTATGATATGTTGCTAGACGTTAATATTGATCTATGATTATAAATTGTTTAATTAAATAATTAAAGATAAATTAAAAGAATCAAGTATAAATTGATCATAACATGTTGCTAGACGTCAATCTTGATCTATAAATTTGTTTATGCCATAGTTTTTTTTGTTTGTCCTTCGCGACTATTCTTATCTACTTCTGGAAGTTTTATGCATCGACTATTATTTTGAAAAATAAAAGCACATCTGCCTTGTTTTCCTTATGTTTGTGAATTTTGTTATGAATAATAAAACAAGAATAACGCATATGCTTTTTTTGCATCTAAAAATTGGTTTGTTTTGCGAATCAGTTTTTCCCTTTGCCTTTATGCCCATGCTTATGTTCATGTGATTCTGGAAATTTTGTTTTCTTTTTACGACTGATTTTGTTTCTACCTAAAAATCGATGCTTTTACAGAGTGAAATTTCCTTCCTACGCTAGTTTTGTAACTTATTTAAAATACAGATAACTCTCTACACTGCCGGCTGGGGCAAACTTTTGATCTAGGCTAGGCTTAACTGAACATTTATGAGAAGACCTATAAATTGTCGTACCAGATCGCTTCGAAAGGCGCTTAGCCTTGCTTTTTTTTAATCTTGTTGGTGTTCTAACTATATTCTTTCTTAAACTGGCTATGTTGGTTGAATCGAATCCAATTCTAATGCTTTAAAAAAATCACTTTATTAACAAAATCAATTTATAGATATCTTCTGCAGACAGGATGCAGACAGGAGATACTAGATCGTAGACTATCTCTTAGCAAAAGAAAAGCCTTCCTAAAGCAAACTAGCGTCGCTGGCAACACCACTGGATGGCATAGTTTGCGATGCTAGTGAGTCGCCGGCAACGTCAATAGTTGGCATCGCTAAGGGCGATAAACATCCACGGATAGAGACTTGACAGCGGGAAGATAGCGACAATGGAGACCAGTCGACGGTAGGAAGCAACGACAGTGTAAGGCAAAGCGAAGACGGAGAAACTAAAACTACAATTGGGGCGATGTGGAGTTGGAGAGTCGTGTACGTTACCCGAAGGTTTGGTGACCGTGGGAGCATTGGAGAAACGAGGAGCTGCAGATGTTTCAGACGAATGTCTACGAAAACGACGGGCATCGTTCTTTAGAACACGTCTGAACAAACGTGCACGAACCAGTCAACGTTTCACACGTGTCTACACAGTAGCCTCACCAGATAGCCTCTCCCACTTGTTTTACTTATTTTTAAAAGCCTTAATTTTAATTAAATTAATTTAATGGAGATTACATTAGTTTATATTCCTAATAGAATTAAAAAAGGTGTTTTTTCAATTTTGAATTATTTTCAAAGGGTATTTTTATTAGGAATATTTTAGAATTTAGTTTAATTTTTCAAGAATTGAATTATTAAATTAAATTTATTATCAAAACAATAATTAGAATTAAGCCAAGGTTTTTGAATAATTTTTTCGTAATTTGATTATGTTTGAAACTATAAATATAATGAGATTATATTATTTTGATAAGACTAAAATTTTTAAAATTTAAAATCCCTTATTTAAATGTTAAGTACACATTAGGAATGTAATGGTTGCCTTCCATTATTTAAGAATAAAACAAGAATTTTGTTTATTGCTTGGCTTATTAACTCAAAACTACCTTAACCTGGATATATTTTATCTTTAATTGATGGGTCCTACTTAACTAAATTTGTATGATTTAGATGAGCAAACTTATGATCGTGTGAATTTAGAGGCAAAGTTTGGAATAATACATATGATATATTTTGGCAAAGAGTTGTCACCTAACAGATCTAAGAGTCACATGAGATGTGATTGATAAAGACGTTATTTACCTAATTTAAATTTAGTTGATTTGTTGAGCAAACTTAAGATCAATTATTTTTAATAGGATTCTAGCCTATTAGCAAATTATTTGATAATTTCTCGATTTAATAGTGAGAGCTATTATTTTGAATAAAATAGTGGGAGTAATAAAAAATTTTAAAGTACTGATTTTATTTGATTTTGGATATAAACTAAAACACCTTTATGTATTTCGATTATCGAATCAGAAGATGAATACCAACTTGACGTTGAGGAGCATCATAGATGCTAACAAGCTGATTGGATCCAACTTTTCAGACTATTTTTGAAACTTTCATATGCGACTGATGAGGTTTGAGAGAGTTATCAACGTTATACGGATGACATTGAGTAAGCCACATGTATAATGTTAGCAAGCATGTATCCTACGCTGCAGAGGCAGTATGAGAACATAGATGCACTTACTATGATCCCGCATCCCAGTGAGTTATTTGGTGCACATAGCAGGGTGGAGAGGCATCAATTCTCCAAGGCATTATTTCAATACAACATTACAGAAGGATCTTTATTCAACCTATACGTGCTGAAGATGATTGGATATATTGAAAAGCCGGATTAGGTTTTATCATGGACTGTAAGTTGGGTGTTGATTTGGGATTGTAATCTCTAAGTTTGAGCTTTTTACACTTTTGTATGAACTTCCATATGAACCAAAAGTACATATCATTGCTCAAAATGCTGAACATGCTCAAGACTGCAGAAAGGTGCCTTAAGAAGGAACCCAAATTTGTACTTATTATGGGTTCTTTTAAGAGCAAGAAAAAAGGGCTCTAAGAAGAATAAGAATAAGAAACATAAGGCTTCTATTAATGTAGTAAAGCCTAAAGGATGTGTCAAGAAGAAGAGTAATGAAAAGGGCACATGCTTTCATTGTGGAGTCAATGGATACTAGAAGAGGAACTGTCCATCTTATCTTGCTACATTAAAAGATAAGAAGCTTAAGGAAGCTGTCCTTAAGGAATTGCCCATCTTATCTGGATCTGGATCTAGAAATCTTGGACTTTTGTAATCTGCATGACGAGCAAGCGAGAAACAGTAATGGTGGATTGGAGAAGAGCAGTGATAGTGAATTGGAGAGTGGAGACAACTATGAACCTGTGATGATGAAGAGAGCAGGCTTAGGCAAGTGATCACAAAGGTGGAGGAAGCTTGTTACAACATGTAGCGCATTGTGCTTGGGAAGTGGAGCATGACATGATGGCAACGGGGGGCAGGTGGTGGTGCAATGGTGGTGGGTCATCGGTGACAACACTGAAAAAGTTGGTGATTTTAAGAGTGAAGAATGAAGATGTGTGGAGAGGAGAGAGAGAGTTGAAGTGACTTTATGAATGAGTGTCTGCGACTCTTTGTTGTTTATTTTTTAGTTTCTTTTACAATTTAATCCTTAATTTTTTTTAATTTTATGGCACTGGCCATTATTTAACCGACATTTCCAATATTAGCTAATACCAAAAGAAACACCAGTATTGACTGGTAAGAAACTCACACATTTCATACCATTTTTCGACCGATAAGGTACGAAATTCATACCCCTAATATTAAATGCTTTTAACAAATTAATTAATGTGAAAGGATGCATCCACAAATTATAAATGAATAAGTTATTTCTTCAAATATCGCAAAGAAGGTGACTTATTATTATGATTCGGAGAATAAAAGATGCAAATCTCTATTGGAAATTTATTCTTTCTTAAAATTATTATTTTCAATTGGAGATGGCAATGAATCGAGTGGATTTAAACATTTTGTCAATCTAGCCCTAATTGACCTAATTTTTAAGACCGCAACTTAAGTTTAACTTAAATTTTGGTTAAGCTCGAATCTCGTAACTTGAATCTATTCGAGTTATTTAAAATGATTATTCATTAAACTTAAGACTAAAATATTTTCATTTTCTAGTGAATTACTGCTAACGTTGCGAGTTAACCCTTATACTTGAACTTAGCTTGAAACTCGAATTCATTAGACCTAACTTATTGACTTAACACTGAAGTAAATTGAATTTTAAGCCAACTGCCATCCTTATTGTTATTATTGTAGTTTAGTGACAAAATAATTTAAAAATATTCTTCATCTTGTATATATTTAGATGTATATGATAAAATCCATGGGATAATTATACATTGCAAATGAAATTATAATGACATTAATTGAATCAATAGCTAATGGTAAAGAGCTAATATGATTGAACTCAAAATAGGATAGATATGAATTTCATGCTCTATGTCTAATTGGAACATTATATAATAAAATGATTAAATTATATGAAAAAATCGTGCACGGAAAGTTAGTAAAAACTACTTTGACATTTTGAAATATTTGGATAGTCGTGACATATTGCTAGATATCAATCTTGATTGCCAACATATTTGAAAACTTAAAAGATCTCACATAAAGAATAAGCTGAAGAAAGCAAAGATATTTTACTCAAGTTCTATTTGATTGCAAAGTTTGATAAATTTTATGATTAAATATGAGATGTTTAATGAATAAGGATTAATATGAGATATTAGATCTTATTTAGACATAATTGATATTTAATTACAATTATTTTTAATTCTAATTAAAGTTTAATTGACATTAGAAGTTAATTTCAATTAAATTACAAAAATGTCCAAAACTTGTTATAAATATGCTTAAGCTTTAATGGAGTTAGCACTTCTTGCTTAACCCTTATATAAGAGTTACAGAAATCTCTAAACTTGTTCTATAGATATCGTTAGCGACCAGATACTTTTGTGGCTACCGTGGTTGAGATGGATCAATTTTAGAAATGGTTCGAAGGATATGACAAGAATATGATCAAGCTTCGAAATAAGATATGAATTAAGATTTATGCTTTATTATGATTTATACGTTAATCATTTTATAGAATTAAAATGATCCTGACTTTCTGGAACTTAAAATACAAAAAAGTTACTCAATTATTCTGCTACGGTCTGGATCTAATCTCATCCTAATTTTCCAACAGTTTCTTGGACAATGCTACATTTAATGAAGTTAAGGAGACTGGTGAGAAGCTATTTCAAGATTAAATTAAGGGATGGCTCGAATGCCCAATTTTGGATTGATAATTGGAGTGTCTTGGACCCAATGGAGGACAATGACTTTGTTGCTTCATCTAAGGACATATATACCATTAGATGCCACAAGGAAACAAGTGATCTTGGATAATGATTTCAGTCATGATCAGTAAACTATGGTATGTCAATGTTGTTACGAGGAAGACTTAATGCATAAAGCTAGGGTGATTGAATTCAATAGGCAAATAACTCCGCATGGACCTTTATAAACAGGTCATGTAAGGAATCACTAAGTAGTTAAGAACCCAAAAATCCTATAGTTCAAACGAGTTTGGTTCCCTCATTTTGTCCCAAAAACAAGCTTCATTCTATGGCTAGCTATTCTTTGCCGGCTATCTATCAAGGACAGAATTACAGGACTTACAATCTCTACTATCTGTAATCTATGCAACACTGTACCTACGACACATGATCATCTATTCATTAGTAGTGAGTATATAGACTACTTATGAAAGAGGCTACTTAACCTATTTCATGTAACCTGTACAGCAACAAATTGGCGAGGGACCATAAATTGGATTTTAAAGAAGCGGTGGAATGAGAGCAAGGGCTTACAATTCAAGCTTCTATTTACTAGACCGGTGCACGAAATAAGGAGGGAAAGAAATTTGCGTCAATTCAAGTATCAAAGTAGAAAATAATGGAGCCTTTTAGAGGAGCTCATTTACTCGAGGAAAATGCACAATGATTCTTAATCGATACAGACGATAGATTAGTTGATTTCATAGAAAAGTCTACTTAACTTTACTATGGGAATGGACTAAAGTGATTTTGATTTCAATGCACTCTTGTACCCCTTGAATGTTTTGTAAATCATGTACTCTTTTTGAGTTCTTAATACAATTAATTAAAAACAGAAATCACGATACCGATTCTGTTTTTACGCCCCGCTTGAAAGGGCACGCAGGACCTCAGATGGCCATGGCCTCATAGTCATGCCCAAAAGCATACGTGGTCGCGGAACCTCTTTTCCTAGGGATTCCCTGCTTTTTCTACTTTTTCGTGTCTATAGATGCTGTTTCACCAAGTATAAATGTTTTGTGTGGACAATTCAAATGACAAAAGAATCCAGCGGTAGCCAGTTATTCTCCTTTCCTAGGACCCATTACTCATCAGTGATTAGCATGCGAAGATCTCTACAGCATCACACGATTTGTTTTCAACTTTTATAAGGTTCCAACTCACTAAAGCATATTATAGATGAAAGGCTGGATACATGAAAAAGTGATACAGGAAGCACAACTCCAAAGGTATATACACATCGTAAATTACAACTTTCAGACTCAAATTCAAACTAGAATTTGTACAAATTTCCGTTGATAAGCCTCTCCAATGGGATTCAAGGACCCAAAAATACATTAGAGAAAGGAAAACTTTCATCTCGATGACCTTAAATTTTCATCTCGATGACCTCAAAAGACTTGATTTGAACTTTCATCTCGATGACCTCAAAACACTTCTTTACTTGCAACAATACGGATGTTGGTGCTACGAGCGGGTGACTCTTTTCCATTAATCATCCAAGCCCACTTCAGACCATCATAAACCATCAAATCCAACGACCTTTCCATTATTCTTAGTCAACAACTAAATTTTATTTACAGTGACACATTCTTTTGATTAATCCTGAGAACCCTTTGGACATATTTACACTAGATTACTCTCACCAGAACTTCAAAATTCATCTCCAACCAGTTAAAAACGTGATTTGTTTTAGGATTTTGGCTCCCTCCTCACTATACACTTGGTGCTGTTTGTTTCAAAATGGTGTTCTACGCCAGAGCAGGGATGCTGCAATTCCTGCGATCCCTGTCAAGGCAATCGAACCCCTCAATTCTCACGGATGGTTTGTTCCCAAAATTTGACCTGATACAGCTTCCTTTCCTTGTAGACGATGTTGGGGATGACGATAAACCCGATGAACACTGATTCTGTGTGACCGGCGAGAATGGGGAGAGTTTCTCATCCCCAAATCTAGCATCATGAATTAATGGGTTAGCTACTCTGCTGGGCGGCGATCCGCAAAAAAAAGGGGGTGGCGACGAGGCTACTTGTGTATTCGATTGCCCCATACCACAACCACCCTGCACGTAATAAACCAACAGGAAGTCATCTACCATAAATCAAGCAAGTTTAAAGAGATTAAAGTTTAAGAAAGAGTATGGCACCGACAAGCTTTTTCTCGCACACAAACAAGGAACCACAAATTAATCCATGTTCCACAACTTTGATGTACGTAATGTTTCTTTAGCTGTTGACATATCACCTTTCATACAGGGACCACTTCCAGATTTAAAAGAAAACTTCCCACAAACGTTAACTGCTTTAAAAGCTTAATTAATTTCCCAATCACTGAGCAATTACCAAAAACTGTATCCAAAAGCACCCAAATGTTGAATACAAAAATTAGAGAAATGACCAGAGAGAGAGAGAGAGATTACCTCTGTTAGGATGACGTCCAAAAGATCATTTCCTGCTTTAAAATCGCAAAGCTCCGCCTGGTGGCTGAAAATCAAAGTCATTTTAATCAGCCGAAATTAAAAGATATCCAATTTTCCAGTAGGTATAAAAAACCGCAGAGATAATATAAAGAAGATTTAGAAAAGAACAAATAAATACCTAAGATGAAATCTGAAAAACCGAACAGGGTGGTTGTTATCAGCCGTGTGGAGGACACCGAAGCGCCGTGGTTTAGGACAAACAATCGGGTCCATCCGCTCCGACAAGGGAATAGAAACGGATCCATGCATCTCCTCACGGATCGAGACTGGGAACACACAGTGTTTCATTTTTTTCCCTATATATCAGCGAAATTCCTGCTCAGCACCACCTGAAACGGTTAAGCTTCGTTGCTGAAATAACAGATCTAACCCGTACAGTGAACAGTTCGTAGTATAAACAATTTTTTGGTCTAACCATAGAAATAAAAGAGAAACTAGAAGAAAAAGATTATATTAAGGAGAAGCTTCGTTTATTTCTCTTGTGTAACCAGACAAAAACGAGATCTATTCTATAATTTTCACAGATCTAATTACAATTACAACAAAAAAGAACGAAACCTTAAACAGACATAGAAATAATTTATTCTTCTTAACAAAAACAGAAAATTTAAGAAGAAGGAAGGGAAGAAAATGAAAAAAAAGAAAAAAGGAAGTTACACATAAAATAAAAAATTGGAACAAGAAAAGCAAGAAAAAGACGGCTTACCTGAGGTGCAAAACTGTACAGAGTTGCTCTGAGTATTTGTGAAAATTTGTAAAAACAACCAAGTACTGTGAATGAAACGCGAAAAATAAAGAGGAAGGAAAAAGAAGTGAAAAAGGAGATAAAGAGCCCTAAGATTTGAAGGTACAACCGCAAATTGCGAAAGAAGGATAGAAGGGATGGGCGTCTTGATATATAGACACACTCAAATAAAAAGCAACGGAAATTACTTATATAGTGACGGAGAGAGAGAGGAATATAAAAGAAATAATTATATTAAAAAAGGTTTGTCTACCAGGCCCAGGGAGAAGGAGCGAAAGGAGCGAGGTCGTTTGGGGATTGGGCAACGGCACAGCTCATTCAAAGTCACACGGAGAGAGCATTGAACGAAAACAAATTCTTGCTGCCGCACTGCAATGCAACGTTGCAACTTCTATTTTGTTTTAATAATTACTCTTCACGCAGGCGGTGCCTCCCACGAAAAATATCATCGCTTTACCAATTCCCAAATCCCAACCCCTTCTATTTTTTAAATATTATTTTAGAGAAAAAATATCTAACCAAATGTGAACGTGTAACGTACCAAACCAAAGCTTCAGACGGACGTGATCGGGGTTACATTGCATGATCCCGACCCTTCTGTTATTTCCGATCTTAATTAATATCACCTGTATGGTTTGGCTACATACACTACTTTCCAATTCAACCATAGTTACAACTGTTCTTGTACTATTCTTTAATCGAAAATCTCACGCCACAACAATTGTTTTTTCGTTCAATTTCAGGAAATTTAACTTTCTGTTATAATGATATATTTATATTATGACGATTCATCAAATCCTGAAACGAAGCTTTCATAAAGTAATATTAAGATTCATCTACCTTAACATAGAACTCCCAAAAGAATAAATGCCTTGATGGATTGAAGGACAAGGTTTTTAATTAGTAATTTAACAATTTGTTAATATTTAAACTTAAAATTGTATTATTTATGTGGAATCAATTGAATTTTTAATTTGTTGGTGGATATGCATACACGTATTCGTGGCATCTTATGGAAAACTCCATTAAATCTTAAACTGTAAATATCGTAAATAAAAACAATTTGTCGAGTCCACCTGACTCATAATGCTCTTAAAATTGGACACGACATTTTACTCGTTTACTTTAATTTAGACTTTTTCCTCAGATATTTTTCATGTGGGAGACACCGGGAATTGATCCACTCGAAGACCATACACGTAACAGGACGCATTTACTAAAATATAAGTTTAAAAAAGGAAATATAATAAGTAAATCGCATGATTGTGGGAGGGCGGATGGCAACGGGCTATGATATTGGTACCCCTCGCTCCCTCTTTAGCTAGGAATTGGATCATTGCCATCCTTGCATTTATTCTGACTTGGACTAATTTTTGAAACAAAGTAGAAAGTGTATTTTTAATTTAATATTATAATTAAAATATAAATCAAATCATAATATTTTAATAAATTCTGATGTTTACAAATAGTTTAATTTTAACTTTTAGCACTTATTTTTAATTTTTTAGTAATTATGTTATATATATTTCATTTAATACGTATTTCAACACTAAATTAATTATTTATAAGAAATCTTAATATTTTTTATTTAATAAAATAATCCAACTCAACTTTGTATAATAATTATATGTAAAAAGCCCTAACATTAAATAATCAAATCAACCCATACATAAGCTCGCAAAAGTGTACGGTGACTCCTCCTTGATCTTTTGGTCGGGCTATGAAAGCTTCCTCATTCGCCGTTGGATTTGAGTATAGTATTAACCCCACTTTCATATTAATGTTCTTGCCTTGGTTGATTACATCCTTGATCTCCAAATATCCATCTATGTTTCTTATGTAAAGCCAGTAGTCTAATCTCATTGGCTTAGATGTGCCTTCTGGACCTTTGAAATAACCTAACATATAGTTGCTTGTTTAGGTTCATTGTTCTATTGTTAAGAAAGCACAACTAAATCTAATCCTGTATATAATAAAATAATAACAAAACTTTTTCATTAAATTTCTTAAAAGTTAATATCATTTTAAATTTTATAATATGATTAATGTATGAAAATAATATAATATAAATGTAAATTGTACCTTTTTATTTTGTTTGATCCCTTTTTCTTGAATTTTTTTGAAAAAATGAATAATTGCATCAACTATAGATAAAGCTAATAAAACTTTACAATGAGTTATAGGCTAATAGCCTTCATTCAATTACAATATAACTGAAAATTCAATAAGTGGTAAAGCATTACAATATAAGTAGTCCTAGACCAACATTATAAGTAGATTATAGTTTCCATCTATGCTTCATGTTAGGTGAAAGAGCATTCTATACATTCTTGGCAAAGATAGCTATTCTAATCCAGTTGACAATCTTGTCTGCTAGTTGATACTTCCTTTTTTCCATGTTTGTAAACATTATATTGTTTCTTTCCTTCTAAAGTGTATAAATGATAATAGTGAAGGTTGCTTTAGGAAGTATTCCATCGGACATTCCATGTTTAGAGTGATTGATAACCCAACTGAATGTTTTCTCCCATTCATACAAGTAGTTATCTCCTGCAATCAAGTGTAAGATCCTGCCTTAAACTACTTTAGAGAATTTGCAAAGAAAAAAGAGATGATCTTTGTCTTCCATTGCCGCCTTACATAGTACACAAGTAGAATACATATCGCCATGCCATTAGCTGATGGCATGATTTGTTTGACTATTTACCACTCAAGTTGAGTGATTAAATCTTCATTCTCAACATCATTCAATTGAGGGATATGTTCCACTAGAGAGTTAAAACCAGCCTCATTTCCACTCCATGATGTTGATGGAGTAAGGATCAGCTGCACATAGGAGCATAAGATCATCAACATACAAGAGGTGACTTAACTAGATTGCACAACATTTGAAATTATATTGAAAGTCCTCGTTATAAGAGATTAACTTGTTTAGTAGCCTTGAAAAAGCCTTCCATTACAAGGGTGAATAAATAAGGAGAAAAGGGATCTCTTTGTCTAATCCCCTATGTATTTTTGAAGGGTTTAATGGGTAGTCCATTCACTAGCACACTTAGAGTAGGAGTTTGTATACATGTCATTATCCAATTCACAACTTTGTGAGGCGGGTGCAATGTTTCAAGACATACTCGAAAATACTTGGATAAACCTCCAACTAACAATATTAAAAGCTTTTTAGAAGTCAATTTTGATTAAACAACTTTTGATATTTTTACCCAAATTATACTTCCTCAGCAGTTCTTGTAATAGTAAAATGTTATCCCCAATATTTCTATTTGGAATGAATGCCCCCTGTATTGAGTTGGTGATTCCAGTGATTACAATCTTCAATCTTTCAACTAAGAGTTTCAAAATCACTTTATATATGGTGTTTTAGTATGAAATTGGTCTAAAATCTTGCATTATCTGAGGGTTTTACTTTTTAGACACTAAGTAGATGAATGTGTGGTTTAGTTCTTAAAGCATTTTGGAGGATGTAAAGAATTCCATCACTGCTTTAGTGTAAAGTTTACCGATAATTTCCCAAGTTTTTTAGAAGAACAATGTAGAGAAACCATAATCTTTATTTTGGTCATGGAAGGATTGTTTAGAATGCTTAAGAAGTTGATAGTGCATAATGGCAGATTCAAGTACCATAGAGCTCAAAAACTTACTCACCTGATATTTGTTAATGACCTACAGCTTTTGTTTGGAGCTAATGAGTTCTCTGTCAACATTCTTTATGACATACTAAGTTAATGCTCACAAGACTAGCTTTTACTACTCCCTAGATGCCTGAAATGCCACTGAACTTGCAAGATCACTAGGAATGGAGTTACACACACTTCCCTTTAAATATTTGGGAGTTCCAATTTCTCATGCTAAACTCAAATATGCTGATTGCATTCCTCCCTTAGAGAAATACAGATCCAGAATACTAGCTTGGCAAAACAGATTTCTATTTGTGGCAGCTAAAGTTGCTTTAATAATTTCAGTTCTAAGCAACATGCATGTTCATTAGATTAACCATCTGATTCTTCCTAAAAGGGTGATCAAGGAACTCAATGTTGTGTTTAATTTCTATTGATTTTCCTTGCATTCATATTTTGATTTCGGTTACGAATTTTGGCATATTAATTCAAATTTGAAATGAATTGAGTGAAAATGGCGTGGATGTTGTATGAATGTTGAATGGAGTGTTTTGTGAATGTTGCATAAAAACAAGAAAAATTATGCATGAAAGAAAGAATGTTGGATGTGAATTATACATTCATTTTAATGGTATGACAAAGGAGTCACACCCATGACTTCCATAGTCACGGGTGTGATAAGGGAGTCACACCCGTGATTGTGTCACACCTATAACTCCCACAATCACTAGTATGACAAATATTTTCTATAAAAGGTTTAATATTACATGTCAATGAATGTAAGATTTGATGACTGATAAACCTAAACCTAAACTCGCTCTATAAATAAAAAGGTTAATAAAGACTAGAGTGGCGAACAGGCCAAGACTAAAAAAAGAGATAAAGAACAACGCTAGAGGGGGAGAATCGAAGAGTAGTCGATGGTGAGAAAGAAGAGAAACAACAGATAGAGAGAAGGCAGAGCTGAAGCTAGTGGGAACATCTTTTTTTCTAGACGAGAGTGAACAGAGGTAGAAGGCTAGAGTTGAAGCCAGGGAGTGAGCAAATTAGTAAGAGACCCACCACCAACGTCTTTATTTAACATTCCATTTGTTTGCTCTTTCTATTTTATCTCTGTTGCATTACTAACCTTATTTCATCTGTTGCTTTGACAATCCATTTCAGTTTATATAATTTATTTATTGTTTTGATACTTCTCTGTTATTGTTAATAATGCGATTGAAGTATATGAAGATGATGAACTTTGTTTATTCCATGATGGTTAATGTAGCTAATTTAGTCGATTATGCATAATGAAGGGATTGTGTTATTGTCTTAATATTTGCTCTAGTTTTTGAGCTTATTGGATGTAATGGTGTGGTCAATTTTTGCATCATTTTGGTATTAAATGAAGGATCGAGAGAAGACGTTTAATATTAGAACGAGATATAGACATTTAAGTTATGAATTAGGAATATATTAACTTAAGTGGGTAATTAGTAGTTGGGTATACATAATTAATTTGGCTGATAAACTTGTCGAGTACGAATGTTAGATTTAGTTCATTATTTGAATTGATCATAGAACCTAATTGTTAATTTTAACAAGACAATTATCCAATCAATTCCTCTTAGTCATGAATAGGAGATTAAATTAGTGAAGTTAATTTCTCTAAAGTTTTTCACACTGATTGATCAAATCGTTTTTGCTTCCAATTAAATCAATTTACTTTTTAGTCTAATTGCATAATTTTCATTAAAGCCTTTACTCAATAAATCGTGATAGAATGTTTAGGATTGCATTTGTTTTTATTTTTATTTAAGATTAATTTGAGTGAACCAATTTCACCTTCTTGAGAGATGACTCTGAGTAATCAACTACAACTACCTCGTATACTTGCGAGTAGGATAGCCTAGGTATTTTTAGAACTTATTTTGGCACAAGTTTTTGATGTTGTTGTCGGGGAGTTGTTTAGTGTTTAGACTTAAATTAATTTTAATCGTTTTATCTTTTCATGCATAAATTTTTGTCGTGTTATTTCATTGAATTGTTTTACTAGTTTTTTTTACCAATTCAGTGTTATCTTTATTTTGTTTATGCGAGGAAGGAGGTCACGGGAAAGTGAACTCATTTTTTTTTATTGATAACATGCATCAGATAAGAGGACCTCAAAGGGACTTTGAAGACAATCTCAAGGAACCCAAGCTTGAAGATCAAGGGATGGGTGAAAGGCAACCGGTAATGAAGGAGTATACTAGACCAATAATTAGTACTGCCACTTCGTGCATACGTTTAGGAAAGGCAGCCAGAAACTATGAATTGAAGAGCATCCATTACGACATGCTGCCATCTTTCTATGGGTTTCCCAATGAAGACCCTTTAAACTTTGTTTGGGAATTCTATACCACTCTTCAAACATTTCCTTTGGATGGCCTAAACGAAGATCAACTCAGGATGAGATGCTTCCCATACACATTGAAAGATTAGGCTAAGGCATGGTTGATGACCCTTACATCCAATTCATTGACTAAATGGGAGGAGGTATACAACAAATTCATAGGAAAATTTTATTCCCATCAAAAGGCCTCTGAGTTACGGACGAAGATAGCTACCTTCACTCAGATGGAGGGAGAGCCATTCCATGACACAATCATTTTCCACTTCACTTGCAGAACCAATTCTTGTATGATGGATTAACACAACAGTGTCAGTACACAGTGGACAATACAGTAGTAGGAGTTGTGGGACAGAAGACTACTGAAGAAACATATGAAATATTTGAAATGTTGGGGCCAATTCTCAATAAAAAAATTTGAGGAGGAGAAGAGCTGGAGTTCATGAAGTGAACTCAAGCTAAGAAATAGTTATGAAATTGGCTAAGCTAACAAAGCACGTGAAAATGCTAACCATAAGACGACCCCAAAATGTTCCAAATTTAAGAGGTATATGGTATATATGGAACTTATAGTCATGGAGCTAATGTTTGTTGGTATTCTTTTGAATCTTTTATAGGTGAGGAAGAACAACTGAACTCACTTAATGATTTTCAACCAAGGATGCAAAATGATCCACATTTGAATCCCTACAATCATAGTTGGAAAAACCACCCTAATTTTTCGTGGAAGATGAATAATCCACCAGTGCAGCCCCAACCACAATTTCTCAAAAATTTCAGGGGTAAAGTCAATTCCAAGGGCAATCCTCAAATTGAAACCTACTAAGAAAGCCTTCTTTGGAGGAAATTCTGAACGCATTTATTTAAGTAACCACTCAGAATCAAGAAACGAACAGTAAGAGATTTGCCTCCTTAGAAGCTTCTGTAAAAAGGATTGAGACTCAAGTAGGGCAACTCACTAATCAAACACAAAATAATCAAAAGGGAAGGTTACTCAGTCAACCCAAACAAGCCGAAGAAATTACTATTATGAGAAGTCATAAGGTGATTGATAATCATGTTGAGATTCCTTCTAATCTATTTGATTCAGGTAATCAAGAGGAGGAGAGCCTCATCAAAGAAACAGACAAGCAACATGAAGTAAGCAATAGGCAGAACTCTTCAAGTCACGTTCAGAAAGGGGAAAAACTTGGACATGTAACTAAAGGCAATAGAGGACCAAGGCTGCATAAGGTAACTGATTCTTATAGACCACCAATTCTATATCGAAGCCGCTTTAAGGATTAGAAACAAGATGAGTAGTTTTCTTATTTATATAACATGTTTTCTAAGGTTAATATTAATATGCCTTTGTTGGATGCGATCAGGAGCATTCCAACTTAAGTGCAGTTCTTCAAGGAACTAAGCACCCAAAAATAGAAGTTTGAGCTAAACAAGAAGGTGATAGTTTCAGAAGTGGCAAGTGCGGTTCTTTAGCAGCAGATACCCCCCAAATTGAAATATCCATAGAGTTTTATTATGAGACTATCAATTAGTAAATGGTGATGAGGTTAAAGGTATGCTTGACCTTGGAGTAAGCATAAACCTTATACCTTACTCTATTGAAGCGAAATTGGATATAGGATAGTTGAGACCTATAAACATGTGTTTGCAATTAACTGATAGGTCAACTCGTTATCCAAAAGGAATAATAGAAGATGTGTTGATAAAGGTAGGAGGATTAATTATCCTCGTAGATTTTGTTGTCATAGACATGGGGGAAGTGAAAGAGCAAGAAAAGGGGCATACCATACTCCTAGGGAGGCCTTTTATGGCCACTACCAATACCTTGACTGATGTGAAGAGCAGAAAACTAACTATGATTTTTCTGGGAGAAATAGTAGAATTTTCAATATTTAATGTTGAACTTATTCCTCCTCCTACTATTTATGAATAATGTTCTTTTTTTGATCAAATTAATATTGTAGATTTTGATTTTGCCTTGCAGGAAGAAGAAAGGAAGATTAATGAGTATTGCCAATTGCTAGACGAAGCAACCAAGGGAGAGTTTGGCAAATTCTTAAAGATAGATCCCAATGAAGGGAAGAAGACAGTGGAATCACGCAGTTTGAGTGATCTACCTTAAGCATGAGTATTTAGGCATCCAGCTACAAGACATTAAATAAGTGTTGAATGGGAGGCACCCATACAATTTCTGTTTTGTTTTTCAATTATTTGTTTGTTATTCCTTTTTAGTGAATCTTAACTTAGTTTGTTTGCTTTGTGTGTGCAGACCTAATTTTCAGTCTCTTCTATTTGTTCTCCTCACATCTATTCTCCACTCTTCGACGTAGTATGCCATGCTCCACACCGCATCAACGCAGCCACCACCCCCACCTTCATATCGTATTTCTATCCTTCTCTTTTTTATTATTTTTATTGCTTGTTGGTTTAATTTCTTTTAATTTTAATGTTTGTCCTTGTTTGCATTACTTTTCGTCTGAGATCCTCTTTTATTTTCTTATCACATTGGGGATAACATGATATTTAAGTGGGGGTGACAATTATTGTTATTTGTGTGTTATGTGTTTGTTTTTCCCATTTAATAGTTAGAAATGCATGGTTATGAAATAAACTCGATCGAGACTAGAAATGTATAATATGAGTGAATGAGTATACTTACATGCTTAAATTGATTAACTTGCATTTCGATTAAAAGGACATTAGCCTATTGTGATAGATGAATTTCACTTTTCTTTAGTAAGAATTTAAGCCCTTTGAAATATTTAACACCAAATTTAAGAATTATTTGCTAAGAGTGTTCTTTCATGATTAAAGAACTCTATAACTTGCTTGTAAATACTAGTTGAGATCATATAATCTTATGCAAACGTTGAAATGATGAATGCAATTAGGATTTACTCATTTAGCTTAAAAAGACACCATAATGTTACCCTTAGTGAATCCTTTTAAGCTTAACAAACCTTTTCTTTCTTTAAACCCAAAACATGAGCCTTTAATTTAATTATTTATCCTCTTTGTTGTACCTACCATAAGGTAAGTTGAGCATTTGAAATGGTATTCTTAGGTTTAGGAAGTAATTGCATGAATAAGTGTGGGGGATAATAGCATATAATTGCTATTACATTAGGAATTAGTATGGTTGTAACAACTTTTTTCTCTCTTCTATATGTTTCTTCTTTAGATTTCCTTGTTTTAAATAAATAAATAAATAAATAAATAATTGAAAAAAGAAAAAAAGGAAAAAAAATAAAAATAGAAAGAAATAAAAAAGAAACAAAGGGAAGAGAAGACAACCAAAAAATGAAAGAAACAGGAGAGACGTAAAACAGGGAGTGATAACCTTGTTAAATGAGAGGAAAGAATTGAGTGTTTTATTCTTTATTATTTTGTATTATTTTAAATGCTCAATTTGTTCTTTAGTTTTAAACTATGATTTTTCCTTTTCCTACCCTTAGCCCGACACTATTATAACCAAAATAAAGACCTTCAGATTGATGTTTGTGTTTGATATGAGTGGTGGAGATTGGATTAGTAAGCAAAGCCTATGGTGGATACCTTATATGAAGTGAATAATGAGTGAATATATACTACCTTTGAATGCATGAGAGGATGGAGAGTGAAGTGAGTGTCTATCACACTTGTTAATGGACTTTGAGTTGAAGTACTTGTTAATTTTGGCTAAACATACGGAGAATAGTCTATTCATGGAGTATTATGAGTTACTATTACTTGGGAAAATCGTTGTTTTCATTGTTTGTTCTTGTACAATCTAGTATTCTTTATTTTGCTTGGGGACAAGCATAGTTTATGTATGGGGGAATTGATGTGTCTAATTTCTATTGATTTTTCTTACATTTATATCTTAAACTTGGTTACAAATTTTGGCGTTTTAATTCTTGAAATGAATTGAGTGAAAATTGTGTGGATGTTGCGTGAATGTTAACTGGAGTGTTTTGTTAATATTGCATGAAAACAAGAAAATTATGCATGAAAAAAGGAATGTTGGACGTAAATTATGTTTGCATTTTAATGGTGTGACAAAGGAGTCACACCTATGACTACCATAGTCACGGGTGTGACAAATATTTTCTGTAATTAGTTTAATATTATATGTCAATGAATGCAGGTTTTGACAGCTGTAAACCTAAACCTAAACTCGCATTATAAATAAAAAGGTTAATAAAGGGGGGGTGGCAGACCGAGACTTAAAAAATGAAACTAAAAGAGAGGTGGAGGCGGAGAAAAGAACAAAGAACAAAGAACATAGTTGGGTTGGCAAGAGGGAAAAACAGCAGAGGTGGAGCTTAAAGCAGAGGTAGAAAGTGAGAGCTTAAGCTGATCTTCTGGGTGAGAATCAAGCAGAGGGAGAAGGTGAGAGCAATGCCAAAGAGGTTGAGCTTGACAGGAGATCCACCACTCACTTCCATCTGATAGTCCATTTGTTTGCTCAGTCTTATTTTATCTTCTGCTGCATTATTAAACTTGTTTCACTAGACTTATTTCCTCTGTTGCTTTGATATTCTATTTCAGTTATTTACTCTGTTTATTACTTTGATACTTCTTTGTCATTGTAAACTATAGGATTGAAGTATATGAAGATGATGAACTTTGTTTATTCCATAACGGGCTAATTATTTAATCTTGAGAATTAATGTAGCTAATTTAGTCGATTATGCATGATGAAGGGACTATTTTATTGTCTTACTATTTGTTATAGTTTATGAGCTTATTAAATGTATTAATGTGGCCAAACTTTGCATCCTTTTGATATTAGATGAAGGGTCGAGAGAAGAAGTTTAACATTATAATAAGAGACTATAGACGCTTAAGTTATGAATTAGAAATATATTAACTTAAGTGGATAATCATTAGTTGGGATTATATAATTGATTTGGAAGATAAACTTGTTGAATACGAAAGTTGGATTTAGTTTATTATTGAATAGATTTTAAAACCCATTGGTAATTTTAACAAGGCAATTGTCTAATTAATTCCCTTTAATCATGTATAGGAGATTAAATTAATAAAGTTAATTTCTCAAGATTTTCCATACCGATTGATGAAATTGTTCTTGATTCTAGTTAAATTAGTTTACATTTTAGTTTAATTGCTTAATTTTCTATAAAACCTTTTACTCAACAAATCAGGATAGACTATTTAAGATTGCGTTGGTTTTTATTTTTATTCAAAGTTAATTTGAGTGAACCAATTTCACCTCCTTAAGAAGTTGACCTTGGGTATTCAACTACAATTATCTCATATACTTATGAGTAGTATAGCCTAAGTTTTTTTAAACTTTATTTGGCACATCACTCGACAAAACAATCAAATCTTTCCTTTGGTATAGTTCAATGGATAATGCAAAGAAGGCAAAAGTAAAGTCAAATGAAGTTACAATTCTAAAAAAATCATAAAGGTTTAGGCATTATCTCTCCCTCAATCATGAAAAAGTTATTATTTTGTAAGAAAATTTGGAGACTCCATATAGACATAAATGTTTTTTGGATCAAGTGGGTCCACGAACCATACCTCAACACTCATAGTTTCTAGCAGAAGAAAATGATTATGGGTTATTCTTAGGTTCTCACACCAATGCTGAAGTTTCCCAAACTCATTTACCTATTGATTTATCACAAATTAGGAAAGGGAGACAACATATGGTTGTGGTATGATAATTGGATTAAATCCATTCCGTTAATTTAGAGGAATGAATTAACATAACATAAAAATCAAATCCCTTTCACTACTAGAGCCTCATCATTCAGTACTGAAGTGAGATGGACTAGTAACTTTAAAGGGTTTGATTAGATCCTTCAACACTTCCCAGTGATCAGTAGCAGCTATAATAAGGATAAGATTGTTTGGAAAGCTAATACCACTAGATTATTCACTAACAAATCATACTATAGTATCTTCCAAGTTGAACATCAAGTGGTGCCATAGTCCCAAATTCTTTAGAAGAAAAATCTAAGATCCAAGGCCTTAATGATCACCTGATTAGTCATAAGACACTGAATAAGTACTAAATATTGATGTCATGGTAGCTTTGATCCAACATATATGCTATGCAAGCTCTCAGTTGAAGAAAGTAACCACCTTTTCTTCAATTGTGCTTATTCAAAAGCAGTGTGGAGCCAAATACTACATAAATTAGAATCTTACTACACTTCTTATGAGTGGAATGCAACACCGAATTGGATCATTTGAATCTCCAAGCAATAAAAGAAGGATGGGTTGTTGTTTAAGGCATCTTTCATAATTACAACATACAATAATAAAGGGAGCGAAATAAAAGAATTTATTAGGAATGAGATAACTAAATACCAACTAGCGATAAACATTATTAATAAAATCAGAGCTCTTGCTATAGCAAAGGAAGTAACTAATGAATTGTTAACCACAATGAAGCTAAGATGAAAATTTTAAACTTCTGCTACTATGCATGACTAATTTGTTTTATATATGTTGAGCTAGTCTTATGTAATCATGTTTTCAGTTTTTTCCCTACGGGTGAACTCATTATAATGTTGTAAATAGTTAAACTATAGTTTATGAAAATAAATTCAAATTTAGAAAAAGTAAGATTTAATTCTTTTTAGATGTTCTCTAATGTTGATACCTTAAAGATATATTTAGCTTAAATATCCAAACACTTCCCTTCAAATAACTGGGGGTACCTATTTCATCCAAGAAGCTAAAGTACCATGATTGCTTGATGTTGTTGGAGAGATATAAAAGTAAGATTAATCCTTTAAAAAGTAGATTTCTTTCTCAAGTAGGGAAGGTTCAACTAATTATTTCATTTCTTAACAACTTCCACTACCATGGGAGGGTTTAATTAATTATTTCACTTCTTAACAACTTACACTACCATTGGAGCTCAAACCTAGTCCTTCTAAAGAAAATCATTAAAGAGATTGAAAGATACATGAAGAACTTCCTCTAGTCAGAAAAAGCAGAAGATTCTAAGGGGAATAAGATGAAATGGGACCTTATTTGCTAGAGAAAGCAAGAAGGAGGGCCGGGGCTTATTTCCTTTCAGTTAATTCAAACCAAAATAATTGTCAAGAGAAATTGGAAACTTCTTAATGATAGAGAGGCTCTATAAAACAAATGTATAAATGTCTACTACTTAAGCAATTTCAATTTTTGGAAGTTAGAAGAGAAGACTGCGCATTCTTGGTCTTTCATCAACATTGTAAGGTAGAGATTCAATATCTACTCCCTCATCAAAATGAATATTGGTAATGGAGAAGGCTCTTGGATTTGGTTTGACAATTAGACACTTCATATACATTTGATCAATAGAGACGAACCGCTCAATCTAGTAGGAAAATGGTCAATCAAAACTAAGGCCTCTCATCTTATTGCTAATAATAGGTAGAAGATTACAAGAGGAGGAATCGACAGGTTTTAGGACTTTCTTCGAGGATACTTACCTATATCATCCATCAAGGATAAACTAATTTGTTCTACTAGAATTAATGATGAATTCACCAACTCCTTTTTCTTGGAAGCTATTAGACCTCATTATCCCAATGTACCTTGGTATAATATAGTGTAGAAAGGATCCCTAATGCCTAAGGCTTCTTTTGTCACATGGTTAGCAGCTAGACAGAGGTTGAAGACCAATGATAGATTGAAGGGAAGTAATGATCATATTTGTGTCTAGTGTAACAATCCTCTTGAAATTGTAGTCTCTTATTCTTGAAGTATAGGTACTCTTCTTCTATTTGGGTAAGGATGCTACATAAAATGAATATATTTTGTCCTGTAAGTGACTAGGATAACATTTTGATTTGGGCTGAAAATTGTTATAAAAGGATAGGAGAAGACAAGAAATTCCTGAGTCTAATTATAAATTGCTTAATTTACTTGATCTGGTTTGAAATAAACCAAAAATTCTTTAGGGATGTACATATTGAAATATATGTTGTCGCTAATAGAACTTGTGGTTGGATCAGAGAGATTCTAATTACTAATCAAGCTATTGATACTCTAAGCTCTTTTGTGAAAAGTAATTGGGGTCTAGTGTAATCTTGTCTTAACTAATTTAGATTGTGTTCTAGCTTTGCTATAAGGATTGGCTTTTCTATTCTTATAGCTTCATATATATTGTATTTATAATCTTATGCAAACCTTGACTACCTTTTCTGGCTTTTTCAATGATATTCATTTATTTATCTTTCAAAAAAATATTCACATGCGTAATCATGATTCAATGGAATTTTTAAGGTTGTAATGGGGAAAAAAGTTAAGGTGAGTAGTATTTGGATACTATAGATCAAAAGCCATTAAAACTAGTGAAGGGAAAAAAAAACTCAATTGAGTATCAAGTGCAAAAATTGACATCCACCCAAAATTGGATACCATTAACTATGATGAACGTAAAAACTTTGTTTCACAATTTAGATTCAAGTCATGACACCACAAACTACATGAAGTATAAACAATTTGAAGAAATCATTCACAAAATTAATGATAAATAATAAATTGTAACTATAAGGAGTGACCTTTTACAACAACATCTCCCTTATTTGCACCATAATCAATTAACCCTTTCTATACAACTTTAGGGGAAAAGACTAAGATGAATTACCTTGTAAAACATGTGACTTCCCTCCTCGATAACTTCTTTTTTATTTGTATTTTTTTCTTTTTTTAAGACAAAAATTGAAAGAAACTACATCAACGATGGAATTTAATGATAAGAGATAAAAATCACATTCCATCAATTATAACCAACTCGTATATATGCACACCCCCATACTTATGCTCTTGTGCATCCATAAACATCATCAATCACAAATGTTCCACTAGCTTTAAGGCTTAGGTAAGAAATTTGTTTAGGTTAAAGGCTCATAATATGGTTCGCGCAAAAAGAGAAAGCTAATAAATCTCAAGGGGCTTAGCAATATGATAAATCATATCACTAGATATGCTATTTGCCTAGTGTAGCTTATAGAACAAAGAATGCCTATATCATTTCCTTGATAATGCACATGACACAAATGTGGTCTAGAATATAATATCAAGGTAAAGTTAGGATGTACATGTCATAATGGTCGCACATGAATAAAAGACAATAAGATTTATATAGTTGTGTTAGTCTAAAAGACGCAAAATCTCACTGGCTTACGTCTACCCACTAATCACTACTCTTCTAAAAGAAACATACATTGACCAATCACAAGATTAAAAATACATCCCAAGTTTCCATGAAATTTTCTAGTTAATTCTACTATCTAGTTATAACTATATAGTCTTAAAAGCAATATAAAAGAGTGATGTTTGTTTTTCTTTAAAAAAACATGCAAAAAGAACATAAAAAACACCCAAAAATAACTTAAAACAAATATTTCCCCACCCTAAACTTAAAACTTATAGTGTACCCAATGTAACATTAAATGTAAGAAATTGGGCAGTCAGTAAAAACAACTATTGCAAAAATATAAAGGAAAAGGAACAAACTCCCATTGGGTTACCTCCTAAGTAGCACCTCTGTTTATTTTCATTGGCATGACTTCTTATTTTCTTCCTTACATTATAAAATTTTGATTTCTAGGGATCACAACTTTTGCATTCTCCACTTAAAATTCTTTAGGATAAGCCTTGAGTGGATGACCACTCACTTTAAATGTCTTCCCTGTTTCCAAACTTTTAATCTCTACTGCACCATAGAAATGAAATTAGTAATCACAAAAGGACTGCACCATAGAAATGCAGAAACAGTTTATATCTAGAGCAACAAAGAAACACTTTTTGACTAACAGTAAAGCTTTTTCTTGAGACGTTGAAAGCTTTGATCTTCTCTTTAGTTGAAACTATTTCTAGTTTATCTATATACTTCTGCTCATAATCTTCTTGTGATGAAGGGTCAATCACATTAATCGCAAAAATAGAATGGTCATTTTAGGGTTTCTTATTCACATAAAAAATATTAAAATGAGTAACTTCCCCATCAAATTCCATCATAAAGGTATACTTACAAACATCTATCTTAGTTTGGGTTATGTTAAGAAATGGTCTCCTTATTAAGATAGGTATCAAATTATAAAAGTTTCATCATTCATATCTACCACATAAAAATCAATAGGAAATATTAGTTTATTCACCCACACAAGCACATTCTCAATTACCCCATCAGGTAAGCATTAGTATGATTAGTCAATTATATAATATCAATAGTTTCTTTCAACCAGCCTAAGTTTAAAGAAGTATAAATGGAACGAGGCATAACATTAATTGATGCTCTTAAATCTAATATAGCTTGTTTAATCATAGTGTTACCAATTTTACAAGGAATGGTAAACATACCTAGGTCCTTATAGTTGGGGAATTATTTTCTTTTAAAGACCATATAAACAAATTTACCCATCCTAATCATTTCATTACCTCTTAACTTCCACTTATTGTTGCATAATTCCCTAAGGAATTTTGCACACCTCGAAACTTGCTTAATCATATCTAATAGTGGTATATTCACCTCAACCTCTAAAAAGTCCCCTAAATCTACTTATCCTTATCCTCCTTGTTTGAATTTGTTAACTTACTAAGGAAAGGTGGAGGGTTAATCTTAACAATAAGTCGAGATTCATCATTACTTTAAGTTAGATGATATATTCCTTTCTCATTTAAGATACTTTTTAATTTCTTCTTCACTAGTCATCCTTTGTGTAGCCCTCTCAAGGATCCTCATGCTTCATATCACTCCTCAAGGTGATTGCACTAACATTCTTCATATTTATCTCAATTTGTAATGGTAGTTTTCCTCCTCTTTATGCTTTTAAATGGTTGATTGCCATTTCCATCTAGCTCATTAGTTCTCTAACTTTTGAATGTTAGACCTGATCTCCTAAAATTTAGATTTGGTCTCTTTTTGAAACTAATATGCCTCCCGTTAGAATTATAAACTGCTAGTTGCGAGAGACTTAACTATATCTTCCAAAAACGTATTTGAGGTAGATGAGAGGGCTTTTGGTCTAAATGGAAAATTTTGTACACCCTATGACCTATTTATGAAGTAGTTTTGCTGTCTATTTCCTCCATAACTTAGGTTTGAGTGATCTCTCCAACCTGGGATATATAGGTTTGGGGAAATGGGTTGTATTATTAGGTAAAATTTCCCACTAAAATATTTACATACTCCTTGTTTCCATCATGCAAAGTTGGACACCCATCTTTTGGATGGTTTGTATTTACACATATACGATAGACTTTCATTTATTCCTATCCTATAACAATTTGCCTAACAAATGATGTTAGCTTATCTAAACGACGTTCTATAGATGAATTGTTTACCTCATTTACTTGATGAACATTGCTGCTAATGCCAAATTGTTGAGTATTAGTTGTCATATGCACAATTAAAATCTAGCCTCCATGGGAGTTGATATGTGCTTAATTGATTCTACGTTTATTCCCTAACACTTAGTGGTTAATGCTATGAAATGTTTAAGAAACTCATTTTGGTTCATATTTGATTTTAGGTACAATTTGCAAGCATAAGAGCTAAAGTGAGTTAAAAGCACATTTTTTTAGCCATCCTCTTGATGTTCACACTTAATTGTCATTTTGGAGCAAGAAGGAGAAGTATTAGAGTGAAGATGGGACAAGAAAATGCAAGAAAATGAGGTTTTCAAGATGATCTAAAAGATACACAACGGTTTACACACAAGAATATGCATTTTTGTACTTACATGGTTGGATACGTGTGTATCCAATTGTGCATGATCATGAAAATTAGTATTTTTTATGATGCACAATTGGATGCATAATCATGCTGCTAGAACCCCTCCCCGGGCGGGTCCACGGGCCGACGTCCTGCGTGACATCTGGACCCGTGGCCCACGGGGGAGGAATTCC
>JANZXP010000003.1:16358520-16377472 GCA_027576715.1 Erythroxylum flavicans
CAAAATAAATGTGTATGTCACAATTAACTTATGCATGACGTGCATTTTCCTAATTTCACATAAATTTCTCATAATTTTCTATTCTAGCCTTAACATGGGTATCGGGATATTACAATTTCTGCAATTTTCAAAAAGAAAATACCTCCTAAATGTAAGGACCCAGGCATATTTACTATTCCTTGTAAAATTGATAGTACTGAGATTAAACAAGCTATGCTAGATTTAAGAGCATCGATTAATATTATGCCTCATTACATGTATGTTTCTTTATATTTAGGGCCATTAAAAAAAACTAATGTTACCATATAATTGGCTTATCGTTCTAATGTTTACGTAGATGGGGTGATTCAAGATGTGCTTATGTAGATAAATGAGCTAATATTTCCAACGTAGATGGGGTGATTCAAGATGTGCTTATGTAGATAAATGAGCTAATATTTCCCTGCTGACTTTTATGTGGTTGATATGAATGATGAAACTTCCCATAACCCAATACCTATCTTACTAGGGAGGCCATTTCTCAACAGGACCCTAAGGGTACCCTCATGATGGAATTCGATAGGGAAGTTACTCGTTTAATTATTTTTTATATCAATAAGCACTCCCATAATGATCACTATGTTTTTGCAATTAATCTGATTGACCTTTTAATGTAGCACGATTGTAAGCAGAAACATACAAAGAAATAAGCAGCAATTTCCACAAAAAAGAAGACCAAAGCTTTTAATGTCTTGCCAAAAAGCTTTATCATTGGTCAAAAATTGCTTCTTTATTGTGCTAAATATAAATTGTTTCTGTATAAATGTTGTCCTTATTGGGTCGATCCTTTTGTGATAACTAATGTTCTTCCTTATAATGCAATAGAGATCAAAAGTTAAAAAACAGGGAAGACATTGCAAGTAAGTGGTCATCGACTCAAGCTTTGTTCAGATGAAGGTGAAGTGGAAAAGGCCAAAGTTGTGATTCCTAGAGATCAAAATTTCGTCACTTGATAAGAGCAATATGTAGTTGAGCCAACGATAATAAACAAAGGTGCTGTTTGGGAGGTAACCTAAGGGAAATCAATTTCTATTTATTTATATTTTCACATTTGTTATTTTCATTAAATTCTCCATTTCTTGCATTTGATGTTATAATGGGGACAATGTAAGTATTAAGTGTGCAGGTGGGGATCTTACTTTATATACATTTTTTAAAGCTTAATCGTTGCTTATGTGGCTTCTTAGGCAGTTTTCAAAATCAAAACTTTTCTTGTTTTCTATTACTTTTAAGATTATATATTCATAATTAGAGTGTGAATTGACTAGAAAGATCTATGGAAACTTTAGCATGTACTTTTGATCTTGTGATTGGGAAATGTGTATTATCCTTAGAAGAATGGTGACTAGTGGTAGACAAAAAATCAGTGAGATTTTGAGCCGTATTAGACTGACACATCTATATCAGTCCACTGTCTTTTGTTATGTGTGACCTTCATAACATGCACATCCTGACTTTTCTTTGATTTTCTATTCAAGACCACATTTTTATCACATGCATTATCATGAAAATGATTAGGCATTATTTTTTGTTTATGAACTACATTAGCCAAATAGCCTACCCATTTATATGAATTTTCCTTTGCTGACCCCCTTTGAGCTTTATTAGCCTTTCCTTTTGTATAAACCACAATACATGCTTTTAAAACTAACCAAATGTGCTACCCAAGCCTTAAAGCTAGTAGAGCATTTGTTAATTGTTGATGACTGTGATTATACAAAAGCCTAAGTGTGGGGGTGTGCATACATATGGGTTAGTTATATTTGTTAAAATGCCATGTTATGAATTCTCATGTAGAAGTATCTTCTTTCACCGTTATATTTGAAAAAAATAGAAAAGAAAAAGAAAAAATAATAATAAATTGTGATTTTGAGTAAAAGTATTAAGGAGGAAATACAATTGTTTTGAAAAGTTGTTAATTACTGCTTTCTCCTCTTTAAGTTGTATTAAATGGGTGGTTTGAATATATTGCATATAAGGTAAATGTTATTTTGGATGGAGCACTCTTTGTGTTATGTTAATGTGGTATGGTGTGAGAGATGAATTGAGTTGTGAAATATAATTGTTACATTCATCATAGCTAACAGTATCTAGTTTTGAATGAATGTTAACTTGTGCACTTGATATCTCATTGAGTCTTACTTTTGCTTCACTAGCTTGATGGCTTTTATGCTACATTACCCAAAATACATCTCACCTTAACCTTGCCTACATTACAACCCTAGAAAAGTCCTTTGATTCATGATTATGCATGTGATTTTAAGTGGTGGAGAAATCAAATGATATGCAAAGTTGTGAATTGTTATGATCATGAATGGTGTTCGAGTGTACCTATAAATATATCTTGTTTAAACATATATTTTTTAAGTTTACCTCTAGATTGCTCAATTTCTAAGGTGATGAATGTTGATTGATCATGATTAAAAGCTTTAAATGTTGAGTCCTTGCTATAGTTTTTGAAAGTCATTCATCTTTACTTATAATTATCTATACTTAGAAAATATGGAAAATGAGTAAGAGTTTTGGTTTGTGATTTTGATTTTGACGATTTGCTTAAGGATGGTCAAAAGGTAAGTTTAGGAGAACTTGATATGTGCTTAAATGTTGATTCATTTAATCTACTACACTTAGTGATTAATGCCTTAAAAATTCTTAGAATACTCACTTTAGCTCATATTTGATTTTTAGATACATTTTGGAAGTGAAGGAGCTAAAGTAACCTGAAAGCATATTCAATGAGACATCTTCTAAATATTCATACTCTATTGATTCATGGAGCAAGCAGAAGAAGAGGATTAAAAGAAGAAGAGACAAGATAGAGTGTGAAAGTGAAGAACAAAGCAAGGAAGTAGCTCATGACCAACTGGTGAAGTTGTACAGCCGTGAGCAATCTCACAGTCATGCAACCAACTGCATAGGCATGAGACCACTCTCATGTCCATACAAGGGTGTCTCATAGGTGCGAGACACCACTCACACCTGTGAGGTGCCATGCACGGCCGTGCATAGTCATGCCACCTATCTTTAGGTTTTACTATAAAAAGGAATAAGTTGTGACGGCAGACAGGGGGAGAGGAGACAAACGCGATTCTTCACCATTTCTCTTTGGTTTTCAACAAGGATGGAGGTGACAGAGGCTACTCCTTGGATCTTGATGGAGAAGATGGAAGTTTAACTTCCCGATACCAGTTCCAAGGTGAAATCCATGCCTAGGTTGCACAGTTAAGCTTATCTTATCTTTGTTTAATGTTGGATCTCTCTCTTGGAATTGTTTAGGTTATCATTTACGTAATCGATTTGAGTATTCATGTATGGATAATTGTACTTATTGAGCAAGTTTTACAATTTATAAAACCCTCAATAACTGTAAGCGTATGGGTCGTACCTTGTAGTATTGAAGGGCCAATCCCACGACGAGGGTACTAGCCTAATCCTAAGTCGTCCATGGCTCAGAGAAAAGAATAAAAAGAAATAAAAACTACACTAGTGAATATGAAAAGTAAATATGAGAAATTGACTTAAGAATTGTAACACAAAAATTTCAACAAATATAATTAAAGTGAGCAGCCACACAGGTCATAATGGAAATCCATCAAGAGAGTTAATCAGGTTATAAGAGAGGGGATTTCACCTATCATTAATGCTAATCTAGCAATTTATGTGTTTATGGGGTGTTAGTTCCAGACGATCGTAGGGTTGATTACTCTCTCTAGAGTTATAACTATTAAACCCTAAATTGTAAACCCTAATCGAATTATGGAACTTGCAATCTCTCAAATCACAAATTACCCATAATTCTAATTAGTTATAAAGCTCTTTAATAAACAATCAGGTCTCGCATAGGATCTCTCTCTATAAAATTACCGACTAGATTAATTAAGTGGTTAATTAGATTGCTTAACTCTCATTAATCCAATCTTAATCATTTTTATTCGACTCACCCTCTTAGTTTGTTACCGAAACCTGCAAATACATTAATTAATCACAACATCCAAACCTACAAACACAAAATAACTAAATTAACATTAACTCAAAGTAAAATCCCGAAGGAGAGTTTAGAACATTATTAACAACCCGAAATCCATTTCCTACAATCCACCTCAACTTTATACATTTAAATGAAAAAGGAAATGAATAGAAAATGAAACTTAGGTTGGACAAATCAAGAAGGCAGTGATGTCAGGATACCGCCTGATCTGGGGAGCAGCGGTGTTGAGATCCACTTCTTCTTCCTCCTTCTTCCCCTTCTTCTTCTCTCTCTCTCTTCTTTTTCTCTCCTTTTAGGGTTTCCAAGAGTGGCTCAATGTAAAGCCCTTTTCTCCTCTCTTATTGTTCTTTAAATAGTCTTTTATGTTTTGGGTAACCCTAAGGTTTTTTGGGGGTCCGAAAGGTCCAAAAACTCTCTCAAAACTTGTCGTTCTTAAGTGTCTGCCCAATGCAGACCACGACCGTGGCCTTGCAAGCCACGATCGTAGCCTACATTTAAGCCTTCTGACATAATCGTTGGTCATTGTTTTGGCCCGAATGTCTTCCAAAACTCCTCGGTTCTTCGATATGGACCCTAAAATACTAGTAAACACATCAAGGTACCTCAAAAATATAATATTTAAGCTCAAAAGCTTGTACTAGCCCATAAAACACTTAAAACACAAATAATTAACAAACTAACACAATTCTAACCTAGACACATGCTAAATGATAGGATTAATGGATAAACACATATCAAACTATGCCCTAAAACACGATGCAATTTACACTTATTAGTACTCTTGTTATCATTAGATTGCTTATATTATGAACCCATTACTGGAATCGTTATTACAAATGTATTTGGATTCATTGCTAGAATACTCAATATAATTCGTAATTGTTATGTTGAGATTCATTTATGGCAACTAATGGTTTCGAATCATTAGGGATAACTTAACCTAGGTCAAATGACCCGAGCTTATGTGGTTGTTGCTTAGATTGGTCTATTTTTCATATTGTAATGTGGCTACCTAATTAAATATAGAGAGTGTATTCTAGGTTTTTTGACAGTTAGGTTTAAGTAATGATCATATTGTAATTAAACATAACCCAAGGGAAAATCGAGATTAACAATACTTGTTGTTATTCTATGACCAATAGTTCTAAAAGAGACGTGAGAACATTATAACAATGAAAGATGTTTAATCATGTGTAGGCTGAGATTGATCCGAGAACCAAGTTTCACACATATTCATCACTTATATAATTTTCTACTGTTTTTTATAATTTTTTCTTGTTAGTTTAAGTTTACTTTATTTTCATAATTGCATTAAACCCAAAACCCACCATTTTTATTTCCTTTGCATCAATTATTTTCATTACGAGAATTAACTGAATATTTCGTATAGATACGATCCTGACTTACCACATCTACAAGTTTTTAGTGTGCAAAGTTAGGCAAATTTTGTAGTACACTCGACACGTGCTGTCAAATCTTGTCCCACCTTTCACGATTACATACTATACTAGACTCACCCACTCGCTATCTAATATTGGGTATATAATTCCTGCATTCAAAAGCTTGACAATCTCCTTTTTGACAAGTTCTTACATATTCAGATTTAATTGTCGTTGCTTATCCCTTACTGTCTTACATCCATCCTCGAGATTTATTCTATTTATAACAATGTTGGGACTTATCCCGTGAATTTTTGAAATTTGCCACCCCATAGCTCTCATTCTTCTCTTTATCATCTCAATCACATTCTTTTCCTGTTCCTCATCCAACTAATTTGAAATAACTATTGGTAGTGTTTAATCCTTACCTAGAAATGCATACCTTAAATGCATTGGTAGTTGTTTGAGCTCAATGGTTGGTGGTTTCTTATAAGAAGATGGGGTTGAGCACTTTGTTCTCTCTAAGGGTTCCTTCTTTTGATTGTCATCTAACTCGCCTTCTTCTACACTCACTCATTGTCATCTACTTCACTTTTTTGCTCAATCATTGCTCTTTGTTATTCCTCCATACAATCATCCACCACATCAACTTTTATATAAATGTTTCACTCAGCCTTCCTTTTCAATGTCCTATTCATATTGAATTTGACCTTTTCATCACCAAAGCTCATAATTAAGATCCCATCATTACATTAATGAGTGCCTACCCAATTTTCATGAATAGACGTCCCAGAATAAGTGGACATTGCTTGTCTTCTGCAATATCATGAATTATAAAGGCAACAGGAATGACAAATTTGTCAACCTTTACTAGAACATCTTCCACAACCCCAAATGGTTTCTTTATCGATTGATCTGCTAACTGAATTGTCATTAAGGTTGGCTTTATATTGTCTAGCTTCAATTTCCTAAAAATAGACAACGACATAAGATTAATACTTGCACCAAGATTATACAAACATTTAGAAAATTCCACACCATTAACAATGCAAGGAATAATGAAACTACCTAGATCTTTTAATTTTGATGGCATGTTTTTAATGATCATCAAACTATAGTTGGCTATTAAAGCTACTATCTGCTTCGAGTCTCAAGTTCGCTTGTGGAAAAGTAGATCCTTTAAGAATTTTGCATACTTGGGCATATGTTCAAGCACTTTTGGAAATGAAAAACTAAAATGTAGCTTCGTAAACTTTTCCAAAATTTTACAAATTGGCTCTATTTAAGGTTTTTCCTTAATCTTTGTGGAAATGGTAACTTGGGTGCATATGGTGGAGGTGAAATGTAAGGGGGGTCCTCCTTTTCTGTTACCTTCTGTTTGACTTTCTCTTGATTTGTCTCAACCTGATCTTTGGCTTCCTTCTGAACTGGTTCTGCCAACTCCTTCCTACTTCTCAAATGCATTGCTTTCTCTTACTCCTTTAGGTTGGATCCAGTAGTACTGGGAAGGTTACCTAAATTTCTTACTATCAATACGATTACAAGCAGGCCCACCTATACCTCCAAGTTGTGAATGGAAAATGCATGATTTTTGAGCATTAGGTCAGTCCTTGCTTGTGTCTTCTTCTATTATGCATCCATATTATTAACCTTAGAGCCTATAGAGCCCATCACATCCATTATTATGAAAAATTGGGATTCCATCTTTGACTCTAGGCTTTCGTACTTTAACTCCTAATTTCTTGAGCTGTTTTGGAATCTGGGCAATCTTTGTGGTCTCAAATTTATACCTGCATTGTTATTTTAGGAAAAATTTAGGTGGTTTTTTAACCCATGGTTATAAGTGTTCTAGAAAGGATTGTTACTTGATCATTCTGGCATACCTAAATATTTACTTGTTCCATTCCATTTTTGTTCATCAAATAACATTATGTTGACATATTTCACAAACCTATTGCATTGTGTTTATTGAATTGGATGAGGCATTAATATTTTTTAGTTTTCTAGTTAATGCAACTATCTATGCCTATATGGCTAAAGTTGGCTCTATTACCATGATTCCCTTTTGTTCCTTCACATTGTATGGTCTACTTCTTTCAGCTGAACACAGAAAATTGTTAGTGGTTATATCCTTAATCAGATTGTATATAGCATTAATGGTTTTTCACACCAAATGGCCTTCAGCTATTACATCAACTGTACTCCTAGTCGTTGCATTAAGTCCATTATAAAATGTCTGCAATAACAGCTTTCTTGGCTGGTTGTGATGAGGACAACTTCTTTATAACTCCTTGAATCTGTCCAATGCATCATAAAGGGATTCTCCATTATACTGCTGAAAGGTTGAGATCTCTTTGATAATCTAGGTCATCTTTATTAATGGAAAGTACTTAGTTAGGAAAGCTTGCACTAACTGGTCCCTATGTAGTTACATGCTCTAGATTAAAAGAATTTAGCCATTCCTTTGCCTAATCTTTCAGTATGAAGGAAAAAAGCCTCATCCTTTATGTCTCATCGAATAATCCATTATACGAAAATGTATTGCAAATTTCCAAAAAAATTAGAAAGGTGAGCATTTGAATCCTAATGTGGTAAACCATAGAATTAAACACTAGTTTGCAAAATATTCAATAAAGCAGCCTTGATTTTAAAATTATTCGCATTAACAGACGGTCTGGCAATCCCTATTAGTTCGAATTGGACCCAGGCCACATAAAATCCATTAATGTTCTTTGGTCACTGCCTTGATCTCCTTGATCTGCCATTATCTTTTTAATTTCATCTTGACATCTTGCTTTTCTTAATTCCCTTTCAAGGTTGGTGATGTCAAGTTCATTTAATCTGCTTGCACTTTCGAAACTTCTCATGTGCATACACCTATTATATATAAGAAAAGAGTATCAAATAAAAATAAAAAGAAAGCTAAAATCAAAATAATTCAAATCACACTTAATGTTAGGTGTAATCCTCGGAAATGGCGCTAAAAGTTTAATAGCTACTTCGTGTTTAGCTCAAAGTTTAAAATTAATTGAAGTTGCTGTACCACATATACAACTCATATAAAATAATATAGCAAGGTATCATTTCCTTGAGGATTGGTTAGTCACCTTGTAATTCAAATTGTCTTTTATTTAACTAAACCAAATGATGAGACATTGAAATTGCAAAAATTCTTAATACACTTAACCTTTAAGTGGATATGAAGTAACCTATTGAACAACCATCAAAACATCTAAGATCTCTCTATAAATGTCATGTTAGCTTGATATGTGAAGTGTTCTCAAGGCTACACACTCTTATGGTACATCCAAAATGATTTCCTAACTTCATTTCTCAATGTAGGCAAGGTACATAAAGTCCACACATCATAAGCAATAAAGCAAACCATATATTAAATCAAAGTGAGCTCTTACATAGTTATAGTAAGAACAACCCTAAAATCTATTTAGAAATCCATTAAAATAATCAAAAGCATCCTCACAACAAGTCCATACATCTTCTCCATACAATAACTAAATTAAAAAAATGAGAGAAGAGAGAATATAAGGCTTATGAGTTGAAGAACAAAGATGGAACTTGGTGTGGTAGCTTTAAGATCTCTTGAAATCATTTGATACTCCTTAAAAATCCCCTAAAAATATTTCTATATTCCTCCTTTTATTGTGCTGCATGACCCTCCTCTTTTTTAGGGTATAAATTTATACCCCCCTTGGGTGCTTAAACTGGTTTAGGATACAAGTGGAGCAAGCTAAAATTGCTAACTCAAAAGCTAGAAAATTCCAGCTTCTATCTAGGTCACGATCGTGACTTTTCTAGACTTATTTTCTTCTTTTGTTTCTCGTTTGATACCTACAACAAGTCCATATGCAAGTAAGTTGATAATCAACACAAATAAGGTCCAAATCTTACCTAAACATTGAAATATAACCAAATGCAAAATGTATGTACATCAAAACTCATAAAAAGCATGTAATTTATCATATACAATCACATACACATGCAAGCTATATGCCAATTAACCTTTTTTTGTAGTGACGAATCTTGTATTTGTTTCTAAGAAAAGGAATTTATCCATGTTTCGGGGTCAAGACAAAACCTAAGCTAAACATCTTATTATGTATACTAAAAATTCAAATTATCCCATAAAATGACTTGGACAATCCTATAACAAATATCACTTATCACTCTCTGGCTTACTATTAAAAGAAAGCTTGGAGTAAAAATAAAAATTGTTATTTATAACTCATTTAAATTGATTTTGTGATGTATAATCCCTAATTGTAAAGTCATAATCGTATCTTCCTCATATTTCCTTATGCTCAAATAATTTGGATAACCCTTATACATCTTTGTAATTTAGATTGGAATATTGTGGACTAACTTGATACAATGAGGTAATTGATCTTCACAACCTCGATAAGGCCTCTATCATGCAAAGAAATCAAGCTAACCTTATTAGACCTATAGTAGACCACCATTAAAAGGTAAGGCCTAACTATTTAAACCTCACCATTGGTCTAAGACTTAAAACCTATGATTTTAACTCACACAATTCAATGGAATTAACTTAATGAATATGGTCCTCTTTCTTTAAAGAAAACTTTTTTATTCCAACTCAATGAAACCATCCACAAAAAATGTCAAGGTCCTAATGCTTCCACTATACACTCTGATTCTTGAAAGAACAGAGGTTAAATAGTACATACTAATTAGATACAAAATTTATAATAAAATACACCCATTATATTTTATATGACACAAATATGTGTAATTATGCCTATATGACACTAGCAATCTCTCCATAATACCTATCAAGGAAATTTATGATGCAAGTACCTCATAAGATTTAAAAAATCGTATTAAATATGTTACCTAATAGTGTCAAAGAAACATATACAATGTCATGTATTTGATCATGCTAGGTCCCAACTAATTCACTCTGACAATAGCCTCATATATATTTGAATTTAGCCATGAATGACACACATTATTCTAGGCATGGATTATAGATAAACATTTAATTGATTATGTTTTCATTCCTATATATAGTATGTTTTGCTTGATTATATGAGTCTTTTATTATTTTTGGTATGTATTTTATTTCTAGAGTATTTTGAGATCTCAATTGCCTTCATAAATCAAAAGTATAAGGATTTGGGTGAAATTGGGATAAAAGATGGAAGAATTAGAGTTAATTTAGAAATATACGCCTGAGTGATAAAGAACACGTTTATGAAATGTAACTCACTGTGAATGTGTAAAGCTTCAAAGTGTACACAACTGTGTCCCATGCCTATGTAACCTCTTGTGAACATGTAAATCCATGATTTTGGAGTGTTTTTAAGGCACACAATTACTCACACGATCGTATAACTGAGAATGTATATTTTAAAAACCCTAGTTTCACACTATAAAAGGCAATTACTAAGATG
Organism: Erythroxylum flavicans; assembly: GCA_027576715.1. Classification (NCBI taxonomy): domain Eukaryota; kingdom Viridiplantae; phylum Streptophyta; class Magnoliopsida; order Malpighiales; family Erythroxylaceae; genus Erythroxylum; species Erythroxylum flavicans. The sequence goes on from JANZXP010000003.1 coordinate 16,369,359, forward strand.
AGATAAGGGGAAGGAGGTTAGATTCAAAGTTAGAGGCAAATTTAGAGTTTGAGACATAATTTTTTTATTTAGGACGATAGAAAAAATAAAGATTACTTTAAAGATCTAATTGAGAATAGCTTTCTACCAAAGTTTCAAGGGGATTAGATTAGAGAAAATGGAATATATATATTATAGATTCTTTGTTTAATTATTCTTCTAAACTTTTGATGTTTGTATTATTTTCTATGTTTGTGAACTAAACTTATTTAGTGCTTAGACTAGATAAGAGGGAATGGATATTATGATTTGATCTTTCTTTTAATGTAAGTTGATTTATTGATTCCTTATGATTCAGTTATGCATTTTTATTTTTTAAATTAGTTCAATTTATGATTTCATATGATTGAGATTGATAAATCCTTTTGTATGAATACATCTATTATAAGTCGAAGGCGTTGCATAGAAACTTAGAGATAGCTCGACATAAATCCTTTGGATTAGGGTCAAAATTAATAGTGAAATTCAAGAATCGAGTAGTGCAATCTTAGGAGTTTTAATTAAAAAGAGGTTTCGTTACATAGGTGTTAGTTTTTTGATATTGATTGATCTTAGTGTTATCTCCATTATGGTTTATTATTTATGTTGAATATTAATTTAGTTTAATTTCAATTAAATGATCATCATAATTGTTGGTTAGATAATAGAAAATAGGTTACTACGAGTACTTGTAGTCCCTGTAGGATCAATACTCCATATTCAATGACATTATACTATAGAGAACAACACTCATAATAAGTTTCTAGCATCGTTATTAGGGATTAGAATATTAAGAACACCAATTTTTATTAATATAGCCATTATTTCTTATTTTATTTCATTTTACTTTTTGATTTTAATTTATTGAATCTTTAGTTTTGTCACTTCTACAGGTCTTTAGGTTAGTTTATGACCCAAGGAAATCTATCACATTTAGTTAACGAAGGTTTAAAATTTGGGAGGACAACTTATAGAAACCTTCTAAAGACCCTACTTAGAGAGTTTGAGTTAGATCGATAGATAGAACATTTGGAAGGTCAGATTTATATTAAAGGATTAGTTACCCTGGTACACTAAACAAGGACCATATTTGATTATGTTAGGTTAGGCTTGATTGGGACAAAGTCTAGGATTGTTTAGACCTATTGTTACCGTTAACAATTTTGAGATTAAAACCAAGTATCATTTAGATGGTGTAATAGTTTGTCTAATTTGACAAGCTATGAGATGAGGACCCTAACGCATTTATAGTAAAATTTCTAGAAATTCATGATTCCTTTAAGGTTAATAGATCCAATGAGGATGTGATAAGATTAAGACTATTTCCATTCTCATTGAGGAGCAGGGTAAACAATGGTTGAATTCTTTGCCAAGGTCATCCCATACCATTTAGGACCAAATGGTGCAGAAATTTATTTAGAAGTAATTTCCATCAATTAAGACTGCAAAGCTAAGGAATGACATCTTCTCTTATTGACTCAAAGACATTATATGATATATAGGAGAGATTTAAGGAGATGTTAAGGAAGTGTCCACATAGTTTACCATTATGGATGCAAGTTTAGCCCTTCTATAATAAGCTAAATCAAATGAGAAGGTAGAGATAGATATAGTAGATGGGGAAATTTTGAGCAATAAAACACCAAAAGGTGCTTAGGACCTTATTGAAGACAGAATAATGAATAACTATTAGTGGTGCTCTTCTCGAGCAAAACTTAGCAAGCCACTAGAGTTTATAAAGTAGATGCACTTACAACATTAGCAGGCTAGGTGGCGAGAGTAATAGACCCATGTTATTCCACACTAGTGATTCACATGTCACTATGCCATTTAGGTAAGGGTTGCTTAATAGTGTGGCTGACTTAGTAGCTTGCATATTGGGGCCATATTGCCTTATAAGGTAATTAATTTTTAGTAGATGTATTGAAGTTGTGTAGTTTCTCTATGAGTGGATTAAGGCTTTTTATGGAACTTTGGAAGGGCCTTGTGATGATTTGTGTGTTTTGTGCTCTAACCCAAGTAAGGAAGAAGCTCTGAGTAAGAAGATAGATGGATTGACAATGAGTGCTTAGCTATTCTATCTAATACAATGTGAGGTATACAGGTTAGAACACCCAAGCTAACAACGTCAAACATCAAAACTTGAGTATATGGATTATATGAGGAATGCTACTAGACCCTAGAATAATCCCTATAGTAATACCTACAATATAGGATAGAGGAATCAGCTAAATTTCTTTTAAGAAAATCAAGTGCAGTCAAGGAACTACCCTCTACTAGGATTTTGACAACATGCACCTTAATAATAGAAGCCAAGCTTATAAGAACTCGTGGCCATATTTCTTCTAACTTTATAGGCAAGATTTCAAGCCACAAAAACTTCATTAAGAAATCAAGAGGCTTTTATACACAACTTGGAAAATTAGATCGGTTAGTTTTTAAAGCTAGTGTTTGAAAGACAATAAGGGAGTTTTCCTAGTACCAGCAAGACAAATCCTAAAGAACATATGATAGAAATCACCTTTAGGATTGGAAAAGAGTTCTAAGAGGAGAATAAGACCCAAAATGAGAAAAAAGAGTGACATCAAGAGTCCAAAAAAAAGATGAAGATGAAGAGCACCTTCCAAAAGTCAAGGAATTTCAACATGTCATCCTTTATCCTACTAAAGTGAAGAAAGATCTCATGGATAAGTAGTTTGGTAAGTTTCTTGAACTATTTAAACAACTTCATATTAACTTACCTTTCATTGAGGCTTCTATATAGATGCAAAAATATTCAAAATTCTTGAAGGGGTTACTAAAAATAAGAGTAGTCGAAGGAGTTTGCGACTGTGATGTTAAGTGGAAGATGCTTGCGATTCTTCAAAGAAAGCTAATATAATAGCTTAAAGTTCTAATGAGTTTTACTATCCCTTGTCAGATTGGTAGCTTAAAAATAGAAAAGGCTTTAATCCACCTAAGGGGTATTAATATAATGCCTTATTCATTGTTTAAGAAACTAGGAATAGGTGAACTAAAACCTACCAAGATAAGTTTACAATTAGCACGTAAATCGGTAAAGTATCTTAGAGGTATTATTAAGGATATACTTGTAAGGTTGATAGGTTTATTTTTCCCAGTTAACTTTGTGATTCTTGATATAGTGGAGGATATAAAAGTACCTCTAGTTTTAGGTTGACCTTTTTTAGCCACTATTAGGTATATTATTGATGTTAATGAGGGCAACTAATGCTTAAGGTTGGAGACAAATAGTCACATTTAAAATATATGATGTTATGAATCATTCCCTTGGACATGTTAATGCTATTTATTCTAGTGATATATTTGATGATTCAGTTTTGGATGTTTATATGATAATAAAAAATTCTTGGAAGAATAAAAAGATCTTATAAATTAATGCTTAGTTCTCTTCATATATATTGATCCTCCCACATTTCCTCTTAAAGAGCTTAACCAAATCATTGGAAAGAGTAATGAGAAGATTTCTACGGGGAGGAAGATATAATAGGAGATTCCAATGTGTGTTAGAATGAAATATGTAAACCTATAGAAGAAGGAGGTTTAAGAATGATACTAATTAACTTAAGCAACAAAGTGTTTATGGTAAAGCGATTATGGAGATTCATAAAGAACAAAACTCCGTGTGGATGAAATAGATACACACATACTTTTAAGGGGAAAAATCTTATGGGAGATATTAACAAAGACTTCCTTTTCTTGGTTCCTCCCTCAATTATTAAAGCTAAAAGGAACTTTTGCAAGAAATATCAAATGTAAGGTAGGAAATAAATAAAAGGCTTCGTTGTTCTTTGATAACTGAAGCAATATAAGACCTCTAATCCATATATAACTAGTGTCGCAGATGTTGAATACTATACCAAAGAATGACATGATATGTGCATAGATCGATGGGAATCAATGGTCTAACTTTTTCATAGAATTAGCTTAAGTAATACTAAGTTACAACCCTAACTTTAAAAGGGAAGACTCATGCCAATAGTTAGGACACTCAACTAGTCTATTCACAAGAAAAACTTGTAAAGATCGGATAAAACCAAAAGGAGAAAAGATGTATTGGTACATAGTTGTATAAAGTAAATATTTGATGTCTAAAGTATCCTTTTCTGACCTGGTTAGCTATCAAGAGTATAATGGAAGTAATGGGTAGACTGACTTACCTCAATCTATCTACCATATGCCCTCTATGCAATATGGCTCTAGAGACTCAAATGCACCTCATCTTCGAATATAAACTTCTCAACCAGAATACAGAGTAACATCTAGGAGATATGTCACTGCTAGAGATCAAACCTTAGTTATGTAGAGCTTATTCAATGGCTGCAAGTTGACATGAATATATCAAAAGGAAACTTTGTTGTTTATGTAATTAACCTTAGGATGAGCATGAATAAAATATGGAATAAGAGAAACTCAAAAGGTATTTTAAAGGCATTGAATGCTTTGAGAAGACTCTTTAAAATGGATCCATCCAAGTGATTAGAGAACAATTGCTACTAAATGAAAAGGTAAAAAGAAGTCAAGTGGAGATTGCAACTTCTTAGATAATTAGTTTATGATAAAGATTATGATGTCAAGTGAAATATTTTGTAATTGTAACTTTATATTAAGTAAAATATAGTAAGCTAACTAAATTTTCTAAAGGAGCAATTAAGTGAGCTTGGATGCTATGACTTAATACTCTTTATATAGGTAAGAATGTCTGTGGTTTTCTAATTACTTAAAAGATCATTGATTAATGTTGTATCCAAACATTTTGATTGTTTTTTTATTATTTATATAATTTAATTTACCTTTTAGAAAAAGCAATAAAAATGAAGAGGAGTAATAATGTTTTTTCAGGGGGCCATTTGGTTCTATTTCTAGTTTTATTTTTATTTTTTTATTTTTTTGTTTTTATTTTCTTAAAAAAGTATATTAAAATAATTTTAAATAATAAGCTTGAATTTTTATTTTTAATTTTGCCTTTTCTCCCACTTTCAGAAGAATAAAAACAAAATTAGGCAATTTACTAAACCAGATATAGGCATGGCAACTAGAGTAGCTTATCTAATAGAAAAAGATCCAAAGATCCAGGTTAGAACGATCTCACAAAAGCAACAAAGAAAGCATCAAGGAAACTCAATGCATAAGAATCATTATGCGTATTCAGAGTTTCTAGTTGATGCTAATTTGAGAGCTACGTATATATTTGAATGTTACTATTAATATAGTTACACTTATGTTAGTAAAAATAATAAATACTAATTAAATGCTGGAGATTAATTAATTGTATAAGTTAGTTAAATAATTTGTTTATTTATTCTAACCTCTTGTATAATATTTATTAATGAGTATTAATGATATTAGGATCATATTTAGATATTAATTTTTAAATCAATTTTATCATATAAATAAGTAATATTTATTTGGTTGAAAATAAAATCTCATTATAAAAAAGAAAATTAAAAAAGTAAAATTTATGTTTACAATTTTCATAAGTTATGAAATAGAAATAACATGACCGTAAAAAAAAAATAGAAATAACATTAAAATAAGAACAGAGGACAGAGAATCAATTAAGTAATTTTTTGCTGAATTTAAAAATAAAAAATCTAAATAGAAACCGAATAAGTACTTAAATAGAACCTAAGTAATGGTAACTTCTCTGCAATGATTATTGATTGTAATAATCCACAGCGAGGGTGCAAAATAAGTTAGAGCATTATGTGCTGAAGGGACGCGGACTGACGAGAAAGGGTGCAACAATAAAACATGTCCTTTGTTTTTTTTTTAAATTATATTAGGGATCTCAGTGTAGTCTGAATAATCCTAAGTCTTTAAGGCCCCACCCTAAGAGCCCTAGAGGATGTAAATCTGGAATTTCAAGATCTCTCAGGTTCCTATGTAGCCTGTACACTTCTGCGCACAAGGAGTCGTCACATACTTAATTGGTCAACTGCTGATTGATCGCTGGTCCTGCTCAGCATCAGGTTCTTAGCAGCCCTCGGGTTCCCTAGTAGCTTCAACTTCCACACTGCCGCTAGAAGCGAGGCGTCCGTAATTGATCCGATCACAAGGAGTCGTCACATACTTAATTGGTCAACTGCTGATTGATCGTTGGCCCTGCTCAGCATCAAGTTCCCAGCAACCCTCGGGTTCCCTAGTAGCTTCAACTCCCACACTGCCGCTAGAAGCGAGGCGTCCGTAATTGATCCGATCAAGGAGCTTTGCCCAGGAGACTAGAGGATCATTAATAGGACAAATTTCTCATTTCTCCTCCTTTGGCGTGACTAGAACTTAAGACCTCCTGTAAAAGAGAGCCTTAAGTAAGGAGCTTAAGCCATTAGGCCACTCCTCGTTGTCAACATGTCCTTTGTTTTGTTTCTTTGAATACGTAGCGAAAGAAAGCACCCTTAATGCCTATTTGGTTAAGCTTTTGGAGGATGAAAAAGTATTTTTTTTACCGCAAAAGTTATTTTTAAGAAAAATGAGTATTTGGTCGTAAAATCCAAGAGTACTTTTTTAATAGAAATGACTTTTTTAGAAGCTAAAATATAGTTTTTTAAGAAGCTTAAATTTGAAGCTTTTAAAAAAAAAACCCCTCATTTTAGCTTTTTCAGGTAGACTTCTCTTCCTTCTTCAGCTTTCGTGTTTTGCTTTTCCGAGTTACCTTAATATTAACAAGAATGGGAGTCTCTCTCTCTCTTCTAATAACCAACATGATAATAGATTGATAGAAGAAATTGGATCTAAGCTGAAACCATTCAAGTTCTGAGACAGAGAGACTGTTTTCCCATTAAAGGCTTTTCCTTTTCGAGTCGGACAATTTGTGTGGTGAAGATGGATATGTTACAATCTCACAGGGCGGAGACGATCAGCATTGCTGTGGCACTTGTCTCTGTCAGCACTGCTACTGCCTATTATTTTTATATCGCCAATTCCAAATCCAAATCTAAATCCAAACAAAAGGGTAACCCTTATCTTTCCTTCTACGTCTGCATCTGTGCTTTTGTGTTTATGTTTTTGAAGCTGTTTATGGCTTATTAGTTTAGTTGATTTTTGATAGAAAAGGTAGGGGATAATTCGATTCTAAACACGATATGTAGAGTCTTGGGATTATAGACATGCGATCAATGCGCTTAGATTGTAGCTATCAAATGTTACGGAATGTCCAACATCTTTCACAGGGCGTTTGGTGATATTCTGACCCCTCAGTGGTCCACACAACAAAAATCATTCCCTTCTTTTGAAACTTTCTTTTGTTCTATATTTTCATTTTCATTTTCATTTATCTTCTTTTTTTTCATTTGCACTACTTAATAAGTAAATAGGAGATGATACCCAATGTTCTTTATGCCTGCATTGTGCAAAATTAATTCGATATTTGCATGTCTTCAGGTTGCTTGGACCCTGAAAACTTCAAAGAGTTTAAACATGTTAAGCGCACTCAGCTTAGTCACAATGTGGTCAAATTTAGATTTGCTCTTCCCATAACAACGTCGGTGTTGGGATTACCAATTGGGCAGCATATGAGCTGCAGGTATGACTTGGTTCCACTTTTCTTGTGCTCTTCCAATGCATTGCCATTACTTGATTTTCATAATTGTCTACTTTTGGGTTGCCTGACAATTTTACATTTTACTGCCAACAGAGGAAAAGACAGTAATGGTGAGGATGTTATCAAGCCATATACACCTACAACTTTGGATTCTGATTTTGGACATTTTGAGCTGGTTATAAAGGTTGACAGATTCTAATGCATAATTAATCTGTTTCTATACCCCTTATTGTCTTGTGTCCTAAATTTATGGTTTGATTTGGATTGATGTACCCATAAGGAAGGATGTCTCACCACTTCAGGGAAATTTGTGAAGGTGATTTCTTAGCTATTAAGGGACCCAAGGTAGAATCATTTTCTTTCCTGAGTTACAACTATTAGTTGTCTTAGGGCTCCTAGGAAAAAAATATGCAATGTCGTCTTTTAATAAGATCATCATCTTTTAGGATTAGATTATTAAGATCATAATATTGCAAGTCTGACCTTGATTTGTTTCAATGAGTGGCTTCCTTACTCATTGTTATGATTATACAACTGA
>JANZXP010000003.1:16377572-16401152 GCA_027576715.1 Erythroxylum flavicans
ATATTTATTTTGGGATTATAATATTATTTAGCTTTTTATATGTTTTAATATTTATTTTTGATATTAGTTTTATTTCCTACAAGAAAATGAGACATCTCTTTAAATAATGTCCTACAAGATGGAAGTGAATTTGTCAAATAATTGTGAAGTAAATATAAACTCATTGTTTAATATACTTTAAAAATTATTTATATGCATAAATAATTTTTATTACAAAATAAAATATAGTTAAAATTAATAAAAGTATTTTTTATTTTTATGTTGCCAAATAGTCTACTGTATAAAACTCTTTTAAAAAAGATATTTTTTTAATTGACAGTCAAATAATAAATTGATTTTTTAGAAAAGTTATACTACCAAAAGTTCTACTAATAATTAAACTCTTTTTCTTTTTGGCATTTCATCCCGATCTTAAATTAATATCCAAAGCAACACTTGCATAGTGCATTTGATTTTCACTACCTTTGTGCCTTATTTGTTTACATTCAACGTAGCCACAAACGCGTTCTTGCGTCCAAAGTTCATTGTAAGTATAAAATCAAGACCTTACATAATCTACACCTTCAAATGTAGCGCGAGTCACACTCTACCCTCCGTTGGACGGTGGAGCTCGTTGTTCTCACGTGAACTTTACCCATATGTTCGTGGGTTTAAAACTAACCTTTTGTCCCTATCTGTCTCTCTCTTTTTTTATCTTCCAAAATAGCTTTTCACTCTTTTCAAGTCAGCTGCGTAGAAAGCAAGTTCCACGCCTCACACTTAGCTAGCAGCAGCAGAACTCGCACACAACTTAAGCCAATGGGTGAAGGCAAAGGGTCATCTCTGGTTCACCTACTGGTGATTCTTCTCAGCCTCGTGGCTTTTGGTTTTGCCATAGCTGCTGAGAGACGCAGAAGCACTGTAATTTCTTGTTTTCCTTTTATTTATAGCTCTTTTTGTTTCTTAGTATTTTTTCAGACGTGGATTGGTAGTTTCGAGCATTGGCTATTTATCATTTCTAGGTTGTCGTTAAATCTTTATGTTTTAGTCTTTGGAACTTTGAAGTTGTTTGCTTGATTATGGGATTCTGCTCTTGTTTTAGATGCTTGCGCTGGTTTATGGAGGTGGTAAAATTGGAGATCTGAATGATGTTTAGTAGTTAGTGAACAGATTTGCATTTGTTTCTGATTGTTTGTAGTGAACAGATTTGCATTTGTTTCTGATTGTTTGTTTCCCAAGGTGTGTGGCTTTTTTTGTAGTTTACCTGTGCTTCAGTACAGCTTCATTGGTGTTAATGAAATGAGATGAGGATTTGGGTAGCATAGGATAATTTTAGACCTTTCAATTCTTTTTATAGACGATCCATGACTTGGAGCTGAGTTAGATGCCTTAAGCATGTAGAAAGGAAAGAACCTCGAGTAAGAGAAATGCTTTGTATTTTTGTATGTCTAAATTATTACATGGAGTATTTATAGATGATTTTGGTTCTACATATATGTTATTGTTAAATAAGACATTTCCCTAATAATATGCTACTGTTATACAAGAATATGCTGCTGTTATATACGTTAACTTTCTCCTTTGAACTCAAGGTGGTAAGAGTTTAACATCTTGAGTTTGAAAACAAGTTTTTAAAAATGTCGAGATGGATGAGTAAGAGAAATGCTTTGTATTTCTATGTGTCTAAACTATTACATAAAAAAGTATTTATATATGATTTTGGTTATACACATGCCTAAGCATACGTTATTATTACACAAGACATATCCTTAATAATATGCTACTGTTATACGAGAATATGCTACTGCTATATATGTTAACATTCTCTATTAAAGTCAAGATTGTAAGGAGTTTGATATGTTGAGTTTGAAAACAAGATTTTTAAAATGTTGACGCGGATGAGCAAGAGAAATGCTATGTATTTCTATGTGTCTAAACTGCTACATAAAGGAGTATTTATACATGATTTTGATTATACATATGCCTAAGCTATGTAATTGTTACACAAGACATATCCCTAGTAATATGCTACTGTTGTACAAGAATATGCTACTGTTATATGCATTAACATTGTCCTTTAAACTCACGGTGGTAAGGAATTTAACATATTGAGTTTGAAAACAAGTTTTTAAAAACGATGAGGTGGATGAGATTTATCAAAAATGTCTATAATTTGAGATTGTGATGAAATAAGAACAAATTGAATAATACCTTGAATAACATAGCATCACATAAGGTGACAATCTCAATATGTTTGGTTTGCTCATGGAAGACATTATTATGAGCAATTTGTACGGCACTGTGATTATCACAAAAGAGAGGAGCTATAAAAGAGGAGGAAACATTAATATGTTGAAGCAACCAACAGAGTTAGAAAAGCTCAAAGGTTATGTTTACAAGAGCTTAGGATTCTGTTTTCGTATTGGATCGAGAGATAACTGGTTGTTTCTTGTTGCACCATGAAATGAGAGATATATCAAGGTAGAACAATAGTTATTAATGGAGCGTTGATCAGTTAAATCTCCAACCTAATTAGCATTAGAGTATGCTTATAACTCTAATAAAGATGAATGATAGAAGTGGAGATTATGAAAGATTGTATATGATATATTGAAGGATACAAAGAACAACAGAGAAGTGAGGGGTATAATGTGCTGACATGAATTGACTAACAATGTGAATAACATAGGTGATATTAGGACAGGAGATAGTGCGGTATATAAGATTACTAACTAATTGTTGATAAAGAGTACCATCATTAAGGAGTCTTAAAGAAAGAAGATAAATTAATTCTTCATAATTTTTCTGTGAATAGTGCAAGGAATATATAGGACAATACAACGCTAATCACCTCCTTAAATTGTGAAGAATCTATTTATTTTCTAAGTAATAAAATCTCAATTGACTAATAGAATATCAACTAATTATCTATAGAAAATTAGCTAATTATCTCTATAGATATTTAGTTGATTATTTCTATAATATCAACATTCCCTCTCAAGTTGGTGCATAGATATTGATCATGCCCAACTTGCTTACAAAGAACTCAAAATTCTAATGGTATGTAAATGAGTCTACTATCAAGTTTTTCTTTGATAAAATGTTTGTCCATCTTCACATGCTTCGTCCGATCATGTTGAACTAGATTGTTGGCAATATTGATAACTGCTTTGTTATTAGAAAAAAACTTCATTAGGTGCTCCACTAGTTTCTTAAGTTTTTCCATTACTCTTTTAAGCCAAATTATTTCACAAATTCCTTTAGCCATTGCCCAATATTTTGCCTCTGCACTACTTTTGGCTACCACACTTTGTTTTTTACTCTTCCATGTTACTAGATTTTCCCACAAATATGTGTAATACCGAGAAGTTGATCTTCTGTTAGTAAGAAACCCTTTCCAGTCTGCATAAGTGTAAACTTCAACTCTCCTTTGATCACTTTTCTTGAAAAATAATCCTCTCCTTGGAGTTCCCTTTAAGTATATTAAAATTTTGTATACTACTTCCAAGTGTTCTTTATAGGGAGTATGCATAAACTGGCTTATTACACTGACAACAAAGGAAATATTTGGTATGGTGTGAGATAAATAGATTAGCTTTTCTACTAGTCGTTGATATCAACCTATATCTATTAGAACTCCTTCATTAACCTCACCTAGCTGTGAGTTGAATTCCATAGGAGTATCTAGTGGTTTACATCCACTCATCCCAGTTTCTTCTAGAAGGTTTAGGATATATTTCCGTTAGGTGACCACTATGCCCTTCTTAGATCTAGCAATTTTCATCACTATGAAGTATCTAAGATACCCCAGGTCTTTAATTTCAAACTCCTTTAAGAGATTCTTTTCAAGAATTTCAATTTCCTCAAAATCATCTCTAGTGAGGATAATGTCGTTTGCATACATAATTAGAATTACAGTCCTTCCTTCTACGAAAAAAATTTATGAATATAGCATGATCAGACTGCCCTATAAGAAACCTTAAGACTTCACAAATCTTGCGAATCTTTCAGACCAGGCCCTCAGTGATTGTTTCAGCCCATATAAAGTTTTTTTTTTAATTTGCATGTCCTTTTTTCGAAGCTTTCACTAAATTGGATTGAAAAAATTATCTCACTTGGTTACAACTGGTTGAATTATTTTGAAAGGTAAGGGAAAGATTAGTCATTTGTTAGGAACTGGACCAAGGCCAGAAGATCCAGGTTTTGAAGCTTGGGATGAGGACTTATTGATCATGGCGTGGCTTTGGAATTCAATGATGCTTGTGATATGGTAATGTTCATGGCTACAGCCAAAGGCATTTGGGATGTGATTCATCAGACATACTCAAAAGCTAGGGATGCGGCCCAAGTGTATGAAGTGAAAGTCAAGACTGTTGCTTCTAAACAAGAAAACAAATCTGTGACAGAATATGCCAACCAGTTGAAGTCGTTATGGCAGGAACTTGATCATTATTGAGTAATTCAGACCAAGTGTCCTGATGATGCTGTTATATTAAAAGAGTTTATTGAATAGGATAGAGTCTATGACTGCTTTGTGGGATTGAATTCCGAGTTTGATCAAATAAGGATCCAAATACTCGGAAAGCAGAAAGTTCCATACGTTAATGAGGTAGTGGCTATTATTCGGAGTGAAGAAAGTAGGAGAAATTTAATGCTTAATTCTCAAACTTCTGATGGTTCGACTATGGTAGCTAGGAGTGAAAAGCAGGTTGGAAAAAGATTTGATGTAGAGACTGGAAAGGGGGTTCAATCCAAACCTCGAAATCGTGATGACCTATGGTGTACCTACTGCAAAAAGCCGCGTCATATGAAGGAGCAGTGCTGGAAGTTGAATGGAAAGCCTCCTAGCTGTGAGTGGGGACAGAAAGGATATCAACCGAGGGGTAATGGACAAGCTTAAGTTGCCACAAGTACATCCCAACAGGAAGACAAACAAGACTCAAAGGGCTTCAATCTAGATGAAGTGAAAAAGATGAGAGCATTTGTTAGCAACACAGAGAAACCTACAGGAACATGTTCCTTTGTGCATTCAGGTATGTGTTCCTTTTTATTTGGATTAAATACCTCAGATAAACCTTTTCAGCAATCTTGGATCATGGATTCAGGAGCCAGCCACATACCACATGACTCATTCATCCAAATACTTTACCACCTATTTCCCTTGTCCAAGGAATAAGAAAATAGCCACAGCAGATGGATCCTTAGCAACTGTAGCTGGCATAGGAGATGTCAAAATAAACCCATGCATAAGATTGAGAAATGTTCTCCATGTCTCTAAACTATTCACAAATTTAATATCTGTAAAGAAACTCACACTAGATTTACTATGTAATGTTACATTTCATTCAAACCATTGTTTATTTTAGGAGAGGGATTCGGGGAAGATGATTGGAAGTGCTAGAGAACGGGATGGTCTCTACTACCTTGAGGAAGCAAACAGGTCAAACATATCCAGGAGCAGATCACCCTATTCATTCATGTCTGAGTCTGTGTTGTCGAATAAAGAAAAAATCTTCTTATATCATCGTAGGTTAGGTCATTAATCGTTTAGAATTATTAAATCTTTGTTTCCTGCTTTGTTTACAAAGCTAGATTTTGAGAATCTTCATTGTGAGGTGTGTGAACTTGCTAAACACAAGTGTATACCTTTTCCTATTAGCGATAAAAGAAGCATTTTTCCCTTTTATCTTATTTATACTAATATTTGGGGTTCCTCAACTGTTTCAAATGTGTCAGGGGCACAGTGGTTTGTGACTTTTATTGATGACTGCACCAGAGTCACCTAGGTTTTCTTGCTCAAACACAAGTCTGAAGTTAGTTCTGTACTCCCACAGTTTGTCTCTATGGTAAAAAACCAGTTTGGTGTAAATATCAAGAGATTTAGATCAGACAATGCCAAATACTACTGCAACCAAACTCTTATTGTCTATTGTCAAAAAGAAGGGATACTTCATGAGTCTTCCCATGTCAAAACACCCCAACAAAATCATGTGGCCAAATGGAAAAATGGACATCTTTTAGACCAAACACGAGCATTGTTATTTAAGAAAAATGTACCAAAATATTTTTGGGGGAAAGCAGTCTTAACAGCCACTCATCTCATTAACAGACTACCCTCTAGAGTCCTAGGATTCAAAAGTCTAATGTAGGTACTCTCTTCATTCTACCCAAATATATCCACTACAAACAATCTTGTACCTTGCAATTTTTGGTGTGTGTCCTTTGTTCATATTCATAGCCAAGACCGGGAAATTGGATCCTAGAGCACTGAAGTGCATCTTTGTAGAGTATTCATCAACTCAAAAAGGGTATAAGTGCTATCATACTCCTTCAAAAAAAATTCATGTGTCCCAAGATGTAACCTTCAATGAACAAGAAGCCTATTTCGTCCAACCTTATCTTCAGGGGGAGAATCTCAAGGAAGATAAGGAGTTCATTCTTGGACTGTCTAAATATGATCCCTTACTTCTATCTAAACCCAGTCACATGCCTTGAGTTCAACCAGAACCAAAATCTCCTGAATCTAAACCCGAACCCATTCCCATTCTTGAACCTAAATCTACTTTTGGAGATGTGCAATTTGGCAAAAATCTTATGTACTCAAGTCGGAAAGAGGTCAGTCTGGAATTTGTGCATGTTCAAGAATCTGATCCAAATTCCTCAATTGAGGTAACAATTTCTGATTTTCTTACAATTTTTGATTTTCCTACTTTGCAAATAGAAATTGAGGTACAAATTATTGAGGAAGATCAGGACCAACCTATTGCCATTAGGAAAGGGACCAGAACATGCACCAAAAGGCTGTTATACCCACTTTCACACTACATGTCCATTCAAAACTTCTCATCAACATTTAAGGTCTTTCTTGTAAACCTCAATACCACAACCATTCCTACAACCTTATCTGAGGCATTGTCTAATGAAAATGGAAAGAAGCCAGAAAGAATAAAACCTGGAGTTTGGTGAAATTGCCAGCTGGAAAAAGGCCAGTGGTTTACAAATGGGTGTATACGGTAAAATATAAGGCTGATGGGTCAATTGAAAGGTACAAGACAAGATTGGTAGCCAAAGGATACACTCAAACTTATGGAATTGACTATCCAGAGACTTTTGCTCTTGTGGCTAAGATGAATACAGTCAGAATAATTTTATCTCTAGCTGCAAACCATGGTTGGGAACTACAACAATTTGATGTAAAGAATGCATTTCTGCATGGGGATCTTACGGAGGAGATTTACATGGAAGTCCCACCAGTAAATCTGTATGTAAGATGAATAAAGCCTTGTATGGATTGAAACAATCAGTGACCGCCAATACTGTATGTAAGCTGAATAAAGCCTTGTATGGATTGAAACAATCACCTAAGGCCTGGTTTGTCAGATTTGCAAGGGTCATGTTATCTATGGGATATAAGCAAAGTCAAGGAGATCACACATTGTTCATTAAGCATTCAGCCATAGGGAGATCACACATTGTTCATTAAGCATTCAGCCATAGGGAAGTAACAGTATTACTAGTTTATTTAGATGACATCATACTAATAGGAGATGATGAGATAGAGCAGCAGATCTTGAGTAATTGTTTAGCTAAGGAGTTTGAGATTAAGACTTTGGGAAGGTTAAAGTATTTTGTGGGAATTGAGGTAGCACACTCCAGAAAAGGAATTTTTATATAGAAATATGTTACTGATTTACTCAAGGAGATAGGTAAAGGAACATGCAAACCCGCAAATACACCCATGGAGCTGAACCTTAAGCTGGGAAAAGCAGATGAAGATATTCCAGTCAATAGGGAAATGCATCAACGGCTTGTAGGACGACTCATCTACTTGGCACATACCAGACCCGATATAACCTATGCCGTAAGGATGGTAAGTCAGTTTATGCATAGTCCTAAAGAAGTTCACTTGCAAGCAGCACATAGAATCTTGCAATACCTTAAGGGAACACCAGGAAGAGGGATTTTGTTTAAAAGAAATGGAAGTATGACACTTGAAGCATATACTGATGCTGACTATGCAAGATCGGTAGTTGATAGGAGATCTACAGGAGATCTACATCAATGTACTGTACCTTTCTTGGAGGGAATCTTGTCACATGGTGAAGTAAGAAACAAGGGGTAGAGGCAGAATTTCATGCTATGACACTGCTTTGGCTGAAAATCATTCTAGAAGACTTAAAGATTAAGTGGGATGGTCCGATGAGACTTTACTGTTATAATAAATCAGCAATAAGCATAGCCTACAACCCAGTTCAGCTTGATAGGACGAAGCACATCGAGGTGGATAGACATTTCATCAAGGAAAAGTTAGACAGTGGCTTGATATGCACTCCGTATGTGTCAACACATGGGCAACTTTCTGATATTCTCACTAAAGGATTGAGTAGCTCAATGTTGAGGATATTGAATCCAAGCTGGGAATGGAAAATTCCTATTCACCAGCTTGAGGGAGAGTGTGAGAATTTGTAATAATAGATACTGTTTTAGATAAATATTGGGTATAAGATATGTATTGTTAGGATCTCAAAAGTTAAGGGATTTTCAGAGAAAGTTAACTTCCTAGTTTAGTGGGATTAGGAGATTAGATTCCTAATCTATGTTGTACTCTTTGTATATATATCCTATTAAGTGTCAATAAAGAATATGAAGAAACCCTAAATTTTGATAGTAAGTAATCCATCATGTATTCCCATCCATAGTACAAAGGAGTATGCTGGTCTTATGTCCATATCCTATACCAGTTTCATCCACTTTACTCTCAGTTGTTGTTCCTTTTGCAGAAGGAGTTTACAATCTTTTGTGTTAAACTTTCCAGATTTGATGGCTATCCACTTAACTTCATCTTGTTCGCCTTGGTTGCATCTTGGTACCTGATTCAGTATAATTTCAGCACCCCTACAATTGTGGTATGGCCAAGTCCACTGATTGTTGTTGACCAAACTGCTTACTCGGGTACCAGAGGAGACCACAAGGTTCAGGTGTTGGAGTTCCATCACTCTATACAGAGGTCCCTTGTCGTGCCAATTGTCATACCAAATTTGTGTTCTGTTGCTATCTCCAATTTTGTGGAACACTAGGCTTTACATCTACTTCCTTATGCCTAGAATTTCCCTTAAAAGTCCTTGACATGTCCTGCTTGTGCTTCAGAGTCCATAAACTGTCATTTATAATGAATACATTATGTATCCATTTCACCCAAAGGTCCCTCCTTTTGCTACACAACCACCATAGGTTCTTTGTTAGGCAAGCTATATTGATTGCCCTTGTAGAATGTGATCCTAAGCCCCCTACTCCCTTGATCTGCATATTTTGCTCCAACTTATTTTTGCTTTGCTTCTGCCTTGATTTGATTCATTCCAAAGGAACTCCTGAAGTTTCCTGTCTATTTCCTTGTGAATGCTCATGGGTATTGATAAATGACTCAGCCAGTAGTT
Organism: Erythroxylum flavicans; assembly: GCA_027576715.1. NCBI lineage: Eukaryota > Viridiplantae > Streptophyta > Magnoliopsida > Malpighiales > Erythroxylaceae > Erythroxylum > Erythroxylum flavicans. The sequence continues at coordinate 16,386,986 of JANZXP010000003.1, forward strand.
GGTAATATAATAAGTATTGAATGTATAAGTTGGAGCCTACCTCCATAGTTTAGGAACCTATTATTCCATTGGTTGATTTTCCTATGAATGGACTCCAATAAAGGTTTGCAATCAGCTGCACTTAATCTTCTTTGTGATATTAGGACCCCTAGATACTTGAAAGGTAATGTTCCTTGTCTCACCCCCATTTCTCTTGCTTTGTACACTTCCTCATTGCTGGAATTACTTGAAAGATAGTAGCTACTCTTCATAGGGTTACTCCTTAACCCTGACATATCTTGAAACTCCTCCATTGATTTTAATAATAAGTTTATGGAGTTTCTTTTAGCCTTGCAAAACAATAAAAGGTCATCTGCAAAGCTAGGTGGGTTAACTTCATACCTTTGCATCTGTAGTGGAATTGGAATTTAGTGTGTGTTCTTACCATCCTTGCAAGGTGAATGGTCAAGGCCTCCATAAAAATAACAAACAGGTAAGGGGAGAGATGATCCCCTTGCTTGAGCCCTCTCATAGCTTTTATCAGTTTGGTTAGTTCCCCATTCACCAAAATAGTTATAGAGGCAGTAGTGATGCATTCCTCCACCCACTCTCTAAACAAGTCTGGGAAATCTGCAGCTTTCATGATATTAAAGAGAAATTCCCAGTTGACTGAATCATAAGCCTTAGCTATATCCATTTTAATGGCACAATTTTTCGTCTTCCTCTTTGAATGATAGCCTTCCAACAATTCTAGGCATAGGAGTATATTAGTACCCAATGACCTCCCCCTTCAAGAAGGCATTCTGCTCAGGACTGATTATTTGTTCCAAGCTGGTTCTAAATTTATTTGCCAGAATCTTTGTAATAATTTTGTATAGGAAATTGCAGCAGGCAATAGGTCTAAATTGCTCTAGTCTTGTTGCATTGCTTTGTTTAGGAATGAGACACACATATGTCTTGTTCCACTCCTTTAAAATGAATTCTGTTTGGAAAAACTCTAACACTACTCGAACTTCTTCTTCTTCTTCCCCCGCTATATTCCATTGTACCCATCTGTTCCTGGGCATTTATCGAGGTTCATTGTAAAAACTACTTCCTTTATTTCATACATTGTAACTTACCTAACAAGTAGATTCTTGTTCTCTTCATCCACCTTCTTAATATCTATAATTATCTCTCTTGGTAACTCCTTTACTTATGTATCAGCTCCATACTGCTTGCTAAAGTAGTCAAAAGCAATTCTTTTTTCACTCGCTTAATCCTTATATTTCATACCAGTATCATCCACCAGCTCCTTGATAGTATTCTTATTTCTTCTTGCTAAAGTAGAACTCATATAATACTCCATGCATCTTTCCCCCTCCTTTAACCATGTCATTCTTGATTTTTGTCTTTGTAGCATGTTAATGTTGATCAAGACTTCATTGTATCTGGAGACCAAAGCAACTCCCTCCTTCCCAAGCCGCTTGTCGTCTGGATTTGCTAGGATTCTTTTTTGGCACTCTTTCAGCTCGACCATAACCTTGTCTTTCTCTTTTTGTTCTAGTTTCAGAGATTCCCTGCTCAGTTTTTTCAATTTCTCCATCAACAATTTCAACCTAGTACTTGGAATGTATCCCTTCGAGCCAATAACCTCCACCTTCATCCCCTCTCTTTGTATTTTCCTGAATTCTGTCTGTTCCATCAGGTGATTGTAGATTTTGAACGGAGCATTTCTCCTCCATTCTCCTGTAGTTAACTCTGCAACTGTAAGTCTGTGGTCTGAAACATTTGGTTCTTCAAAAGTTGCATTACTAAGAGGGAATTGCTCTATCCACTTTCCATTTACCATACACCTATCTAACTTCCGCATTAAAAACTATTCCCCAGCTTGTTTGTTGTTCCAAGTAAAGGCATTCCCATACCACTTCAACTCGGTCAATCGTGAGCTTTCTACCAACTCCTATAACTCCCTACATTCTTGCTTCTTCCATCTTCTCCCTCCTTTTGATTCATTTGTTTTGAGAATGCAGTTGAAATCCCCAACCACTGTCTAGGGGACTCTAACGTTGATGCTAACTCTTTCAATCTCACTGCAAGCACATTGCCTTTGAAACTTGTAATTATCCGCATAAATTGTTATGACAATAATCTCCTTACCTATTTCTTTGTTCGAGACCTCACAATGTATCAATTGATCATTCTCAAACAATTTTACCACTTCCAATTTTTGAGCATTGTAACCTATTATCACCCTACCATTCACATGTTGATCATGATTGGAGATTACCCTTTAGTGTTTATCCATGAACCGTAACCCCTTCTCTAGGTGCTCCTTGTTTTTTTTGGTTTCTAACAAAACCAACAAAATCTGATTTGCTATTCTTAATCAACTCCCTAACTGCAAGCTGCTTATTTAGGCTATTGAGCCCCTTAACATTCCAAACTACTAATATCATTATTTCTTCTTGTTTCCAGACCTTTTCTTCCTAGACTTCCTACTCAATCCTAGGGAGATTGAATCGATGCCCTGCTTAGAACCTAAAGCTTCTCCACTTTCCAACACAAGAGTCCCATTAAGTTCTTCAGCCTATACTCTCTCTTTTTCAGTACGTACTTGTTTCCCTTGCCCAACTATGTTCTTCTCCCCCTTATTTGTATCCAAGGTATTCCTATCCTCAACCTCCTTTTCCTCAACTTCTTGCTTGTTGATCCCCTCGAGGGTTGTCTTTGTTATTTCATGTCTCATCTCCTCATATCTTTAATACTTCCCAACTATTTCCCACCAGTTTTGTGTCCTCGTTAACCTGAGTCACAGATTCTTGTGATTCGGTCTCTGCCTTGTCATTATCACCCATATACATATCCTTCTTAACATATGCTACTTTTTTTTGTTTCCCTCCTCCTAATGGGTTACAATCCTCCTTATCCACACTCTCATTTGTAACTTCTTCTCTTACTAGATTTGTCTGTAAGTGAATTGGACCATCCTTCTTTCCCTCCTGGCCATCCCTTATTTTCCAAACTTGTTTCTCCGCTTTTAACTTTGGTCTCCACATAAGAAATCCCTATGGTATCTTATACCAATTCACCATTCTCAGTCAATCTCATGATTCTCAAATTTTTAGGAAGTTTCCTAGAAATGTCAACATCTATACACACCCTATCATACCCAATTCTCCTCGTTAATGCAGTATTTTCATCTAGTCCCAAAGGATTCCCTATTTTACTTGCTATATAACTCATACCTTCTGTTGACCAATATTCCAGAGGCATCTTATGTATGTTGACCCATAATGGTATAGAATCAAGCTTGCTTTTGCCCAACTTCAACCCCAGTTGCCACTTCTTGATGAGTATTGGATGCCCCATCACGTGCCATGGTCCTGCTTCCGGCACTCTTTGCGCATTCTCTTCAAAATTGATCTTGAAAACGAAGAGGTCATCCTCATTCACGATGACGTTTTCCAGACCCTTGTTCCTCCAGGCGACATTGGCCCATCTGCTTACTATTAGGAACACTAGTCTATTCTCTAGGGAGAAACCCACAAGTGAGGTTCTGCATTTCTGAGCTCCTTAGTACCTGAATCGACTTTTCTCAGATTCAAATTCCACAAACTTTAGTTTGCCTAAACTACCAAAATCGCCCACTATAGAGCTCCATGTCTTCCTATTCTCAACCCCGTGATTATGTTTGTTTGGAGAGCCTCTTAGTGGGGGGAAATTTGCGATAGATGTTGGTTGGGTGTTTTGGGTTTTGTTGTTTTCTAGTTTCAATGAGTTGGGTGAGGGTTTGGTTGTTTTGGGTTTTGTTTATGTTTGGCTTCTCCTACTCCATTTAGAACAGAAAGGTTTGGTCGTTGGTGGTTTATCATTGGTTGGTTGGTCAAAAGGTTGCTTGTTTGGTCGTGGGGGATAGAAATTTCTGAAAAGATGAGTGGGGGAGAGAGGTTGGAGACATGTCGAGGAGAGAGGTTTTTGGACAATTGATTGCAAACCACAAAGTAATATGATGGGTAGGTCTCTGAGTATCATAATGAATTAAATCAAAAGGACTAAACAGACATAATCACTATTAATGATTAGTAAGTTACGAATTTCATAAAGTTGGTATGAGATCCTATCAAAATTTTTAGACGACCTAACTTAGAAAACCACTATAAATTAATGATCCATGTCTAATATGGGAAAGATGACCAAGACGAGAGTACCATATCAAACAGTCATCCAATCTTATGCCCTATCTCAAGAATCTCAGTTATCTTTGGATCTAGTAAAGTACAACTATGACTCAAAAAAAGTAAGTTAATATCGAGTTTACATAATTGACCAACAGAGATGAAATTTAAGGAGAGTTTGGGAACAAGAAAAGTATCAGACAAAGAAAATTTAGGTGTTTGAATAGTGTCTACACTTTGAACATGCATAGTAGAGTTATATACAATATAGAGAGTACGTTAATTGAAGGATTTAAAAATATATGAAATAATAAGAAGTCATATAGTTACAATAAGCAAAATCAAGGTACCATGGAGAAGTTCCTAATGTGACAAATAAAGTAGAAGAGAAAACAATACCTAAATTTGATTGAAATTGTTGTAGACCCGAAGTTCTTTCAAGGAAAATTTTAGAGATATAGATGTATTCTCTATTGCATCCTCTATAATAAAAGTAGTGGCAATAGACTTAGAGATCTTGAAAGAATAACCTTATTAAGGTTGTTTCCTAATGATGTTATGACTATTCTTTTTACCATGGTTACAAAATACATTCATAGTTTAGTTTTGAGATGTAGAAGTATGATAAGAGGATGTTTGAGTGGCAAGAACATCTGTAGATGAACTAGATTTCTTTATGCAAAAGGGTGTTAAGTCGTGTCTCTTTCATAATTAGTTCTTTGATTATAGTATGAAAACTTGGCAGAGATCCTCGATGAAGAAGAGAATTGCAAATAGACTTAAACTCATCTTTAAGAGTCACTCACAAGTGTCAAATATGCTATTGATCACATAGATCGATATAGATAGTGGCAACTATAGCATTAGGCTAAGTAGGATCTCAAAGTGCCAACTAATACTAAAGCTCTTATAATTTAGATACATAACTATAAAAAGTTTGGTCAGGTTATTGTTGCATAGAATAAAGTCGTCTTCAAAGTTGAAATTGATTGATATCATCATATAGAGAATAATAGCCTTTTAAAAGATTCATGCCTCTTTGACAATATCAAATCGTCAAAAATCAAGTTTGATTATTTTGGCACAAGTAATAATTTATACCATCACAAAGTACTAGATGTCCTACGAATATATCTTTTACTTCATTTGGCCTTTGAGAAGGTTTGACTATTTTTAGTAACAATATGTCAAAGAAGTTTATCTTTGAGAAAGTTGCATATTTTCTCAACTCACAAATCATAGTTGGATTCATAAAAAATGACATTACTTGGTTGAACATTGTATTTATGAAGTTTGGAAGTATCCATGATGCACAGAAGAGAAAGACTCCTAACAAGGTTTGAAAAACCCAAGAAAATGAAAAAACTTGTGCCTAGAGATGGAATTTGACCAATTTATTCTAAAAAATGAGTGCGGAATACCTAAAAACCTTAAGAATCTGTCTGACTAAAGAAAAAGGGGCAAGAAAGTAGCTAAACCGATCAATCAAAAGTTGGTCAATAGGTCTCAACCGAATTGACTAAACTAGTAATGACATTTACGTGGGAAATGACATGACAAACATGGCGTGTGGACCAATTTAGCATGATGTGATAAATGACGTGGCAATTGACTTTGGTGACAGATAGACCAATTAGTTGATGACATGATATTGTTGCTAACTAATCACTATTTCTCTTAAGTGGAAATGATGTCATTTCCACTTACGGTATATAAAGTGACATTGTTTCAATTGTCTTGAATTAGGAGTTTTAAGACTGAAAGTTGAACTTCTAAAAATGCATGTGGGCAGGTGCGGAGAGTTAGAGGACAAGATTTGCACTGTTGCATTCGTCTTGAGAAGTAAAGTTTGATATGTACTAAACATTATTTGGATAATCAAATTATCTTTGGTAAATCAAGAATTAGAAGAATGAAAGACTATCCTTTTTTATAAAGGAAATTCTGATACTATGTAAAAAAAAAAAAGGAAGTTTGAGCAAGAGAAATACTTTTTATTTGTTTGTGTATTTAAACTATTACACAATGGTTTACATATGCTACTGTTATATACGTTGACAAACCAGATAATAATAAGAAGTTGGATTGCTGGAGTATTTTGGTTGCCTAAATTGCAGTTGGTGCATAAATGTTCTGCTGAAAGATGATGGTTGTGCTATGTTGGGTGATGCGAGTCACTAGTTGCGTGGTTGCTACTTAACGGTATAGTTTAGTGGGAAACAGATTATATTTGAGCAACTCAGATGTTACTCTGTCGTCAGATTTTAGCTATTATCTAGGCTCTCCTAAATCTTCTTCTAAGCAGCTTAAACTATGTAATTTCTAGATATTGTTACACTGTCTTACGATTTTAGCTCTTAAATACACTGCTGAAGAATCTGATGGGTAATGTAGTGGTAGGCGTTTATTTTTAGTTCACTTTAGCTCTCTTCATGGGAGAACAATGGTATCATCTAATGGATAGCCACGGCTTGTAGCCTTCAGTATGCATTCATACTGAACTTATATATACTCTATGAGATAATGAGAGTATTTAACCTACCAAATTAAGATATAACTTTGTACCAGGTATGCAATATATGGACCCCAAATTCTCGCAAATATGCACTTGTTATTCTTTCCTGTTGGGGTAGGGGTGGATGTACGCATGAAGGGTGTGGATGTAAGCTTGAAGGGTGCACCAGGACATTTATGTCAAGCTTTATGGATAGGTGAAAATCTTTATAAGAAACTGTAACATTGAAAAGTTATTGAAATGGAAAAGCATGTCTTCTTCTGCTTTTGCTCCAACTATCTTAGAAAATATAGGAAAGATGTAGCTAAGAAAGTTATTTGGGAGAAGTGTTGATTGTATGTTGATTTTGTGCATCCAACCACGAAGATTTGTGGACAAAAGATATAAGGTTTAGATAGTTAAGATTGCAGTTTGCTTGTTTTAAAAGATGTACCTATGTATTATCAGTCTTGTGTCATTAAGAACATTGTTCTGCACTCTAATCCTTCAATAGGTATATTTTTTTCTATTTATCTGTCTTTTATGTGGAAATTTTTTTTCCTGTATAACAGGGCCACATTGAGAGAGATGTTACAAATGCCACGTACTGTGTCTACAACTCTGATGTTGCAACTGGTTATGGAGTGGGTGCTTTTCTGTTTCTTCTTTCAAGTGAGTCACTAGTAATGGGCGTGACAAAATGCATGTGTTTTGGTAGACCATTAGCGCCAGGTGGAAATCGCGCTTGGTCAATCATTTACTTTGTCTCATCATGGTGAGTCTTCTCACACGTCCTATGACTCAAACATGAATCATTGAGTTAAAATTGACACCCCAACAGGCAATTGAATTGTTATCTTTCTTCTTTTGTTTCAAAAACCAAGAACGTGCATGAACTACACCATCCTACTCTTGTGAAATTGACCTGACTCAGATTAGGATTTTGGAAGCAGATTGACAATGGTGTTTATTACTTGTCATGTACTTCATTGAGAAACTGAATTGACAATCTATGTGATATATTTGTTTCAAGATCTTTTTGGCCTTATGTACATGCAGGTTGACTTTTCTGGTTGCAGAGGCATGTCTACTTGCAGGTGCAACAAAAAATGCCTATCACACAAAGTACCGGGGAATGATTTATGCTCAAAACTTCTCTTGTGAGACATTGCGTAAAGGTGTTTTCGTTGCTGGAGCAGTATTTGCAGTTGCAACAATGGTTCTTAATGTATATTACTACATGCACTTCTCCAAGGCCACTTCCGTTCAGCCAGCCCATAAAGTTGCAAACCGTTCAAATTCAGCGGTTGGGATGACTGGGTATGCATGAATTAAAGTTGGGAGTTGAGATAACTAAGTTTTGTTACTCTGTTGACTCTTGATATAATGGTGATTATAATATTGAAAACCAAGCCGACGATTATGAGTGCTAATGTTTTCTCAAGAACATTGATATCATACATTTTATTAAAGAATCCAAGTGAAGAGAACTTTGCTAACCAAAACTTGAGTAAAAGTAAACAATCCCAAATTCTTAAGAATCGTCCACCATGCTATGCTAATGTGCCTATACGACAGCGGTGTTCTATTCCTAGTTAGTGCTGGGATTTGAACCGATGACGTAATAGAATACTTCAAGTTTTGATACCATTTGTTAACTAAAACTCGAGTTGAGGTTAACGGTTTCAAATTTTTAAGAATTGTCCATAAAATATAATTGACTTATGCCATCTAATGAAGTTTCAGAAAGCTTCATTTTTGAAGTGTTATAAGATAACTAGAAACTTGGCAAAATTTAACGAAATTATGTAAGCCATCAAGTAAACGCAGAAATATTCCCTACAAAATTTCTTATAAATATGTAAAAAATAAAAAATAAAAAATCTCTATCATATGACATTAGGTCCAAGTAGGATTTGAATTTGTACTATATCAATCAGTATTGGCTAGTATCGGTCAAAAAATGGTACAAAATATGTGAGTTTCGTATTAGTTGGTACCGTCGTTTTTGTTTGATACTAGTCAAATATTGATTGGTATTATGAAATTTAATAATTTTAGGGACTAAATAAAAAAAACATAACCTAACAAAATAAGCACCAAACGCAACGCAGCGTTGTATACAACTATACATTCACTAACAAACTCACTTCAACTCTCTCTCTCCTCTCCTGACATCTTCATGCTTCACTGTTTAAATAACCAAAATTTTTGAGTGTCGTCGCTAGTTACCCATTGCCAATCGCCCACGGCCATCGGGCCACGCTCTACTGTCTACTCCCAACGCTACACGCCGCAATAAACTTCCTCCACCTCTAATGGGACTGCCTGCCCAAGCCTGCTCTCTCCACCATCGTACGTTCACAGCTGTCTCTGCTCTCCACTCCACTGTCGCTGCTCTTTTCTGGTCCACCATCGCGGATGCTCACCTGCTCGTCTGGCAAATTACAGAAGTTCAGGACTTTCAGATCCAGATCCAGATTGACCGGACCCGACCCTTAGTTAATTGCAATTTTTGATTTTTTTGGTGCGTGATAAGTTGCTTGTTTCTGTTCTGAATTGCAACTATAATGTCTTTTAGTTGTACCATGTGTTTTTTTGAATGGTTTATAAAATATGCATAAGACAATCTGGGTTTGAAACTTAGAATAGTTTACGTGAATTAGTTTAATTTTAATAACATTTAGGCATTTGAATTTGCGAAAAAATGAGATCAAAATAATCCTGTGTGTGAATTATGGAAGAATATTCAAGTCTTGTAATTGGTGAATTAAGTATAATTCAAAAATGTCATATCATTTATTATTTTAAGTATTACAAGCTTGGCTTTGTAACAGTCAACTGTCTCATCTAATTTATGTTTGATTTTAAACACCCACTTACAACTGATGGGTCTTTTTCCTTTGGGAAGCTTGACAAGTTCCTATGCGTTGTTACTGTCCAAGGCTCAAAGTTCTTGTCGCATTGTACATGTACTGGTGAGAGTATGATGACAAGAATAAAAAGGTCAGAGAAAAGCGCATAATTGCACACAAAATCTTGTAAATGGGAAGGTAATTTCACTTGTCTAGTAGTTCTTCTGAGAGAAATATCATGATAGGAAACTGAAGAGGAAGGAGCTGAAGGATTACCAAGAGAAAAAGATGAAGATTACTGTGGTGGTGAAGATAAAACGGGTAAGTTAGGAGAGGAAACATTTTGTGGCAGTATAAAAGGTGAAGACGATGATAGAGAATCAGAAATTTGTGAAGGAGAATGTAAAGGATAATTATCAATTATTACGTTAGGTAAAGGAATATTAGAAGTAGTTGTAGTAGGAGATGAATATTTTTGTAAAGGAAAAATATGGTCGTAAAAGTTTATGTCTGTGGAAATGATGATTTGTTCGATAGAAAGATAGAGGACCTTGTATGCTTGTTGACCAAATGGATAACCAATAAAAATGGATGGAAATGCCCTTGGCTGAAATTTGTCTCTTTCCTTAGCATTAGTGCATACATAGCATATGCAACCGAAATTTCTAAGGTGATTCAAGGGAGGTTTGGATTTAAACAGTCTTTCGAATGGACTGAGTCTATTGAGAACTTGAGTTAGCATTCTGTTAATTAAATAAATTGCAGTGAAAACACATTCCTCCCCAATAACACCTTCCCCCTAATAAGAGATAGACAATCCTTAAGAGATAGACAATCCTAATTGAAAAAGAAGAGCTTTAGAAACCTCTAATATGTGTTTGTGTTTACGCTCGACTACTTCATTTGTTGTGGAGTATAGGGTGTACTTTTGTGATAAATAATCCCCAGGGAAGCTAAATATTTTTTTCCTTCTCTACTATTACACAATTTTGGAGCATTATCGGTTCTCAATATTTTTATGGTCTTGTGAAACTAAGTTTGAACAAGGGATACAAAGGACTTGATCTTATGAAACCATTACTTTTATTTAACAAAAGATGAACCCATGTATTTATGCTATAATCGTCAACTATGGTCATGAAATAACGAAAACCATTATGAGTACGATGTCTATAATGTCCCCAAATATCCACATGAATAATATCAAAGGGTTCTGCAGTTTTGATTGAGCTATCAAGAAATGGTAATCTGTGTTGTTTGGCTTGTGAACAGATGAACAAGGTAGAATATCACTAAATGTATGTGGTATAATCGACAAAAGCTTCAGTTTATTTATGGGTAAATGGCCAAGTCTACTATGCCAAAGATGTACATCAGTAGATGAATAACTAGTGCAACTGAGAATGAATTCAAAGGTATTACAATCAGAGTGTAAGACATTATCAGCTAAAGAAGGAGAGTTCGTAGTTGATGCAATGTCTTTTTCGTGATGCAGAATGTATAAACCACCAATCTTCTTACCAAGGGGAATTGGCCTCTTCAATGAAGGGGCCTACAAAGACAAGAGTTAGCGTGGAAAAGGATGGTACAATTTAATTGAGTTTAGCGTGGAAAAGGGTGGTACAATTTAATTGAGTGACAAGTTTACTTATGGAAATGAGATTGTATTTAAATGAAGGAACAAACAGTGCATAAGAAAGAATGATATGGACATTGAGTTTGACTTGTCCTATGGCCGTTGCTGGAATATTAAAACCATTATGCAAGGTTATGGAATAAGAATTTGGGAGTGATTAAGAGAAGAAAACAAGGTCTTATAAGAACACATATGATCAGATGCACTAGAGTTAAGCATCGATGAAGCATGTAAATGATTAGGTCTAGAAACAGAAGTGCAAGAGCTTATAACACAAATAAGCATTATTGTTAATTTATCACTGTAGCTACTTGTGAAAATGGATGAACCAGAAGTAATAACGAGATTCCCTTGAGAAATACCAGTAGATTTATAATTATTCTTGTGTTGGTTTAGGAGTAAAATGAGATGATTATACTGTTCTTAAGTGATTTGAGCTACAGCAATGTTGCTAGGATCTGTTTGGGCTTGAGAAGCACCTTCAGAAGCATACTAAATATAGATTGAATTTATAATTGAGTTGATGGTTGTTTCCATGACGAGAGTGAGCGTGTGAGAAGACAGTAATTAGAAACTAATGACAGAGGAAACAGAGAAAAGGAGAGGAGGATAAGAGAAAATCAGGATCGAACATGTTGCTCTGATATCATATTAAGTGCAAAGAAACAAAACTATGAAAAAATATAGAGATTATTCTCTTTTTATTTTCTCTGTCTGAATAATGAATACAGGGTAGTTTATATAACTATTACACAATTAGCAATCAGGGAATATCCCTGTTAACAGACACAACAAACTTGTAACAAACTCTGATAGAATACAGCTAGCAATCAGGGAATATCCCTGTTAATAAACCCAATAAACTTGTAACAAACTCTGACAGAACTTGGAGAATCTCTAGAAAATTCAGTTAAGTAAAAGAATAAATACAAGCGAAGTTCCTCTCTGCTAATGCTGTATTGTTGCGTTGATAATACATAACAATGGGAGTTGGGACTACCGTCTAAATAAATAAACGACAGGCCTAGGGCCTTTAATTAGATAGTGTTTTAATGTAGTAGGAAAAAAGTTGAAGCCAAAGCCAAATGGTAAAAGGACAATTTCCAAGCACAAGCTTAAAAGTTATTCACTTTATGACTTGCAGAGAATCAGATTAGCCTTTTTATGTAAAACTTTTGATCTAATTTTGTTCTACTCCTTTTCTTTAATCAAAAAAATAACCAGCATTCTGTTGTGCTTTTTTTGGGAGAAAACCAAGTAAAAGCACATTTAAAATATAGAGTTCAAACTCTGAATCCGATGGTAAAAGCTTCATCCCTTTTCTTTTAATGTCCTTTAATCACAAAAGGGGTGCTTAGTTAAGAGATATGGGAAAAAATCAATAGGAAAGGAATGAATGGTAATGATTGCTTATTTATTATGGTTGATTGAATAGTTTTTTCATACTTTAATAGTCCATACCCCCCATGTGTGGGAGGAATGGTTTTGATTCCTGCAAACACTAATATCTTTTAATTTTTTAATTAAATATAATTAAACTATAGTTAATTAAAATATAAAATATGATTAATTAAAATGTAACTAATTAAAATATAATTATTTAAAATGTAATTAATTAAAATATAATTAATTAAACTATAATTAATTAAAATGTAATTAATTAAAATATAATTAATTGGTTAAAATATAATTAATTAGTTAATTACAATGTAATTAATTAAAATATAATTAATTAAAATATAGTTAATTAATTAATTAAAATATAACAAAATTTTATTTCTCAATATTTTTAACAAACAACCACTATCAATGATAATATTAATCATTCCTTCCTCTTAACCAACCATCATAATTATAATGATTATATCCATTCACATTCCTCACTATATTCATTCTCATTTCTAGTATCATTCCCTTATGTGAACCAACCGCCTCTTTAGTAGATATTGTTCTAAATGCAATGAAATTGCAAGAGATCCTAATCAAATGGTAAATTAACAAATATCGGAACTGAATTAGTAATGAAATTATTATTTATTAGCTTAGGATGGAGTGTAATCCTATTTATTCTTTGTGTCTTTTATTTGGTTATAATATCTACGCGAAACTTCCTCTATAAATTGGATATGAATTATTAGGATTTCATAGTACAAAGACTAAGATCTCAATAATATTGCATAGTCCCATCAATTGATTGATTTTAGAGACATGAAATTTCCTTAAATCAAATACAGTATGTCAGTTGTACTCTCCCCTAATTCTGACCGTCATGTTCTTTTCCCAATTTTAAACAAGGATTTAAAAAATAGACCGGACCGACCAAAAAAAGTTTGAACCGGCTAGTTGTCTGGTTCAGTTCTATATAATAACCTCTGAGTATAAAAACCAGCTGATTTTTAGCAATCGGTCAAACGGTTTGTCAATCCTCACCATTCGGATATACCTAATGCTACTGAACTTTAGATTTCATTTCAGAATCTCTCGCCTCTTCATCATCTCTCACCGCCTCCATGCATGTAGGCAAATATGATACTTGTGGGTAACCCATAGATACAAAAATCAATTTCTATTCGTTATCTCCTTGGGCAGCTACTGTGAAGTTAATAATCTATTCTCATATCTATTGCAGCTGGTCTGAGATAACAAAATTGTTAAAGCAACTTCGAACTCTTTCCTCTGCGACTAAGCACCATGATGGAAGGGATTGTCTCTATATCCATCCCATGTTCCTCAAGCTTAGGTTTTGGTTTATTCGGCCACGAAATGTTTATGTTATTTCTATTTGGGATTTGTCAATTTTATTATATTTTTCTCTTAAATTTGGCCTTTATTTTTTTATTTTAAAGGGGTATTGCTCTTTTTCTTTAGTGCTGCTACTGATGACTTACTTGAGAGGAGGACGGAAGAACATATCATATAAAGTTCCAATTTGTTTTGTTTTATTCAAGTTTCAATATGTTAAGAGATAAGGATAAGGCAGTGATAGTTTCAATATTCTGTTTTATTCAAGTTTCATTGTTATTGTGTTTTCTGTAACAGTTAGAAT
>JANZXP010000003.1:16401252-16414806 GCA_027576715.1 Erythroxylum flavicans
GGATAAGGCAGTGATAGTTTCAATATTCTGTTTTATTCAAGTTTCATTGTTATTGTGTTTTCTGTAACAGTTAGAATTGTGTTGCATTTCAATATCTAATTTTGATAGTTAGTTATATATACGTTGTGAAGTTTTGAATTTGTTGATCTGAAACACTGATGAAAAAATACAACTATTTTCTAGACCAAAATTTAATAAGTGTGAGTACACCATTCTGCTGTTGTTTTGTTTCTGTGTATATGTAGGGTGGTCATTCTGCTGTTGGTTTTTCTTTTGATCTATCTTTGCCCACTCTGATGTAGTTTGAGTGATTACTTTCGTACTGTCAAAACCTTTTCTAAAGCAAAGACAAACTATTAGATATAAATAAGCATACAAACAATATAAGTTAAGAAAGAGTTTTCATCATTTTGTCTTTGCTTTTCATGTTTTGTGTTATTCAAGGTTAATAGATAAGGAGTAGTATTGATCAATTTGTTTTCTGTAATAATTAGAAATGCATTAACAATTGGTTTAAGTTTTCTGTAATATTTAGAACTCTATTTCATATCAATTTCTGTAATATTTAGAACTCTATTTCATGCCAGTTTCTAATTTTGATAGTTGGGTTATATATATTCTGATTTAGAATACTATTTATTGATCTGAACACCAAAATTAAAAACTGCCAAATTTCGGTTAGGCTATTTGAAGTGGAGCAATTGCTAGAGCAAAGTTTAATAAGTGAGTAACATCCGTTGGTTTTTATGTATCCATTTTTTTGTTGTTCTATTTGTGTTTCTTTATAAGTTTGTACTTTAATCCTATTGGAAAACACATCCACAAAACTAAATCTTTAACTTAAGCCATGAATACTGAAAGGTAATTGATAATAGCTTAGGTTTGTGTTTCATTAAAATTTTGCATGTGTTAACCAACTTTGTTCACTCCTATGACTGAAGAACCTTAACTCTCTAAAGTAGTAGTAGTCTTTTTTTGTCTCTCTTTGGACGTATGTGTGATAAAAAGGCAAGAAGTTGTAGGACAAGCTCTTCACCACATATAATCTGAAAAAGAATAGAGCAAAATATAAGGTTCAAATTCCATATGTGTAAAGGGAAGGTACCAACTTAAATCAATACCCACTTCAATCCCCACTAATTAAAAAGATTGAAAGATATTTTTTAAAAAAGGATAGAATTATGTATATATATATATTCCTTAACTGTAAAAGGAAGGGACTAACCTAAATCAACACCCACTTCAATCCCCACCAATCAAAAAGATTGAAAGATATTTTTTAAAAAGGAGAGATATTCCTTAACTGTAAAAGGAAGGAACTAACCTAAATCAACACCCACTTCAATCCCCACCAATCAAAAAGATTGAAAGATATTTTTTAAAAAGGAGAGTAAAAAATATACATATATACACACACACTTAATTTTTATACTTTGCCTTAACAATAGTATACCCAATTATTTTTTTAAATACTTTTTAGGTTAAATCGTAATGGAGAATACAGAATCATCCTTTACTCGTGGTAAGTCCGATCCAGTATGGAATTATTTTTCTTCTTCTCAAGCATCTGATGAGAATATCCAATATAACTGTATGTTTTGCGATAGAATATTTAAAGGGGGTGGAATTTTTAGATTGAAAGAACATCTTCCACGTGTTAAGGATAATATTGCTTCTTGCAAAAAAGTACCACTTGATGTGCGCGATATGATTAGAAAATATTTGCAGCAACAAGTAAAAAAGAAAACGGAAAATAAAGAGGCTCATAATATATCTTTTTAATGAGATGATGAAACAGCACAAGTATTGGATAAAGGAAAAAAAGAAAAGCTACTATTGACATGGCTTCTTATTTTTCACCAAGAACTACTCCTGGCTCTCAACCTAGTCTAAAAAGTTTTATGGTTGATAAGGATGTTGTTTTGTGAAGTAAAAGAGCATGGGTTAGATGGTTCTATTATTCATATATTCCTTTAAATGCTTTAAATTCACCATATTTTCAAGTAGCAATTGATGCTACAATAACAATAGGCTTAGGATTTAAGGTACCATCTTATTATGAGTTGCGTGTGCCTTTGCTTTAAGATTTAAAAAAAGAATGTTAGTTAATTATGGATACATATAAATCTAGTTGGGAATCAACAAGATGTACTATTATGGTAGATGAGTGGATTAATCAATGGCAAAGAACCTTGATTAATTTCTTGGTTTATTGTAATATTAAAACAACTTTTATCAAGTCTGTTGATGCTTCTGACATGGTAAAAAGTACTAATGCTTTATCTAAATTATTCTCTGAAATTGTTGAGTAGGTTAGACCAAAGAATGTTGTGCATTTTGTTACAAATAATGCAGCTACTTATGTATCAGCTGGGAACTTATTACAATCAAAGTATGGTCATATTTATTGGTCTCCATGCACTGCTTATTGTATAAATCTTATTTTTAAAGATATTGGTAGTATGGACTATATTTCTAGTCTTGCTTTGCACACATCTAAGATCACAATTTTTTTTAACATAATTATGCACATTTTTGTCTTAGTTAAGAAAGTAAGAAGATTGGGTTGAGATCATGTGTCCCACTACTACCAGGTTTGTAATTAAATTTATTACTTTGAAAAGTGTTTATGAACATAAGCAACTACTTCAAAATTTAGTGACAAATAAACACTTTTCAAGTCTTAAATTATCAAAGAGTGAAAAAGGAAAAGAAGTTTGTGCTATTATTCTAGATAATAATTTTTGGGATACTTGCTTGATCATTGTGAAGATTATGGCTCCACTTACAGGGTTGTTAAGAATTGTTGACTTAAATGAGAAGCCATCTTTGAGGCATATATATAATGGTATGTATAGAGCTCACAAAACAATTATAAATCTTTTTAAAGGGAAGGAGAAATTGTACAAGCCTTATATAAATATTATTGATCGACGATGGGACAAGCATCTTATTTAAAAGATCCACTTAGCAGTTTATATTGCTTATATAGTGGAGAAGAACATACAATTAATATTATGGGCGATTTGATTAATGTGATTGAATGCAAAGGTATTTTCTCTATTAAAGAGCAATCACAAGCGATAAATGAAATTAAATTAAGGCGAGAGGGTAAAGAATTTATAAAAATTTTGATTTTTTTGAAAATTAAAATTTGAAAATTTTGCATCTTAATCCCTATATTTTTTAAAATTTCTCAGTATTTAAACCCGATACCAAAACTAATATTCTGGTACCATTTTTTGACAGGTACGGTACAGACCACCTGGTACCGGTCGGTACGGTACGGAATGCATAAGGATGCTTGTAGCCCACAGACCAGAGAGAGAAGGATACACAAACACAAAACTAACACACCACTACAAAACAAGTCTGCAATTAAGCCTCATTTTCTGAGAGAGGCTTAAGATTCTCTACTTCAATATTTGAAGTATGTGAAGTTGGGACAAGTAGGGCTTTGATAGGTTTAGATTTATGTGGGTTATTAAGAGAGGGTTATGTCGTTTGGCAGCTCCACAAAAAATAACTCCTCTTCTTTGTTGGTTGTTTTGGTCTTCTTTTTGTTACAGATTTGGGTCTGCCCTGACAGTAAAGTGGGAGCCATAAGAATGTTAAGTGAAAATGGCTTGCCAAAGCACAAATCTAACAACATCACCACCAAAGAGGTGAAGAAAGAAGACATCTTCCGTAAGTACTTAATTGGGAAGGATCATAGTTTCAACTACACTGACAAGGGCTTAGAAGACAGTAAAAGAAGAGTGCCCAGTTATGAAAATCCTCTTCACAACTAGTACAATTGCTCCAATTTTCCATCATTTCTGGTTTTTCTTGCTTTTGGTAATCTTGAACCTTAACCAAAATACCCATGTTTTTCTCATCATCATTCGTGCAATAATATTTTGATCCATTTTTTTGCCATCTTAGAGGGAAAAATGGGTATTTTGGTGTCTACGAGTTCATCCTTTTTGATAGTTTTATCATGAAAGATCGACATATGAATGATCTTGATGTGTATAGAAGCTGAGAAGTTTAGTAGTTATAGATAACACTTGGACTTTGTATTGCTCGAATTAGTTGGGAAGTGAAGTGAGAGTGGAAAAGCAATGTAATTGCAGAGATTCACGTTTTCCAATGCAAATAATACAAATATTTGTTTCCAAAAGTTTAATAGTTGTTGTTTTAATTTCATTTAGATATTCTTATAAAGGATTGTATATAAGTTGTTACAACTTTGACTTTATAATATCATTTTTAAATTTAAAAAAAGGATTTGTTTCTATTCCTTTTCTACCCACTGATAGAGAACATTGCCTTTTTAGTGACAGTGCCAATGCAATGTGTAAGCTTTTCAGGCTTAGGGACAAAGAACTTTTGGGTTAAAAGGGTTATGGCTTTAATCAAATAGAGATGTCAATGGATCGGGTGGGCCGAGGCAAGTTATAGCTTTAATCAGTGATGAATAGAGATGTCAATGGGGCCAGGCTGGGTTCAGGCTACTGACCTAGCCCGACTTGACCCCGAGTCATAGTAGCTTGTAGCCTGGCAGACCAAGATGGGTTGACTAGTGGCTCGGCCCGACCATGGGTTGACCGACCTTAATGAGCTACGGGCTGGCCGGGCTAATCCAACACCTTTTTTTAAAAAATTCTAAAACGACGTTGTTTTGAAAAGAATGATAGAGTCACAAGTCGAGTCGACCCATTGCCAGCCGGACCTCGGCGACGACATCTCGATGAGTCTGCAGTTTGCACTTTACAGTTTCTTCTACTATTTTCTTTTACTTTAATTAGAAACTCCCCTTTTGTTATATTTTTATGTCATCTTACATCATTTTTCCACAATTAGTATAATATGAATAGTTCTCAATAGTTCACATGCCCTCTCTATATTTTAATCCAAATCTAATGTACATTTTCCTACTCTACCATATGTTAGCTTAGATTGTGGTTTAACTTTAAACCATCTGAGCAGTCAAAGCTATAGACTTTTTGCACACGTCAATTCGTTGACTACTATTGATATAACAACTTATTAGACCTTAAACCTTTATATACGAGAAAGAAAAGAAAGGGAGGTCAATGTGGAAATTTTGATGCAAAAAACGAGATTTGGAGTTGTAAGAATGTGTGGCACCAAAGATATCTTATAATTTCTATAAGCCTAGAAAAAGACGTCTATCTTTAGCATAGAAAAAGTGCACAACGACAAGTTTTCATCGATTTCAGGCAGAGAAAAAGAGGTTAAAACGATGTTGTTACTGAAATGGAGATTACTGTTAGATTAATTTAAGGTGGCCCAAGTAATATATAATGGATTGATTCTAATCATGAAACCCAGTATGATGGTTAATGGGTCTACAAGCCATAAGAATCAAATGGGCCTAAGCCCTTTCCCTCTCTCTTTATATTTTGCAGAAACAGTTTTAGGTTTAGTTAACTGAAACATTATAAAACGTTTCTAACCATCGTGAAACACAAGCGTTGTAAGGTGACAGGAAGAGAGGGAATAAATTGTTGTCAAGAACTTCAACAAGATTTACACTATTATTAATCTATCCATAAATATCTTTCAATTGGTATCAGAGCTAGGTTATGACCTTTCATTATTTCCTTGTTCTGAAATTGATTTTCGGTGTTAACTATGGTTTCATCGTTTTTCTTATGTTTGATTTTGGTTTTACTTTGGTATTATTTCAATGTAGATTTCCTACATTGGGTAATTGTATGAAAATTAGATTCTGATTTTGTTCTTAACTTCCTGTATATGTCTTAATGTTTTTGGCCTGAAAATATTCGCATTTTCTGTTTCCATGCTTGTAAAAGACATGTTTGTAGTTTAGAGTGAGAGTAAGACTGTAGAAAGAGAAACGAAAGTAAACCAAAGCTTCTTTGTTTTGACCACCGAGTAAGTAAATGGTGGATGTTATTATTGTTGGCTCAAGTCAAGATAGGATTCTGGAAAGGAATTGCAAGAAGAATCCGTGAAAGATGATGATAGAAAAAAAAACAACGTTGCCTAAGGAAGATGAGGCGTGTGCAACGCACGCGCCTTACATGTTGCATTATTTGTTTACTGTCTTTGCATTAATTGTTTATTGTCTATCAATGAAAAAGTAAAAGATTGGTGTCAAACCGTAAATGTGTTTATTATAGCTTGACTTGTTATCTTTAATAGGAATAAAGGATGTACAGAATAGTGTGCATGAGTGTGTACATCAAAGTGAAAGAAAAGTTTATGTTCGTCACCCACTATAAGAGAGACTTTAGTTTTATAATTGTAAAGAATAAATTATTTGGATTGAAAGTTTTAGAAAGCGATATCATGAACTTGGGTTATAATAATTGATTGTTTCATTCATAATTGATTTATTTTCCATTCATAATATAATTTTGAAAAATCAGTGTCATATTATATTTGTTATTTGGTACTTTGAATATTTTAGATTTTGCAATGTTTGGAATTAAATTTTCTTATTATATGTTGAATGTGCTACATGACATAATGATAATTTAGAATAGCTTATTAGTCACCAAAGTGACCAAACAAATTAAATTAAAATTTGTCATATATGATAATTGTCCAATTAAATGTTTATTACATGGAAAGCTTGTTAGTCACCAAAGTGGCCTAGCTTGAAAATATTAAACATTTAATTGTGAATGTTTCTATTGTTCATGTTGATATGATGCTATTAAAATGACATAAAGGTTAAGCTGAACAATTGAGATTATTAATTGATACGCTACGAGGTCACCCAAAGGTGGACCATTGCTTATAATTAATAACATTAAAGAGACTTATCAACCTACTTGGTGAATATGTTTGTATATCCAAAGATAACATGCATACTAGCTTGAGTATGATTGATTGTCTATCAAAGTGTGTATATATATGTTAGCATCATCATGGATTGCGGATATATTTTTAAGTATCACCCAAAGGTGGACTTAAATATATATTAAAGTTTGTTATTGTCTGAATCTATTAATTCTAATCAAAGCATTAATGCGTGGACTATATGTTGTACTTGCAGCATTTACTAATTTATTCGCTTTAAGAAATGACTTGTTCAAGTTCAACGGTTTGAATTATACGGATTGGTCCGAACAAATCCAGTTCCAACTAGATATAATGGATTTGGACTTGGCCATAGTATCAGACGCAAGGTCAGCAATCATAACTGAGACTAGTTCTGAAGCTGACAAGTCTTATTATAAGGTCTCCCTAGTCTAATAGGATGAGCTTGAATTTGATGCGACCGACAATAGTAGAAAATGTGAAGCCATCAATGCCTAAGATGGATAATGCAAAGGAGTTCATGTTGAAGCTTAAGGAATACTCCTAATCTGATACAGCTGACAAGTCTATAATAGGGACTTTAATGAGTGGGCTAATGACCAAGAAGTTTGACTGGTCACAGCCCATTCACGATCATGTAACTCATTTGTCAAACCTAGCTACAAAGTTGAAATCCATGGGTATAGATATGAGTGAGTCCTTTCTGGTACAGTTCATTATCAACTCTCTTCATCTAAAGTTTGGCCCGTTTCAAGTGAATTATAACACCATTAAAAAAAATGGAACCTTCAAGAGATTAAAGCCATGTTGGTTCAAGAGGAAGGGAGATTGAAGAAAATGAAGGAACACTCCATTCATCTCACATTTCATCAAGGAGCTAGTAGCAGTAAGAATAAACCAGGAAAGAAAGGTAAAGATAAGGATAAAGCTCTTAACAAAGTTAATGAGGGTCGAATCCATAAAGATAAGAGGTGCCACTTCTGTAAGAAGCCTAGTCACTTCAAGAATGATTGCCTTAAAAGAAAGGTTTGGTTTAAAAAGAAAGGTACATGCTATGTCTAAATTTTTTTGAATCAATTCTTATTGAAGTGCCTAATAATACTTGGTGGTTAGATTCTAGTGCAACTACTCATGTGTCACATGTTAAACAGGGATTCCTTTCAATCTAAATCATAAACAGAATTGCAAAGTTCTTATATATGGGGAATATAATGAAGGCATTAATAGAGAAAATTGGAACGTATAGATTGATCTTGGACACTGGGTGTTACCTGGATCTTGAAAAGTTTCTTTATGTTCCTGAATGTGCTAGGAATTTAGTTTTTGTTGCAAAGTTGGATGATATAGGATTTCAATTTAAGATTGAAAATGTTGTTTTTTCATTGTATAAACACAAGCACTATTATGGTTCTGGTACTTTAATTGATTGTTTATATCGTTTCAATTTTGATGTTGATTTTGCTGAATCTCTGTTTGATGTTGACCATATTATAGGAAGTAAATGTACTACATAAAATGAATGTTCTATTTTTTATGGCATAAAATATTAGGTCATATATCTAAGGAAAGAGTACAGAGGTTAGTGAAAAATGAAATCTTACCTCCATTGGATTTTATTGACTGGGATATATGTGCGGATCGTATTAAAGGCAAGCAAACCAAACATATATCAAAGCATTCAGCCACAAGAAGTAATGAATTACTGGAATTAATACACACTGACTTCTGTGGTCCTTTCGATGTTCCTTCTTGGGGTGACGAAAAATATTTCATTACTTTTATTGATGACTTTTCATGATATGGTTATATTTGTCTATTGTATGAAAAATCTCAAGCTTTGGACATCTTAGAGGTGTTCATTAATGAGGTAGAAAGGCAGTTAGATAAAAAAGTAAAAATAGTGAGGTTCGATAGAGGTGGCAAACATATAGAAAATTTGATGAGAGTGGACAATGTCCAGGTCCATTTGCAAAGTTTCTTGCAAGTCAAGGCATATGTGCCCAATACACAATGCCTGGTACATCGCAACAAAATGGTGTAGCTAAAAGGTGGAATTGTACTCTTATAGATATGATTAGGAGTATGTTAAGTTATAGTACTATACTATTATCATTATGGATGTATGCATTAAAGACTGCTTCGTATTTGCTTAATAGGATTTCTAGTAAAGCAGTTCCTAAGACACCTTCTGAACTGGAGACAGGAAGGAAACCTAGTTTACGACACCTTCACATTTAGGGTTGTCCGACAGAAGTAAGGCCGTATAATCCATATACAAAGAAGCTTGATGCGAGAACTGTTAGTGGTTTTTTCATCGGTTATCCTAAAAAGTCAAAGGGGTATAAATTTTACTGTCCTAACTATAGTACGAGAATAGTTGAGTCTGGTAATGCTCAGTTCATTGAAAATGGTCAAAATAGTGGGAGTGGAGAATAGTGAAAAGTGGATATTTACGAGAGTCGAGTAGAAACTACTACATCAAACGTGATCCATTGGTTGTTATTCCTCTTGTTGCATCATGGATACGCAACATACCAGAACAACAAATTAATGTTCCAATTCCAAAAATTGAACATATTAATGAAGAACCAGCTAATGATGTTCAAGTTACAAATGATGAAATGATGCCACAAGAAGTAGCATTATGAAGGTCTGTAAGGCAAAGAAGGCCAGATATTTCAAGTGACTATGAAGTTTACTCATTTGAACATGAATGTGACTTGAGCATTGATAAAGATCCAGTCTCGTTCAAACAAGCCATGGAATGTAACAATTCTGAAACATAGTTCAATTCTATGAAAGAAGAGTTGAACTCAATGGATGACAACAAAGTCTGGGAATTAGTTAAGTTGTCGGAAGATGCAAAGCAAGTGAGTTGTAAATGGGTCTTTAAGACCAAACGTAACTCACAAGGCAACATTGAAAGATATAAAGCCATACTTATTGCCACATGTTATACTCAAAAGGATGGTATTGATTATAAAGAGACCTTCTCTCCAGTTTTAAAGAAGGACTCTTTAAGAATTATTGTGGAGTGGCTCATTATGAAATTAGAGCTTCACCAAATAAACCTAAAGATCGTCTTTCTAAATGGTGGCTTGGAAGAAGAAGTGTACATGGATCAACCAGAAGGTTTTAAAACTACAGGAAAGGACAAATTAGTGTGTAAATTAAAGAAGTCATTATATGGACTGAAACAGGCTTCTTGTCAATGGTATCTTAAGTTTAATGATACCATTATGTCTTATGGTTTTGTAGAGAACACTGTCGATCAGTGTATCTATATGAAGATCAGTGGGAGCAAGTTCATTATATCAATCCTGTATGTTAAAGATATCCTTCTTGCTGTGAATAATATGATTTTGTTACATGATGTCAAGGATTTTCTCTCTAATAATATCGACATGAAAGACATGGGTGAGGCATCCTATGTGATCAGAATAGAACTATTCCATGACAGATCACAAGGATTTTTAGGATTGTCTCAGAAAGGATATATCAAGAAAATATTAAAAAGATTTAAAATGGAAAAGTGCTCCATAGGGATAGTTCCAATTCAGAAAGGGGAAAATTTTAGTCAAATGCAATGTCCACAAAATAATTTGGAACGTAAGGAAATGAAGTATATTCCTTATGCGTCAGTAGTTGGGAGCTTAGTGTATGCTCAAACATGCACTCAGCCAGATATTAGTTTTGCTGTTGTAATGCTAGGCCGATATCAAAGCAATCCTGGAATGGACCATTGGAAAGTTGCAAAGAAAGTCCTTAGATATTTACAAGGCACAAAGGACTATATGCTCACATATAGAAAATCAACCCATCTTGAAGTGATAGGTTACTCGGATTCAGACTATGTCGATTGTGTAGACTCATGAAAATCTACATTCGATTATGTTCCTATTAGCTGGAGGAGCAATTTCGTGAAAAAGTGGAAAGTAGTCCATCATTGCTACTTCCACTATAGAGGCTGAATTTGTGGAATGCTTTGAGGCCACAATTCATGGGTTGTGGTTGCGGAACTTTATCTTAGGTCTTGACATTGTCGACAATATTGCTAGATCGTTAAGAATTTATTGTGATAATTTCGCAGCTATTTTCTTCTCTAAGAATGACAAGTATTCAAAGGGTACAAAACACATAGATTTGAAATACTTATTTGTGAAAGAAGAAGTGAAAAAACATAAAGTGTCAATTGAGCATATTGGTATCTAATGATAGCGAATCTGTTAACTAAAGGCTTACCACCTAAAACATTTATTAGCCATGTTGAACGGATGTGCATTATAGATAAGTCCTTGTTAGCATAGCGTTAAGACATGTATATATACATATAATTGTCTTGCTTGAATTATTATGACACTTATGAATTCAATTACAACCATATTTTTCTCACTTGTTATCCATATTATGTTGTATACAATAATTGTTTCTGTGAGATAATAATTACAAAATTACCTACTTAAAGTTTTATGAGTTGAGTTGATTATGTGATACATGGAAGGAATCATATTGTTTAACTTGTGACTGCCATGATCCTATAATCTTAATTCAGTTAAGGATGACTTGATCGATTCAATGTATTGTGTGCACTTAAATTTTTATTGTTGAATCACCAAGTCGTCACATAGGCCAAGTGGGAGATTGTTAGATTAATTTAAGGTGGCCCATGTAATATATGATGGATTGATTCTAATTAAGGAATCTAGTATGATGGTTAATGGGTCTACAAGCCATAAGAATCAAATGGACCTAAGCCCTTTCCCTTTCCCTTTACATTTTGCAAAAACAGTTTCAGGTTTAGCTAACTGAAACATTATAGAACATTTCTAACTATCGTGAAACAAAAGCATTGTAAGGTGACAGGAAGAGAGGGAATAAATTGTTGTCAAGAACTTCAACCATCATGGATTCAGGTTTGATTTATAGTGTTATTAATCGATCCATAAATATCTTTCAATTACTTCCCAGATATTTTCTACACATAAAACTATGCGTCTGTTTTGTATGTGGTGAAAAATGTCAACTTTGGGTGGTATTTAGAAATAAAACTTCTACAAAACCAATATGAGAAACGGCCACATATTGTACGCCGGTAGAAGTAAAAAGAGCTGATGGTGATTTTGTGGTTGTGCTGGTTTGTCTATTAGCAAGTTGGATTTGGAACAAATCGATTCTCTCACTGAGAATTACTCTCATTAAGACAATTAGGTCACTGATGCGTCTATTGGTTCTTACTCAGTTCCAATTCGTAATGTTGCCATTTATATAAATTGTAAAGGTACACATATTTCTACAAGACTCAAATAGATGGGACTCGAATGCCCCAATCAAAAGCCCAATCTTGATTTACCATCGATCCAACTGTTATTAGTACGTCCTAATTGGATTAGAGAAATTCTTGAGAAATGTCCATAAAGTAAATTACAGTAAGCTAATTGAGATGGCTTGAGTATACTATATAATGGTTTAATACCAATGATCTGCTAATTACAAAATTCAAGGGAACATAATTATCTAATGTCCAACTTATGATATTTTTCATAAACCATTTGTACAAATAGACGGGTAAACTCACATATTCAACTCAAGTTGGTTTAACTTAAATAGACTTCGATCCTTTAGGCTTCATTCTGGATTGGTTTAGGAAATTCTTTATCAGCCCGATGCGATCGTCTTGCTTTTCATAAATAACGAGTATTTATTTTTCTGTTAAAAAATACACATATATAATAAAGTAATAGGCTATGGCAGTCATTGATATCTCTAGGTTTTAAATTTTTTCATCTGGTTGAGGGAGCAAATCACCTATTTCCATTACCCTGTTCTTATACTATTACATGAACATCCATCCATCCAATAAATGGGGCCCACAGAAAATGAATGGACTGATGTTCATAGAACAGGGTAAGAATAGAGTAATGGAAACAGGAATGGAAATAGGCAATGTGAACCTGTGGTTGGTAGTTCAATCGTGCTCTAAGTTAGCCTTGCTAGTAGTGTGCCCGAGGCCAATGGTCACGTATGACTTTTATACTCACATTCTAATTTATTATTTATATATTCTGAGGTATTCTTTATATATGCATGTATATTGTTTATGTAATATGATTTATATTCCATGAATAGTATTAGGCTTATGTCATCCAGTACGTGACTTGATAGTAAAACCATAAGCATTATAATACTATTCTAAACTGTCCCTGGTCGATCATTAATAGTGGAACAATAATGAATTAAGGCCAGTATGTGTTCTGATTGATGATCACGTTTTTCTGATCATGGTTATGAGTTATCAAATCAGATACATTGATATATGTTAGAGAATATATATTGGACCGACCCACAGAGAGAACACTACATTATTTCATGTTATTAATGATTCTCAATATGGTTTGACTTAGTCCTTTGACCTGAAGTCATCATGGTTCCCTACATGAAGAATTCAATGTTTTGACATTAGACTAAGTTATCTTTAACCGGATAATAAGTAGTCTTATGTTGGACATTAAATGAGTCATATGAAGGGAAGTGAATGACGTATCTTTTAAATAAGAGATATATCATTTGAGCCTCTTGACAAGTATGACTGAAGAAATTAATGGCCGTGCTCAAATGAAATGATGAGGAGTCATCAATGTCATTTGTTATAGTGAGTCAACTTGGGAATTAAGAAACTATGATTAATTAAAGGTTGACATGTACCATGCCTTATGATTAATCTTGATATCGTGTTACAAAGGGACTGAGTTTGTAACC
>JANZXP010000003.1:16414906-16434730 GCA_027576715.1 Erythroxylum flavicans
TTTTGTCCATCTGCACTAGTTATCTCACTTAAAGGTAAAGAACACAAATCTAAAGTTGTTAATGGATTAAAACCATAAACGATATCAAAAGCTTAATAACCAGTAGTAGAATGTATGCTCCTATTGTATGTAAATTCAACTAATGGCAAACATTCTTCCCATGTTTTAAGATTTTTACCACCCACAGCACGTAAAAAAGAATCTAAAGTTCTATTCACCACTTTAGTTTGTCCATTAGTTTAAGGATGGCAAGTAGTAGAAAACAAAAGTTTAGTACTTAGTTGACCCCAAAGAACACGCCACAATGGCTCAAAAACATCACATCATGGTCAGAAATAATAGTCTTAGGAACACCATGCAAACGCACAACATCTAGAAAGGCATCACAGTATTCCTGCAAAACAAGTTTCACAACACTAGGCAAAGAAGGGTCAAGGTTAGTCTCATTATAAAACACTCCTTATACATAAGCAAAACTAATGGTTTTTGCGTGTACATGATCTTCCTCAACTCTTTTTCTTTTACAAAGAAAGTATTCTTTTTTATTCCACTCTTTTTTCCACTCTTCTCTCCTTTTTCAATTGCGCTACTCTCTTTCTTTTGCCCACTAATGCACTTACTCTCAGTTGAGACTTTGTTCTTAGTTTCTTGAATGGCCTCTTTTTCTTTTCTTCTTTTTAAACTTTTAGCCTCTCCAAGTTTCTATTCTTCCATGGCTTTTGCGAGTCTCAACTGATCCTCTTGAACTTCTCTTGGTGAAGAGGTGCCAATGTGAAGTGTTTCTCTCCCATCTTAAATGAATACCTATTTTTAAATCCATCATACACTACATGCCTATCATATTGCCATGGTCTCCCCAATAGTAAATGACTAGAATGTATAGGAACTACATCACATAATACTTCATCAGAATATCTCCTAATTGAGAACGCCACTAGCACTTAGTTTTTCACCCTAACCTCTCCACACTCATTAAGCCATTGCAACTTATAAGGACTAGAATGCTTAATGAGAGGCAGCCCTAATTTCTCAACCAAAACTGTACTTGTAACATTAGTGCAACTACCTCCATCAATTATTAAACTACACATCTTACCCTTAATTAAACATCTG
Organism: Erythroxylum flavicans; assembly: GCA_027576715.1. Taxonomy (NCBI): domain Eukaryota; kingdom Viridiplantae; phylum Streptophyta; class Magnoliopsida; order Malpighiales; family Erythroxylaceae; genus Erythroxylum; species Erythroxylum flavicans. The sequence goes on from JANZXP010000003.1 coordinate 16,416,020, forward strand.
GTGTGGAATATGTCCTCCTTTTGTTCATGAAGCTCTATCTTTTATTATGCATTGAGAGCTTTCCTCATTACTAGGGCTTTGGCCTAGACTAGTTGCTTAACTTCTTCATCAATGCAATCCTCTAACTCAGGCATATCACCTCTATCCCTATCTTCTAATTCAATTACCCCATCTCGCAAATACATGATCTTCCTATTGGGACATTGGTTTGCCTTATAACCCGAACCTAAACACTTGAAGCATTTGATGTCTCTTTGCTTAGTGCTAGGATTTTGATCATTAGATGTAGGTGCACCTTTAGAGGCTGTCCACTTTTCCTTAGACTTGTCCTTACTGTCATAGGACTTATCCTTGTTCTTTTCCTCCTACTTGGGCCATTAGGACCTACAAATTTGAAGGTCTTGAGGTGTTGCCCTTGCTGAAGCTTTTTCCCTTCAATTGCTTCTCAATCTTCATAGCCATGCTTACCATATCCTCCAACTCCAAGTATTGATGAAGCTCTAATATGTTGACTATCTCTTTGTTTAGATCAGTAAAGAACTGAGCCATTGTAGCCTCTCTATCCTCCTTTATGTTAGCTCTTATGATAGCTATCTTCATCTTCTAGTGGTAATCTTCCACGCTCTTCATGCCTTGCTTCAATGTTTGGAGTTTTTAATGCAACTCCCTATAGTAGTAACTTGACACAAATCTCTTTTTCATGATATGCTTCATCTCATCCTAGGTTTCAATTGGTCTTTCTCTAATTTGTCTTCTACTAACCATCAATTGATCCCACCAAATAGCAGCATTATCAGAGAACTCAACTGTTGCATGCTTCACCTTCTTCTCCTCAGAATAGTTGTGGTAGGAAAATATCATCTCTACTTTCCTTTCCCACTCTAAGTAGGCATCTGCATCATTCCTTCCTTGAAATGGTAGCATCTTCATTTTGATGCTGCTAATTTTTCTATCTAACTTTTCAGTCTCTTCCTCCTCTCTGCCTCTTTCAGCTATTCCTTTATAACTACCTCTATTTCGGCCTTTATCTCCTTTACCACCTCTTGCATTATTTCAGCCTCCATATCACTCTTCCTTATCAAATCAATCTTCATCTTGCTCCTCCTCATAGTGATAATGATTATGAACTAGAGGGTTCTCTCTTCTTCTTGTCCTATTATTCCCTGAAGATTCAGCTTAAATAGTTATGAGAATCCTATCTTGTCTTTCAAAGTTTCTATCTTGCTGCTCAAACTTGTCTTTGACTTCAAAGAACATAGTCTCTATTCTCTTGAATTGATTTTGCGTTGCTTCAAGAGAAAAGAATGTATTTTGTTGGTCTTCTTCAGTCCCATCACTGTTTCCATCTTTATTGCTATTATAAGATATGATTAGTTCCTACAAGAATATGTTAGATGCCTCACAACACTCTCTCATGTGTTTCTGTCTAGAATAAAATTTCCCACTTGTGTTTTACCAATAATATGGTTTTCCACTATATAATCTCACACTCTTGTCTTTTTCCACTCAAATGCCTCCTTTATTGTTACTCTTCAGGATCACTTCAACAAGATCAAGAAAATCAACAAGCAACAAGTTCAAGTAGAAGCACAAAGATAAGGACCTTAACAAAGAAAACGAATAGATGAAACAAATCTAGAAGTAAAATATTGTACAGACGGAGAATAAATCAAAGTGCCAATACACGGATGAAGGGTAGTGCAGGCAATAATTCTTATGTCAATTGAACAATTATAAGTGCAACAATTGCTCAAATCAATGTGGAGAAACAAAGATAGGTACCAAAACAAGAAATAAACTAAGAAAAAAAGCAAACAAAAAATAATATGACAAACTCACCAAACCTGAGACCAAATTATTATTATTTTTTATTTTTTTATCCCAATCTACCAAAATTCCAAAAATTGAACAAAAGATTCAAAGAAAACGTTTCTTGATAGGTTCTTGAATGAAAGAAACACAATATAGATGAATCTTGAATGAATAGATCAAATCTTGAATGAAAGATCAAACAAAGATTCATAGAATCACAATCTTGGATGTTTCTTGATCAATTTTGAAATTTCTTTTCTTTTCTTTTCTTTTATTTTCTAATTTCTTTTTTTTAAGGAATCAACAAAGAAAACAATGAAAGATATGTATGAGTTCAATAGAATTAAGCCAAAGCTCTGATACCACTTGATATGGAAACCCCAAGAAAACAAGGTTCTTGAAACCCACTAATCCTATTGAATCAAATCCCCAATCTTTATATTCTAAGAACATGCTAGTTCGAACCCCAATTATATGAAATTGAGACCCAAACCCAAATAAAATAGAAGAATTGAACATGCCACAAGCGATTACCTTGATAAGTGATGCAATACTTGAAGTAAGAACAAGAAGAACATGCCTTTCTTGAAGAGAATATCTCTTAATTTCATTAATTAACTAATCCAAAGTTTGCTAACGTCCTAACCTAAAAGGAATAGGTTACAAACCCATTTAATGCTAAAACGAAGCCTAATCCTAACTAATTTAAGAGTTATTGCCCAATAACACAATCTGATCCTAATCCACTTAGGATTGGGCTAAACTAACTTAAATAAGACTAAAATAACTTAAATAAACCTAAGGGGGAATGGGCCTAATGAAGCACTCTACTTAGGCCCACACGTTTGGTTGTCCAAAACTAGTGTAAAATAAACTACGGCAAGCTTACAAATAAATATCCAGTCCATAACAAGTCTTTTGACCCTAATAAATAAAGGATAAATAGCAAGCCCAATGTATTAAATTAAGCCCATAAGAACAATTGAACTTGTCTTAAAATTTGGCTAAGAATTAGCCCCTCCACATGCCCTCTCTAGAAGAATCATAAGCTTGAATACTCCACTTGAATTCTCCATGGATGGTTTGGCATTATCATCAAGGTGAGATGTAATGTGACTTTGAACAAACCCTTAAAGTGCTTGTTTAAGCCTTGCTGCATGTTGTCTTATAATAGGTCCGTTTGGCAAAGTAAGCTTGTCTTTGCGTGTGGTGCCTTATATCACTTAACCTAGCAATTGAGACAAGATGGTTAAAATTAGAGCTCATCGCTTCAGAAACAAGGATAATGCTTTTTCACTCTTTAAACTTTAAGCTAAAAAGTGCACCAAATTTGCTTAAGGAACGCATCTAATATCAACCATACATAAAAGCAACATATCATGTCAAAGAGAGTAGTTAAAGATCTTTGAACGTAGCCTTGCCTTTACTTTGCCTTTTATTTTTGAATATGTGAATTTTCATCTGCCATGTCAAACCACTCACCTAACTCTTTAATTTAAAGTATTCAGTTTTCACCTGTAATGTCTTGGTTTAAGTTAACAAACATGGAAGCTAAAAATGGTTTATATTCTAATATTAACGTAAAAGACAAGATTTTCCATAAACTAGCCTTAATGATGTGCTACAAAGGACAAGATTTTCCATATACCAACCTCTAATTAAGTGCTCCACGATCTTTTCTAGTGCCCTTTTGGTTCTTTGTTAGTGACTTTAACTAGTCCTCTAATCTAATGATGATAAATCCACTTTGTGTAACCAAATATCATTTAAAACATCTATAAAATATTGACTAAAAAGTTCTATACTTATAACCAATTACTACTTTAGATATGTCAAATCATGTAAATAGCTTCGTCAAGAACTCAAAAAGTACCAGAGCATCAAAAACTACTAAACATAACCTTGCTATTAAGATAAGATGGTCAAATTTAGAGCTCATAGCTTCAAAAAGAAGTATAGGGCATTTTTTTCCCACTAAAGTTTAAGCAAAAAGGAGCACCAAATTTGCTTTAGGAATCCATCTAACGTCAACTTTACATAATAGCAACATATCATGTCAAAAAGAGTAGTTAAAGATATTTTGAAGTTAGCCATGCCTTTGCTTTGCCTTTTATTTTTGAATATGTGAATTCTCATAAGCCAAGTCGAACCACTCATCTAACTCTTTGATTTGGAGTATTTCACTTTTCACCTATAATGTCTTACTTTAAGTTAAGAAAGTTTGAAGTCAAAAATGGTTTATGCTCTAATATTATTGGAATGGACAAGATTTTCCATAAACTAGCGCCATTGATGTGCTGCAAAGGACAAGATTTTCTGTAGATCAACTTGTACTTAAGTGCTCCATAATCTTTTCCATCATCCTTTTTGGTTCCCTATCAGTGACTTTCACTTGTTCACTAGTCTAATGATGACCGATGCTAGCCATTTTGTGTAACCAAATATCATTTAAACACATCTATAAATTATTAGTCGCAAAGTTCTGTACTTATAACAATTATTACTTTTGTTATGTAAAATCATGTAAATAGCTTCGTTAAGAACTTACAAAGTACCAAAGCAACAAAAACCACTAAACTTGACCCAATGATTCAGACAAAGCTGTAAAAATTAGATCTGATAGCTTCAAAAAAAGGGATAAGGCTTTTTTGGTCATTAAATTTTAAGCTGAAAAGAGCACCAAATTTGCTCAAGGAATCCATATAACATCAACCATATATAAGAGCAACATATCATGTCAAAGAGAGCAGTTAAAGATCATTTCAACTTAGCTTTGCCTTTTATTTTGGAATATGTGAATTTTCATATGCCATGTCGAACCACTCATCGAGCTCTTTGATTTGGAGTATTCACTTTTCACCTATAAAGTTTCTGTTTAGGTGAACAAACTTTGAAGCTAAAAATGGTTTATGCTCTAATATTAATGGAAAGAACAAGATTTTCCATAAACTAGCCTCAACGATGTGGTGGAAAGGACAAGATTTTTTACATACCAACCTGTACTTAAGTGCTCCACAATCTTTTCCAGTATCCTTTTTGTTTCCCAATTTGTGACTTCCACCTGTCCACTAGTGTAATGATGATCAGTGTTAGCCATTTTGTGTAACGAAATACCATTTAAACACATCCACAAGTTATTAGTTGCAAAGTGTTGTACTAGTAAGTAGTTATTACTTTAGTCATGTCAAATCAAGTAAATAGCTTTGTCAAGAACTTAAAAAGTACCTTAGCATCAGAAACTACCAAACTTAACCCAGCGATTGAGACAAGATGGTCAAAATTAAAGCTCATAACTCCAAAAACAAGAATAAGGCTTTTTTGCTCAGTAAACTTCACGCTAAAAAGAGCACCAAATTTGCTCAGCGAATTCATCAACATGAACTTTCCATAAGCAAAACATAATATGTCAAATAGAGTAGTTAAAGGTCTTTTGAAGTTAGCCATGCCTTTACTTTGCCTTTTTTTTTTGACAATGTGAATTTCGACATAAAAATTCATCATGATATTTTCCAATAGAAAATGCAATCATCATTTGTTTGGTGACTTTCACCTCTCCACAATCATTTAGCCATTGCAATTTATATGGTCTAGGATGTTTCAAAATAGGCAAATTAAGCTTTTGAACAAGCAAAGTGCTAGCAACATTAGTACAACTTCCACCATCTATGATCATGCTACAAACTTTACCATTAATGAGACACCTTGTATGAACGATGTGATCATATTACTCTTCTTCAAGATCTTCTTTGGTTGGGTATTAAGAGCACGCCTACCCACAAGGGCTTCACTAAGTTCAGCATCACAATCAACATCGGAAGCATCTGTCAATGGAGGCACTTCATCAAAATCATCACTGTTACTACTTTCATTAGCATCATCACCATCCTCAAGAAAAATCATAGTTCTTTTGTTAGGGCATTGCGAAGCAATATGACCAAAACCTTAACATTTAAAGCACTTAACTTTATAAGAAGGATTAGAAGAAGAAGAAGAGGGTTTAGAGTCATTTTTACCCTTAGGATTTATAGCAGAGACTTGGATTTAAAGAAACTTTTTGACTCCTTAAGCTTTTCTTCCAGGAAATCAATCTAACAACATTTTGGATCTTTAATTGCTTTTCTACCATAATGGCCTTATGCAATAACTTATCCATGTCAAGAAATTTTACAGCTCTACAATGGAAGCAATTTTAGGTCACAAACCATCAAGAAATCTTCTCATGGAAGCTTCCATGTCTTCCTCAACATTGGTCCTAATCATAATGATCTCCATCTCTTGGTGGTACTCTTCAACACTCATAGATCCTTGCCTCAATCTTTGTAGCCACTTGAACAAGTCTCGATAGTAATGACTTAGAACAAGGCGCTTTCTCATGATGGCTTTCATTTCTTGCCGTGTGCATATTGGTCTTTCATGATTCTGCCTTCTATTTACTTGCAATTGATCCCACTAATTACTAGCATAGTTAAAAAATTCAATAGCATCAAGTTTTGTCTTTTTCTCTTCACTATATATATGACACTCAAATACATGTTCTATTTTCCTTCTCCCACTTTAAATACAATTCAAGATCATTTTTCCTTGAAAAGAAGGGATTTTTGTTTTATGTTTTCACGAGGAGGTTGTCTGCCTCTCCTAGTGTTAGGGTCTTCATCCTCGAATTGCACATCTTCATCTTCTGCATGGAACATCCTTCTAGGACCTTTGGATTTTGACGTGGATTGGATGTCATCCAACCTAGCATTCAACCTCCGAAATTGATCTTGCACAACCTTCATAAAGACATTGAGATCTTGCTCATATGATTCATCTTCTTGAGACATGTTCATAAACTGCAAAATGTTAGTGAACAACAAAAAACAATATGGACCTCACCACTCAACCTTGCGTGTATACACTCTATAGATGCCAAACCACTTGTGTATCACACAAAAATTGGCTTTTTTCTATAATGCAAAAACTCTTGCCTTTTACCACTCAACTTGCTTTCTATAGTATCCTTATTCGAAACAAGACACAATCAAATAGAAGCAATCAAACCAAGTGGCAGTGAAGACTAGAATCCCAAAATAAAATTTTCAAAGAATCCAAAAAGGGAAATAGGGTGTGGAAAATAAAGAAGATGTAAAGGAGATGAATATACAAAAGGAAAGAAAAATGATGGGAAAGTGAAGAAAGTCTGAAACCAAGTAAAGGAAAAATAGTATATAGAATGAATTAAAGAAGTGATTATTTTAAGGAAAGTCACAAAATTAAAGCAAAAGAAAGATGAATGAGGCAAGAAATAAAATAGGAAACTAAAGGCAAAACAGGAAATTAAGTAAGCTCCAAGCAATACAAAATAGGAACGTACTTGCAATTCAAGTTCAAGTAATAGGAAAGATGTTATCTTTACTTGATTGCAATTAGGAAAGTAGCAAATTTGGACTCCACTTCTCTGGAAATTGTAGCACACACACTCTGTTTGTTTTCTTTTTTCACTAATTTCTTTTCTTCTTTTTGAAGAATTTCTTCTTTTTCTCTCTTTTTTTGATGTATTCTACTTCTTCTTTTTTTTCCAAAAAGCTGGACACTCTCAAATTTCAACTTAGTGTAACTTGCTCTAGAAAGCTTGGATTTAAATGATTCAAAAATGAGGAGAAATAAGAGATTTTGAACTTGAAGAAATACCTATTAGTCAACCAAAAACTCAAGTAAAAAGTGAACAAAACAGTGGATAAAAATTGGATAGAGAAGAGGAACAAAAATAAACAACAAAAGAATAGTTATTTGAGATCTAGCAACCAAAGTGCTCTAATACCAAATGATGGGAGACCCAATAGGAACTTGTCCTAGAGAACCTTCAACAAGATGAAACTATGCCTAGGAATAACTAGAATCAAACACACACAGAAGCACAAAAACAAAATTGAAAAGATAGAAATAGAACACAAAGAGAAAAGGGGTTAGAAGAATTTTGGTCAATGGAAAGAATCCTAAGAGAACTTATCTGTTAGAACCCTAGCAAGAATGGTGGTCAATGGAAAGAACCATAAGAGAACTTGTCTCTTAAAACTCTAACCTTGGGATGCCGAAAGGAGAGACCACTCCTTTGATAAGTCAAGTATTCTCAAAGAATACAAAGAAAGTAAGAATACTCTCAATAATACTCAATAGTATTTCTAACTGAAAATCCCCTTCCAAAGTACATAGAGGGTGCCTATTTATAGGAAAACTTCCTAACTTAATGTTAAAGAACATATATTGGACCGACCCACAAAGAGAACATGACATGGTTGCATGTCATTAGTGATTCTCAATATGGTTTGACTTTGGTCCTCGGACCTGAAGTCATCATGGTTCCCTACATGAGGTAATTCAGTGTTTTGACATTAGACTAAGTTATCTTTAACAGGATAACAAGTAGTCTTATGTTGGAGATTAAATAAATCATACGGAGGGATGTGAATGACGTAGATGAGATTTGTACCTCTCTTAAATGTGAGAGATATCATTTGGGCCTCTTGACAAGTATGACTGAAGAAATGAATGGCAGTGCTCAAATGAATTGATGAGCAGTCATCAATGTCATTTATTATAGTCAGTCAACTTGGGAATCAAGAAACTATGATTAATCAAAGGTTGACATGTAACATGCCTTATGATTAATCTTGATATCGTGTTATAAAGGGACTGAGTTTGTAACCATGATTACAGGTTAAATCGGATTACCGATTCTCATTTAATTTGGGTAGTCATAATGTCTTGCTAGATGCCGCTTATGACTTATAGGCCTTGAAGTGTGATCAAGCCCATTACCAACATCAAATGAGCATACAAGGTCGCACACAAAGAGTAATGTGATTTGTGCTTACTCTTTTGGGCCTAATTTATTAGGCACTGAATAAATATGTGGATATATTTATTGGGTTAGGTTGAATTAAGTTGTCGGGCTTTTATTATATGAGATATAATATATCGAAACTTATTGGGCTTCCATAATCCTAATAGGTTTAGGATTATGATATTCTTATTCCTAATAGGAATAGCAATTAGGGTTTCTCCATAAATAGAGAACTTATGTCTCATTAGAAGACACACGAAAAACCCTAGCCACCTAGACCTAGCCACTCGTTATTTTTCCAAGAGAAAACTGTGCGGCGTTCTAAAGTGTTTTAGAACGTGCTAGTATACATTAGCCGCTGCCTAGATCGTTCATCCTCTTGTGGATACTGGTAGAAGACATTTGCGAGCTGCAGCGTCAACATATCTGAAAAGAATCCAAACTGCGCACTTCAAAAGATAATTTCAGTTACACTTCTTATTGTGTAGTTTCGGTTAATCAAGGCGCAAGACATGAAGTCCTATGGTCCATTCCGCTGCGTATTGTGAATTCTCGGGCCATGGGCGATCCAACAGGCCTTCCTCGCTAGATTTTAACTTTAGAACTTACTTTGTAGTCAAATATATATGGCGAGGGGACAAGACGTTGCTAAGAGCTAACTAATAGTCTAACTATAATACATTTTTTTTGAAAAAAGAAAGAAAAATAAACTAAAAGAAATTAAGTTACGAACAATGCATTATAAGGCAAACACAAAATCCAACCATACAAAAGTACTAGCCCAAAGACAAGTTGTTGTTAACTTAGAATTATAGTGTAATAAAGCAATAACTCATAACTAAGCTGGAAGCGTTAAAGATTTAAATGATTATAAGGTATTAAGGTTTGCTCAATGATATAGATATTCAGCTCATGTATTAGTTGCTATCTCATCTTTTTTTTTACTTTGAAAATCTCTTAAATTTATTACTTTAAATAATATAAATGATAGTACCAAAAGAGATTTTAAACCTAACAAAAATCAACCTTACATATCCAATTCAATTAAGTGCTCCATCCAACAATATCATACCAAGTATTCATCAAGCATAAAAGATTGTTTATCCTTTGTATTGTTTGCCAAATTGTTTTAGTGAACTCACTTTAAAAGAATAAATGTTCAATAAATTCATGCCCTATATGACAAAAAGAGCAAATTGTAGACGTATGAGTTAAGTTATGAAACATGACTTTGACATAGAATTTTCCATCGATAATTAGCTATATAATGAAAGAAACTCTTGGAGAAACCTACTTACACCAAACAAATTTATACTAAAAGGCTTTAAGAGCCTTAAACTTCAAATATTCTTTGCAAGATTTGTTAGTAAAGGACCCTGCAGGGTATTTTAACCAAATAGACTTAGTTGAAGAGGGATGAAAAGAAGGAGCATGCTTAAGTAAGTCGTCCCTAATAATCTAACATAGATTATAGCTATTATCATATAATACCTCCCCATTGGAGGTTATCAAGTTTCTCAAGGATAAAAATTGCAAATCATTAACAAGAAGACCTAAGAAACATTAGTTATCTTCCTAGAAATTTTTAGTAACTCCATTTTCTAAGCTCCTTTTAATCAATGCTCTCATCTACCCCCTAAGCTTAAAGGTATTAAGCATAGTCCATAATGTATGACATTTTGGAGAAGTTGACCAAAAGCTATATGATTTTAAATAATGAGAATGCTTTAATTCAATCCAAGGAGATTCCTTGTCCTTTAAGATCCCCTATAACCCTCTAGCTATATGCAGTTCATTACTTAGCATGATTGAGGCTATACCAAGTCCTCTTTCCTCTTTAGGCAAACACACAAACCCCTATTTTAACTTAGCTTTATAAATTCTAGATATGTGAATAGCCATAAAAATGGTCCTCGATAACCTTTCAATTATTTTCACCATGCTCTTAGGAAATACAATATGCAAGGACCAATAAACATATATTGAATTTAGAACTGAATTGATCAGTTAGATCCTACTAACATAAGTAAGCCTCCTATGATGCCAACTATTGATTATCTTCTGAATTTTCTTTATAAGTGGCAAGAAATCTCTATAGGAAGATCTCTTATGAGAGATAAGAACTTTAAAATAAGTGAATGAAAATTGTAAAAATAAGTGAATGAAAGTTGCTTTTCTTATAATCCTACTAGGTCAGTGATCCAAGGAGAATATGATGTATCTACTGAAGAAATAAATAAATGACTTTTTTCATTGCTCATTTATAGTTTGTATCTATATAACTCTTTACAACACCTTAAGGCATTCATAATGGAACTTGAATCTGTATCAGATAGTAATAAGGGGTCATTAGCAAATGAAAGGCTATGAATTCTGATATTTTTATAGTTAAACTGACATTTGAAACTTTGTTCATGATTTATCACATAACTAGTAAGCCTTGATAAGATTTTTATACAAAGTGTGAATAATTAAGGGATAAAGATCTTCTTATCTTAGCCCTTTAGGTTCATTAAAGAACCTTATAGGATCACCATTAACCAATGAATGTAAAAGAGAGTTGTAATATATTGAGTGATCTAATGGATGAATCTAGGAGGAAAACTAAAAGCATGTAAAGTATTAATGATGAACCTCCAACCAATATAATCAAAAGTCTTATTATATTCCAATTTAATAGAACAACTCTTAATATAGTGCTTCCTGTTATAATTTTTAAAACGTTTTTAAGCTAAAAGCACATTGATGGGCTTCGGGTTAGGCCAGGCCTAACTTGTTTTCCTCGGGTCTACCGGGGGTGGGACGGGTCGAGCCTGAGCCCAAATTCCATCTCCATTTGTTAGTTGCGAAAAAGTAAATATACTATACATTTTATAAAAGAGGAAAGAAGAGATAAATAATATTATTTAATCAGAATAAAGGAGAGATTAGGAATTTAATGAGAATATAGTAGAGTTTAACGAAGACAATTTTTTTAAAAAAAGGAAGAAAAGAAGTTATGTAATTTAAATTGTCTTTTTTAATTAGGATTTCACTAATATATGTAAGATCAATTCTCTCACGTATTCTGTAATCTATTATTTTAAATTATATTATAAATGGTCCCACATATTTTTATATTAAGAGTTTTCACATAAAACTTTGCTATTTTTATTATTTTTTTTTTCAATTACGATCCAACCAGGAGAAGTATTTCCTAACAACTTCGGATAGTATATGATCTAAATTTAAATTTAGGCCAATATTTATTCTTTTTCTTATAATTTCCTATTCAATAATAATACTTTACATGTATAAGAAATTAATTTTTTAAGTTATTAAAATATTGTTCTTAAGTTGAACACAAGAAACTATATTCTGAATTTAGTAATGATAAAAATTAATTGTTTAAGTTATTGGTACGCTGTTCTTATTTTGAACGCTAAAAACCGTATTCACAGTATGGAAATAGTTGTTGACCTTTTTTTTTCTCAAGGAATAGGGCGTCAACTCTAATTAGAGACAACCCGGGGGAAAGAAACCCTAACTAAGTCCTCCAACAAAATTAACGTACAACCATAAGGAGGAATCGAAAAATAATGAACTTTGAGCGGGAGAGTGAGAGCAAAAAGAAACCCTAACTAAGTCCTCCAACAAAATTAACGTACAACCATGAGGAGGAATCAAAAAATATTGAACTCTGAGCGGGAGAGTGAGAGCAAAGTTAGCCAACCAATTCACACATTGATTAGCCTCTCTATAAATATGCTTGATGCGAACAATCCAATCCCTAGCCATGAGCCCTCTAATGGTAGTGATTAAGGGGCGATTCCATCTAGAGTTGCCAACAGTTCCTGCTAGCAGATCCATAACCACCTTAGAATCTATCTCAAGCTAAATTCTGTATAAATTAAGCTCCCATGCAAGCTCAAGTCTCTTAAGAACCCCCCAGAGCTCAGCTTCAAAGGATGACCAAGAGCCAATATTCTAGGAAAAGGCTCCAATCCAATCACCAACATTATCACGAATAATACCCCCCGAACAAGCTGCATTCATTGAGGCCTTGAATGCACCATCGGCATTCGATCTATACCAACCAACCTGTGGAAAAGTCCAACCAAACTAACGTTGATTCCTTACGGCCACTCCTATTAGATATATGTGATTGCAAGGATAAAGAAAACATATTTCATTTAACATGGCCCAAAATAATAGCTATTGGATTCAATGGCCATTGGAAGTATTATAAAAAATAACTTTATTCCTCTAAGACCAAAGAAACCAACATGTGAACCCGAAAATGCTACACCATTAGTACCCATGTACCAGTGAAGTATCTAACAAGTTAGACCAAAGCCAATCCTGAAGATTTGAATGGAAAAAATCATCCAATGGTATAAAGCATCAATGGCGTAAAGCATCTTAGCCCATGCCAGACCTGATTTGCGCATAGACAATTTCTGACCACATGCAAGTTCGTCTCCTCATCAGACCCACACCAACAATATGCAGCATTGTTAGTAATGTGCTTACATACTCGAAGACTATTAGTAAGCAATCTATCATGCATGAGAAGCCAAAGGAATGAACGAACTCGTTGAATACCAGGCCATTTCCAAATAAGACTCCAAAGTGAATTGACATTGTTCCAACCCATTAGCAATAAAGTCGGCAGTAGAGGAAATAAAAAATTGGCCATTTTCGGAAGGATTCCACACCAAACTATCCCTTCCTAGATGTGGATAAGGAGGGAGAATGCTAGCAATTCACATGCACACACTGGAAGGAAGGAAATGTTGAAACAAATCCCAATTCCACCGACCTGTTGCATCCCGGATAAAACTCACCTTCATATTGATGACTTGTTGGGGAATATAGCCATTCGATGGGTACACTAAAGGGCCACATCCTATCCAATCATCTAACCAAAACCTTGCTTGCTCTCCATTGCCAATACTCCACCAATGCCCAGAAATGAGTTTATCCCAAACACTAGAAATACCCCTCCAAACTATGGAACTTTCGTTACTATAGAGATTAGATAGAGAAGGTATGAACCGATATTTTGCAGTAAGAACCCGAACCCATAAAAGATCTTATCTTGTCAACAAAAACCAACCCAGCTTCATGAGAAATACATCATTGCTAATGCATAAACTCCGGAGGCCTAAACCCCTTGACATTTAGGTTGACATTTAGTATTCTAGGCTACCAAATGGGACTTACGCTGCTGCTTAGAAGAACCCTATAGGAAGTTATGAACAATTCGTTCAATCTCCTCACATAATTCTCCTGGTAACCATATAGTTTGTATGGTGTTATTGGGTATAGCCATTAAAACTGATTGCGTAAGAGTGAGTCTACCTAACAAAGATAAAGTATTAGCTTGCCATCTAAATAATCTAGCTCTCAATTTTTCAATAATAAGCTGATAAGTGCTTTTGGAGACTCATTCATAAAGAAAAGGAACACCAAGATATCTACCCAGATTCTTGACCAGCGAAAATCCAAGATTGGTGCTAATGCTCTTAGCCACATGCACCAGTGTATTCTTGGAACAATAAATTCTGATTTTTGCCGCATTGACTCGTTGGCCAGAAGCGTAACAAAATTGATCTAGTACACTCCTAATTACATTAACCTGATTTAGGGAAGCCTCCGCAAACAAAATCAAATCATTAACAAAGAATAAATGAGAGAGCTTCGGTTTTCCACGATTAAGAGTAATAGGTCTCCACCACTCTTGAGAAATGACATCATCAATTAAGTGGCCTAATCTCTCCATAAAAAGCACAAATAGATAAGGAGAAAGAGGATCTCCCTGTAGAACACCACGAGATGGAAAAAAGAATCCGAAGTTTCGCCCATTAAACACGACCTATATAGAAACTGAAGAAATACATTTCATAATTATATTAACAAGGGTGGTAGGTAAACCAGAAAGTAGAGTGACAGTTAAACGTTTTAATATTTGAAAATCTAATATATGACTGCATGAAATTTGGAGAATAGCCATTAAGGAACTTTAAATGGAGTGCATGCAAGCAACTCAGGTTACTTTTCGTTGTTCCTTCAAATCAGAAGGAACGAAATTAAATAGATAAATGGAATATCTTACAATTTTGAGAATGTAAGAACATAGGTTAATGTGGAGGCCACATTATAATTCAGTAGTAAGATATAAGCATATATACATTTCAGCATGTAATCCACCTAAGTGGTAGATGTAAATCGTAGAAAAAGAGATTAGCATGATAAATCATTGTGGGTAATTCAACTAGTTAATGATTTTAAAAGGGTAAGGTATGACCTAAGTAGCAAAGCTTGCAGTTCTAAACTATACATACATACATACATACATACATACATACATACATATGTGTATACACACACACACACACACACACAATGGAATTGATTATGTAAAGGAACTCAGTAATATAAATTTTTTATGAGACAATAGTTTCCACCCTAATTGGGAGTACATTAAGTAATATAAATTGTGCAAATAATCATAAGAGTTTAAAAATTTTTATTTTTGAAAATTGAAAAGTAATTGATTGATAAGCTTAAAAGGGAATTAAAATTAGTTAAGATAAGGTTCGAAACCAGAGTCTATAAGAAGAACAATAATATAGAACCATGATTAAGAAAACTACAAAAGTCTTAGTGAAAAACAAGTAATGCAGATTTCGTTAGACTATCTTCACCGTATAAATATTTCTTAAACTCAGATCAAGCTCCAACTAACCTCTAACTCTTCATTAATCCTGTTAATCAATCCCTTAACCATGATTGTTGGTTATTACTATTTCTTTAATCCAACATTTAACCTTATGATAATACAGTTGTTTATCTTGTTGAGTATTCCTAAAAGTTCTTAAGTTCATTTCCATCTAAATACATAAAATAAGTAGCTAAATGTTATCATAAAATTGTTAAATCTTCTTTACTATAACATTTTAATCAATATCCTCATTCTATGTACAATGTCTTTCTAGTTGGTTTTATCACAAGACATATGGTATAAACCTTGTATCTTTCTCCAAAGCCTCAATGAGAATTGATAATTGAAGAAAAAATGGTTCAAGGTTTCTTTTCTGATAGTAAAGAGAAAAAAAAAGGTTTCTTGTCTAACCAAGTTAAATTTATCATTAGTTCTTAGTCTTTATTTAACTACTAACTAGAGAATAAATAAAACTTTGGATAAGTTATTGGTGAACCAAACTAACTTAAACTAAGCATAGTCTTGTGAGCACTTATAAGTGATTTCATGTGAGATTGACTTACGAAAGGAGTGGTGCCCAAGCTAAATAAAAGAGTCTTCTACCTTTAAGCTCATATTATGACCATGTAAGTTCTTCATAATAGAAGAAAACCCCCTTTGAGAGGTATTTTGGTGTTGTTTAGTGAGTTATCCATTAGTGACTCATATTTTAGTAGTTTATATAAAGGATCAAATTGGTTCCAATTGTCACATTAAAACTATGTATTTTTTCCATTAACAATTCAACTTTTAAAGTTATTCCTAATTTGTATCCTTATGAAAATGGTATAGGCATTTTTTGTTTTATGAGCTATATTAGTCAATAACTTACCTAATGATATGATTTTCCTTTTGTTAAGCCCCTTTGAGCTTTATTAGCCTCTTTTTGTGTTAACCATATTACGAGTCCTTAACCTAACAAAATGTCTTACTCAAGCCTTAAAACTAGATTGTTGATATTTGTGGATGCACAAGAGCATAAGTATGGGTATACGTAAACACGGGTTGGTTATAATTGATGGAATTTGATTTTTATCTCTTATCAATGAATTCCATCATTAATGTAGTTTTTTTCACTTTCTGTCTTAAAAAGAAGAAAAAAGTATAGAAGAAAAATAAACAAGAAAAGAAAAAGAGAAAATTTTCAAAGAAATTATCGAGGAGGAAGATCATTTGTTTTGTAAAGTAATTCATATTACTCTTTCCTCCTAAAACTGTATAGAATAGGTGAATTGATTATATTAAAAATAAGAGAGAAATTGTTGTGAAGGGTCACTCCTTATAATTATAATGTATTGTTTATCATTAATTTTTGTGAGTGATTTCTTCTAATTGTTTGTGCTTCATGTGGTTTGTGGTGTGAAGGCTTAAACCTAAGTTGTAAAATAGAGTTTTTGCATTCATTATAGCTGATGACATCTAGTTTTGAGTGGATGTTAATTTTTGTACTTGATACTCTATTGAGTATTTTTTCTTACTTCACTAGCTTTGATGGCTTTTGAACTATATGATCCAAATACTTTTCACCTTAATCTTTGGCCCCATTACAACCTTGAAAAGTCCTTTGAATCATGATGATGCATATGAATCTTTAGTGTTGGAGAACTAAAATGAAATCTAAAATCATGGCATGTTTTGATTATGAAAGGTGTTTGAGTTTACCTACATATTTATTTTAATTCTAAATGCAACTTGGCAAAGTCTACCTCTAGATTGCTCATTTTTTAAAGAGAATGGTTATTGATTGATTATAAATAAAAACATTGAATGTTTAGCTCTTGCGATATTTTCGAAAGTTATTACTCTATTCTTATAACTAACTATTCTTAAGAAATATGGAAAAGGGGAAAGTGCTTTAAATTTTAATTTTAATTTTAGTTTTGGCCAAGGATAGTCAAAAGATAAGTGTGGGGGAATTTGATAAATGCTTGATTCACTATATATTTACTTAATAATGCTTAGTCATTAATGTTATGATTTTCTAAAGATACTTATTTTGGTTTATATTTTGTTTTAGGTATAAATTAGAAGAACAAGAACCAAAATAAGCTAAAATCATATCCTTATAGTTGTTCTATCGATATTTGATCTTATTTTCCTTCAAAGAAGCTAGAAGGAGAAGAAATAGGGTGAATATGGAACAAAGAATGCAAGAAATGAAGTTATTGCAACTTACACAGTTATATATGGGATTGCATAACTCACTAGAAGCATGTAAGAGCGTGAAGATGTAGTTTCAGGTACCCCTTACAACTACACGGTCATGTATGGACTTATATAGCTATGTAAGTGGTCTACACGATTGTGTAAGTGTTTGTGTAGCTTATTCTGAACATGTAAGTTCACGATTCTTGTAATTTCCACACACATAATCACCTACGCACCAGTGTAGATAATCATGTGTTGTGATGAAATCCTAATTTTTACTATAAAAGGCAATTTAATAGGCTAAATGAGGCATGAAGACGTTAGAGACAGAAAGGGAAGCAAATTCCTTACCATTTGAAGAGCTCTAAGAAGCTAAACTTCATCCTTCCTATTTAAAGCAAATATCGAGGTTGACAAACATGTTTAGGAATTGATTAATGTAATGTTGTTGTTCTTAACTCTCTTTTGGAATGGATTATGTTTTTCTATATTAATATTTTGGGATTTACGTATGAATGATTTAGTGTAACACCCCACTCCCGTTGGACCCAAACCCGATATCGATAGTGATATCCGAGTCCGTGCCCCGCGAGGGTGGTATGCTACATCACTAAACAATCAAAAGTCGATATAAGTCTTTTTTTTGTTTTTACGAATACGCGCAAATCAATAATTGCAAATGTGGGCCCACTTTTATTCAGAAACATTTTGTTTACAAGAGTTGCCAAATTTTTGTTTTATACCAGAATTTCGATTAGCTCAAACCAAAAACGAAACATATTACACTTTAATCAATTTCTTTTGCAAAACCATCTCTCTTTTTTTTTGAAACCACAAACATAAAGTACAGAAAGTGATAACTAAATTGGCCCATTTTATTTTATAACCATTTTCAAACATAACAATATAATCAATAAAATTTTCAATAACCATTTGGGCCAATTACAAATTACAAACCATTTTAAATTCCCAAAATTATTACAACCGTAATGTTCAATTACAAATAATACAAAATTTTGCGGAAAATACAATTCAGTATAAAATAAAAAAAATCAATGCAGACGCGAGCTGATCCCGACCTCTATCCCTGACTTGCATGCAATAAGTATACTCCCGTTGCCTAACGGGATATTCTTCTGAGTCCTGAAAAATAATTGCAAATTTTGGGTGAGTTTTGCGAACT
>JANZXP010000003.1:16434830-16454251 GCA_027576715.1 Erythroxylum flavicans
GATGCCATGTGGAGTTCTATAGTGATCGCACGTAGCGCTCCCTTATTTTAGGATATGTATCGGAATGACCTACGGGCATCCCGGTGCGTACCATAGGGTAATGGGGTGTTACACCCATGATTGAATGTTGCACTTAACTTAACTAGGAGCCCAAACGGAGATTTAATATTGGGCTTGACTTTGATATGATTTGATTAATTAGATTAATCAAATTAAAATAAAGTTATTAAAGAAAGAGGAGGGAATATTTTGGTTTTTACACCAAAATATGCAGCTGCACATTTAGCATTGAATTGCTAAATTAAAGATGGTTTTTATGATGCTTTATCATCATAAATGGAGTGATGATCTTATTATTAAATTGATTAATGGTTGTCTTTTAATGATGACATGTAATGTAACCTTTTAACATTCATTTTATTAAAGAAAGGAAGAGGTGCATTTTATGTATTCTCTCTTCCTTCTTTCATTCATAACCGAAAATGAGAAGGTCTCGTTTAGGATATTGGTCTTTTCATATAACCATCTTAAACAAATGAGAAGACTCTCATTTATTGGCTTCTTTATGATTAATTAAAGAATGAAGTGATGCATTGGACATCACATCTTTCTTTCATGATAACCAAAATTGACAAGGAGAGGAAGAAGTGTTCTTACATTTTGTTTTAACTCACTCTCTCCTTTAATGTATGCATAACCGAAACTTGAATGAGAAGAGTCTCATTTTTGGCTTTTTTATTTTAAGAAAAATTTCCTAAAAATACTTGTTCTCCTTTCCTACCAAAGGATCTTGTTAACCAAGTTATCCAGAAGAATATGTGGTAGATCAGATTGGTCGGGGTCACAACAACAAAAAGAGGATGCATTGACAAAGGAAAAGATACAAAAGAGTCAAAGCTATACCAAGGATTTGGAGAGGATACAAAAGCAAGGAGTCAAAGCTGTAGTAAGGAGTCGGTATATTTCTACCACCTTGTTCTTATATAAATTATTTTCCTTATACCGTATCATATATTACTAAATCATGTTGATTTGGTTATATTATTTCCACTGTGCTTTGATTTCTAAAAAGTTTTAACAACTACCGTTTAACCAAATCTTACATGCTTTTATTTTCGATCCAACACAACCAATTGCCCTTAGTGGAATGACATTTGGTTAATAAGCTAGAATTAATTCTAATAAGATTAAATTAATTCTAGGCTTATTAGAGCTTGAATTATATAAGTTCAATTAGATTCCCTATTTGGCTTCTAGGAAGATTATCAAGCAAAGTAAGAAATATAAATAAAGGTTTTAAAGCCTATGATTGAATGTTGAACTTACTTTAATTAGAAGCCTAAAAGAACATTTGATATTGGGCTTGACTTTGGTTTGATTTGATTAATTAAATTAATTAAAATAAAACAAAGTTATCAAAGAAAGGAGGGAATATTTCATTTTTTTTACCTAAATGTGCAGCTAATAAAGAAAGAGGGCATATCTCATCTTTTTATACCTAAATGTGCAGCTACACATTTGGCATTGAATTGCTAAATTAAAGATGGTTTTTATCATCATTAAATAGAGTAATGATCTTATCATTAAATGGTTTAACGGTTATCTTTTAATGATGGCATGTAATGTAACCTTTTAGCATTCATTTCATTAAAGAAAGGAAGAGGTGTACTTGATGTATTCTCTCTTCCCTTTTTCATCCATATCTAAAAATGAGAAGGTCTCATTTAGGTTATTGGTCTTTTCGTATATCCATTTTAAACAAACGAGAAGAGTCTTATTTATTGGCTTCTTTATGATTGATTAAAGAATGAAGTGATGCATTGGACATCACATTTTTCTTTCATGATAACTAAAATTGACAACGAGAGGAAAAAGTGTTCTTGCATTTTTTTTTTACTTTCTCCTCTCATATATGCATAGCCAAAATTTGAATGAGAAGAGTCTCATTTTTGGCTTCTTTCTTCTAAGAAAAATCTCCTAAAAATACTTCTTCTCCTTTCCCACCAAAGGATCTTGTTAACTAAGTTGTCCAAGATGAACAAGTGATAGGTTGGATTGATCGGGGATACAACAAAAATGAGAGGATACATTGACAAGGGAAAGGACACAAAAGAGTCAAAGCTATAGCAAGGATTTAGAGAGGATACAAAAGCAAGGAGTCAAACCTGTAGCAAGGAGTAAGTATATTTCTACCACCTTATTCTTATGTAAATTTTTTTTATACGGTATCATGTATAGCTGAAACATGTTGATTTGGTTATGTTCTTTCCGCTGCGTTTTAATCATGGAAGATTTGGTTAAATAGTAGATTTCATAAGAGTTTTGAAATCTACTGTTTAACCAAATCATGCATGCTTTTATTTTCAATCCAACACAACCAATTGTCTTTAGTGGAATGACATATGGTTAATAAGCTGGAATTAATTCTAATGAGATTAAATTAAGTCCAGGTTTATTGGAGCTTGAATTATATAAGTCTAATTAGATTTCCCATTTGGCTTCTAGGAAAGTTATCAAGCAAAGTAAGAAATATAAATAGAGGTTTTAAAGCCCATGATTAAATGTTGGGCATACTTTAATTAGAAGCCTAAATTAACATTTAATATTGGGCTTGACTTTCGTTTGATTTGATTAATTAGATTAATTAACTTAAAATAAAATTATTAAAGAAAGAAGGAGGGCATATTTCTTTTTTTTATACCTAAATGTGCAGCTGCACATTTGGCATTGAATTGCTAAATTAAAGATAGTTTTTATCATCATTAAATGGATTAATGATCTTATCATTAAATGGTTTAATGATTGTCTTTTAATGATGGCATGTAATGTAATCTTTTAGCATTCATTTCATTAAAGAAAGGAAGAGGTGCATTTGATGTATTCTCTCTTCATTCTTTCATCCATAACTGAAAATGAGAAGGTCTCATTTAGGTTATTTGTCTTTTCATATAGCCATCTTAAACAAATGATAAGAGTCTCATTTATTGGCCTCTTTATGATTGATTAAAGAATGAAGTGATGCATTGGATCCAGATCACTTCTTTCTTTTATGATAACCAAAATTGACAAGGAGAGGAAGAAGTGTTCTTGCATTTTGGTTTTGATTCACTCTCTCCTCTCATGCATTTATAGCTGAAACTTGAATGAGAAGAGTCTCATTTTTGGCTTCTTTCTTTTAAGAAAAATATCCTCAAAAATATTTCTTCTCCTTTCCCACCAAAGGATCTTGTTAACTAAGTTGTCCAAGAAGAACAAGTGGTAGATCGAATTGGTCAGGGATACAACAACAAGGAGATGATACATTGACAAAAGAGAGGATACATAAGCGAGGAGTCAAAGTTGTAGCAAGGAGTTGGTTTATTTCTACCACCTTGTTCTTATATAAATTATTTTCCTTATATCGTATCATGTATAGCTAAAACATGTTGATTTGGTTATGTTATTTCCACTACGTTTTGATTTTGAAAAATCTCTAAAATCTACTGTTTAACCAAATCTTACGTGCTTTCTTTTTTGATCCAACAGTTTTAAGTGTGGTAGTCAGGATCTTATTTATTATATTTGTTTTTAAGTTTGTTTGTTATATTCTTTTAAGGTCTTTTGCATGTTAAAACGCTCTTTTTCTATAGCTTATAAGATTATATAGTTATAGTTAGAAAGTACAACCAATTGAAAATTTTATGGCAAATTAGGCATGTATTTTTACTCTTATGATTGGTCAATGTACATTTTCTTTAAAGAGTAATGACTATTTGGTAGAGATAAGCTAGTGGGATTTTGAGCCTTTTTTATTGACACATTTATATCAGTCTCATTATCATTTATGCGTGTGTGGTCTTTAGGACTTAGACATCTAAACTTTGTCTTGGTTTTCTATTTGAGACCACATTTTTATTATAGTCATTAACATGGAAATGATATAGGCATTCTCTTTTTACAAGCTACATTAGCAAAATGTCCTACCTAATGACATGAATTATCCTTTTATTAAGCCCCTAAGCATCATTAGTCTTTTCTTTTTGTTCTAACCATATTACGAGCCTTTGACCTAACAATTTTCTTACCCAAGCCTTAAATTTAGTGGAGCATTTGTGATTGTTTATGTTTGTGGATGCATAAGAGCATAAGTGTGGGGGTGTGCATATATATAAGCTGTTTATAATTGATGGAATAATATTTTTATCTCTTATCAATGAATTCGATCATTGATGTAGTTTCTTTTAATTTTTGTATTTATAAAAAAAGGAGAATAAAAATAAAAATAATACAAGAAAATAAGTTATTGAAGAGGAAAACAAATTGTTTTGCACAGTAATTCATATTAATCTTTCCTTCTAAAGTTTATGAAATAGGTGAATTGATTATGATGTAAATAAGGGAGAAGTTATTGTTAAAGGTTATTAGTTATGGTTATAGTGTATTGTTCATCATTTTTTGTGAGTGATTCCTTCCAATTTCTTGTGCTTCATATTGTTTATAGTATGAAGGATTGAATTTAATTTGCGAAATAGAGTTTTGCATTCATTATAGTTGATTGTACCTAGTTTTGAGTGGATATTAAGTTATGTACTCGATACTCCATTAAGTAGTTTTCCTGATTCACTGGTTTTGGTGGCTTTTGAACTACATAATTCAAATACTTCTCACCTTAACCTTTAGCCCCATTACATCCTTAAAAAGTCCTTTGATTCATGATTATGCATTTTAATTTTTAGGGGTGAAGAACTAGAATGATATGCAAATTCATGGAATATTTTGATCATGAATAATATTTTAATATACTTATAGATTTATCTTATTGTTAAAGATAACTTGTCAATGTCTACCCCGAGATTGCTAAGTTTTTTAGGGGATTGGTTGTTTATTATTCATGAGTGAAAGCATTGGATGTTTAATTCTTGCCATAGTTCTGAAAATTTTTTCTCTTTTCTTATGACTATCTATTCTTAAGAAATATAGTTAAGGAGGAAATGTTTTGATTTTAATTTTGATTTTTATTTTTACCTAACGATGATCAAAAGATAAGTGTGTGGAAACTTGATAAAAGCTTAATTGACTATACATTTACTTCTTAATGCTTATTGATTAATGTTATGTTTTGTATAAGATACTTATTTTGGTTCATATTTTATTTTATGTATGAGTTGGAAGAACAAGAATCAAAATAAACTAAACTCATATCTTTGATGTCATTCTATTGATGTTCAATCTTATATTCCTTTATTGAGTTAAAAGAAATGAGTTAGGGTGACAACAGAATAAAAAACGTAAGAAATGATGTTACTACAACTTACATAGTTGTTTATAGGACTGTTTAAATCATTAGAAGCATATAAGAGCATGAAGAGGAAGTTTTAACTAGTTTTGCAACCTACATGGCCATGAGGGGCTTACACGACCATGTAAGTGAGCTACACGATCATGTATCTTGGCTATGTAGCTCACTGTGAACGTGTTTATTCACATTTTATACCAAAATGGACACACAATCACTTACATGCTCATATAGATGACCATGTATTATGATGCAACCTTAATTTTAAATATAAGAGGGAATTTAAGAGGCCAAAAAGGGCTTGAAGACATTAGAGACTCAAAAGGGGGTAGATTCGTTACCCCTTGGAGAGTAATGAGGAGTTAAACTTCATTTTTCTATTTCTATGGGGATACCAAGGCTGATGAACATATTTGAGCATTGATTAATCTAGTGATGTTATTCTTAACTCCCTTTTGGAATTGATTATGTTATTTTTTGATTAATATTTTAGAACTTATGTATGATTGATATAGATATTTCAAATAGAATACTTTTGTATAAACTCATTGCTAGATTTTAGATTGCACTATGTAATCAGTGTACATCTGATTCATTTGTGCTAAACTAATGGTCGAGCATCATGATGGATAACATAGCAAAGGTTAAATAACTTGAGATTATTTAGTTGTTACTTTGATTAACCTATTTTCCTATTACATAATCTGGTTATTACACTAAATCTAGACAACTTATTCTAGGTTGTCTGACAGCTAGACCTAATTAAAAGCTTATTTTAATTATATACAAACTAAAGGAAAACTGAGATTAACAGAGCTTTTTTTAATCTATATTTAATAGTCTTAAAGAAAGGTGTGATAGCATCATAATAATTGATCATGCAAATTCGTGTGAAGGTCGAGATTGGACCGTGAACTAGATTCAAAACTCATTAATTAATTCTATAAATTTTTTGATGTTTGATTTAATTTGTCTTGAATATTTTAGTTTTACTTTATTTCGTTAATCGAATTCAACCAAACCCTCCCCCCATTCCTAAACATTGGTTTATTTATTACAAAAGCCAAATAGAGACTCTCTATGGATACGTTCTTTGGTCACTGCTACTATAAATTTAGTTGTGTAGAATTTTATTTTCTAGCATGTTCAACTTGCATCAGCCCTGTAGCCAATTAGTTGATTGTAGTTTGGTAACATAATTATTTATAATCATTCTTTATCTTATACATATTCAGATATAAATGATAAAGTCCATAAATAAACATTACAAATAAAATTGTGATAAATCTTAATTATGAGTTCATTTTGTATTTATATATTATCCATAAATTGTTTATAATAATTGTTCTATTAAGGCTAGAAATTAATTGAATGGAAGATAATTAAATAAACATATAAGTGCTTTTTAAAGAACAAGTTCACTGAATTGACCACATATGAGAAATTCATTTGGAACATTAATTATATATCTGTGGAATTCTCATTATGATGATTTTGTAAGTGATCATTTGATTTGAGGTCATCAAAGTATCTCATATATAGATTGTTATGTTTTGATACTACTTATGACTTATTTTATTCAAAGGTATATGAAGGAAGTTGTGTGATCAATATAAGATTCATCACTCTAAAGTGATTAGGGAGAATTTTTGCTGTTCTCAATTAGTATTAATTCAGAAATTCATTGGCCAAGGTAGAATGACATTTCAATAATGGTTTTCAAATGTTATTAATTGAATTAATTACTAAAGGTTGAGAATTAACATGATTGGACTCAAATTGAATAGACATTATTTTTATGCTCTATTTTCAATCAAAACATGGTATGATGAAAGGATTAAATTATACATAAAAATCATGCATAGAAATGTGATGAAATGCAAAATCAATTACTTGTTTTACGCTAAAAACCACAAGTATATGAGTCGTTACTTGTAGTAAAAAGCAGATATCGTCCCACAGGGAATGTCCTTAAGCACCATTTAATTCAGGTTGTGCTTTGTTTAAGACTCAAATTTGAACAATAAACTGAAAAATAAACTAAATTAAACAAACTAGCATAATCGAATAATGTAATAATGGAAATCCATAAAGAGAATTAATGAAGTTATAGGAAAGGGGTTTTCCTATCATTAATCCTAATATAGCCTTTTATGTGTTTATGGGGTGTCAGTTGTAGACGATCGTAGAGTTGATTACTCTTTTTCAAGTTATAATCATTCCTTAAATTATAAATCCTAATCAAATTATAGAACTTGCAATCTTTCAATTCAAAAATTACCCATAATTCTAATTAGTTCTAAAGATCTTTAATAAACAATCGGGTCTTGCACGAGATCTCTCCCCATGAAATTATCGACTAGATTGATTAAGTGGTCAATAAGATCCCCTAACTCTTGTTAATCCAATCTAATCATTTTTATCCAGTTCACCCTCTTAGTTTGTTACCGAAAAATGTAAATGCATCAATGAATCATAACACCTAAAAAATAAGTAAACATAAATCAACTAGATTGACATTAAAGATAAGCAAAATCCCAAAGGTAAAGTTAAAACATCATGATAAACTCAAAATCCATATCCATATAACCCATCTCAATCTTATATATTAAATGAGTAAAAAGGTAAATAGGGAGGAAATGAAACTCAGGTTGGAGGATTTGGGTGAGCAGCGGTGTCAAGAGATCACCTATTTCGGGAAGCTTCAGCAAAGGAACCATCTTCTTTTTATTCTTCTCTCTCTCCTTTCTCTCTCTCTTTTGGGTTTTGAAATGTAGGCAGAATGTAGGCTCCTTCTTTTTCTTCTTGTTGTTCAATTTATGTTCTTTTGTGTTTATGGTTGAACTATGGTTTTTTCGGGGTTAGAAAGGTTTAAAAATCCCTTGAAATGCGAAGTTTGGAAATGGCTACGTATCTGCCCAATGTAGGCCATGATCGTGCACAATGTTAGGCCTTTTTGTCATGATTGTGGCCTATGGGCCACGATCGTAGGCCATGCAATTGGCCCTAATTTGCTCCGAAACTCCTTCGTTCTTCAATCTTTACTCTAAAATACTAGCAAACACATCAAAGTACCTTAGAAACATCATATTTAAGCTCAAAGGATTGTTACAACCTATAAAACACTTAAAACACAAATAAATCACAAACTAACACAATTATACCCTAACTACATACTAAATAATCAAATAAATGGCTAAACACATATCAAACTATACCCTAAAATACGATGCATTAAACACTTATCAAAAAGTTATTCAAAACTGCTTTAACATTCCTAAATATTTTAGTGGTCATGATGAATTTTTAGTTGTCAACCTTGATTTGTGGATATAATTTGTTTAATTAGAGAATTAAAGATAAATTAAAGGAGTTTAATTTAGATAATCCTATACATATTTTAGGGTTATAATTTATATCAATTGCCAACATATTTGAAAACCTAATAGGTCACACATAAAGAATGAATTGAAGAATAAAAAAGTTTTTTAAGCAAATTGGACTTAATTATAAAATTTAAGAAACTTTATGATTAAGTATGAGGTATTTAATTAATAAGGACTAATATGAGATATTGGATCATATTTGGGCTCATTTGGTGTTTAATTAGAATTAATTGTAATTTTAACTGAAATTACAATTACTAAAATATCCTAAACATTTTATAAATATGTTTAGGCTTTAAGAGAGAGCACTTTTTGCCTAACATACTCTATAATAGTTGTAAAGTGCTCTTAACATATTCAGTAAATACTATTCGAGGTTAGACATATCGATCACACTAAAAAATAAAACCTAACTATAAACAACTAAATTTGTAATAGTTTTTAGAAAGGTTCGTATCTATATAGAGTGTGTAATTAGCTTTGGTTATGAACAAATCATTGCATAGGATTTAGGGGGTTTTGTTGAATTCAATTAATTAAATTAAATTAAATTATAAAAGACAAATCAAATTAAGCAATACAAAATTGTAAGGATTAATTATTTTAATTTCTTTTTTTCTTCAATCTTAAATTTCACACGAATGTACATAATCAATCATCATGTTGTTCCCATAAATAACCTAATTAAAATAAGCTGTTTAATTAGGTCTAGCTATTAAATATCATAGAATAAGCTCTTCAGATTTAATGTGACAAACACATTATAGATAACATTATATATTAGGAAAACAAGTTAATCTAAGCAAAAATTGCATAAGCTCAGATCATTTAACTTATGCTATGTTATCCCTAATGATGCACGACTATTAGCTTACCACACATTATGAATTGCAATCATGATTCTAACATTCAATCCACATATGAATAATTTGGCAACCGTATCTAAATCATTCATACACAAACCCTAAACTTTCAAGTCATAATAACATAGTCACTAAAATTGATCAATGCCCAAACATGTTAACCTACTGTAATATTCCCTTTGAAATAGAAAGAAGAAGATTAGGTGCTCATAACTCTCAAAAGAGAAAGGAATTTAATATTCCCTTTGAAATAGAAAGAAGAAGATTAGGTGCTCATAACTCTCAAAAGAGAAAGGAATTTGACGCATTTTATGTCTCCAATCTATACATACTATATTTGGTCTCTTAATTGCTCTTTTATAATGTAAAATTAGGGTCGTGTGATTATACATGGTTAGCTACATAGGCATATAGGTGACTTTGTATGTTAATTTTATAGAAATCACAGAGTTATACATTCATAGTTATATTCACAGCCATATGATCGTGTAGGTCTCCACATAGGGGTATAGGTCATAGAGATGGTTACAATAGAGTCTTTGAGTTTGTATATGTTTTCAGTGAGTTATACATTCATATACACAATTGTTTAAGTCACAATAACTTTATTTCTTCCATTCTTATCTCATTTTATCTCTGTAAAGGTAAATAAGATTGAACATTAGTAAAATTACACCAAGATTGTGAATTTAGCTGCTTCTTATTTCTAGAACTTATAACTAAAACAAAATATAAACCAAGATAAGTATAGATAATTAATGAAGCATAAGTTCCAACACATATAACTTTTGACCATACTTGAGCAAAAAGAAAGATGAAAATCAAAACCAAAACATTTCCTTTTTAACTATATTTCCCAAGAATAAGTAGTCATAAGAAAAGAGGAATAACTTTCAAATCCATAACAAGATTTGAACACTCAATGTTTTTACTCATTATCAATTAACAACCATTCCTTTCAAAAATTGAGCAATCTAGGGGTAGACTTTGACAAGTTGTTTTTAAAAATAAGATTGACTTATAAGTACCCTCAAACACCTTTCATGATCAAGACATTTCGCAACTTTGCATATCTTTTTAGTTCTCCACCATTAAAGATTTATATGTTGTAATGGGGGTAAAGTTTAAGGTGTGAAATATTTAGGTCATGTAGTTTAAAAGACATCAAAACTAGTGAAACAGGAAAAACACTTAACATAATATTTGGTATGAAAATTAACTTTCAATGAAGTTTTGGTACCATCAGTTATGATGAATGCAAAAATTCTGTTCCATAACTTAGATTTAAGCCTTCAAACCATAAGCCACATAAAACATAAGGATATAAAGGAAATCACTTAAAAGAATAACAATGAAAAATCCAATATAACTATAAGGAGTGACACTTCATAGTAACTTCTCCCTTATTTACATCACATTCAAGTCACCTATTCTTTACAACTTTAGGGGGAAACATTAACATGAAATACTTGCAAAGCAAATAATTTTTCTCCTTGGTAACTTCTTTTTTCTTTTCTTTTCTTTAAAATAGAGACAAAAATACAAAGAAACTGCATTAATGATGTGATTCATTAATAGGATATAAAAATCACATTCCATCAACTATAACTAATCTGAATATATGAGCACCCCTACACTTATTCTTTTAAGTATCCACAAACATCAACAATCACAAATCTCTACTAACTTTATGACTTGAGTAAGACATTTTGTTAAGTTAAAGGCTTGTAATATGTTTAAGATAAAAAGAAAAGGCTAACAAAGCTCAAATGGGCTTACCAACACAAAAACATCATATCATTTGGTAGGCTATTTGGCTAATGTAACTTACAAAACAAAGAATTCCTATATCATTTTCATGTTAACACATATGACAAAAATGTGTTCTCAAATAGAAAATCAAGGTATAGTTAGTATGTATATATCATGAAGGACACACATAAATAAAAGAAAATGACATTGACATAGATATGTTAGTCTAAAAGATTCAAAATCTCACTAGCTTATATATACCCACTAATCACTACTTTTATAAAGGAAACATACATTGACCGACCACAAGAGAAAATTTATATGAACAAATTATCATAAATATTTTCGTAGATTCAAATATCTGAATATAACTATATAATCTTAGAAGAAATTGAAAAAAAGAGCATACATATATATATATATAAACATGAAAAAAAACTTTAAAACAAATATAAGAAACGAATTCCCCACCCTTACACTTAAAACTTGCGTTGTCCTTAATGTAACGTTAAATGTAAGAGATGGAGCATTTAATAAGAAACAAAAATATGAAAATGTAAAAGGAAAAGAATAAACTCCCTTTAGGTTACCTCCTAACCAGTGCCTTGTTTATTATCATTTGCATGACTCCTTGTTTTCTTCATCATAGGATGTCTTTTGGATCTTTAAGTACCACCACTTCTGCATTCTCCACTGGAAATCTTTCATAGTAAGTCTTTAGGAGGTAACCATCCACTTTAAATGTCTTTCCATTTTTCAAACTCAATGTCTCTACTATACCATATAGAAAAACATTAGAAACCATAAAAGGACTGAGCCAATAAAAACATAACTTACTTGTAAAGAATTCAAGTCTAAAATGATAAAGAAGCACTTTTCCACGAATAAAAAATATATTCCTCACGATCACCTTGTTATAGAAAGCTTTTGTGTTTTCCTTTTATATAATTATATGCTTATAAGATTTGTTCCACATCTCTTTAAGCTCTTCCAATCTTAGCTTTTTGTACACTCTTGCATCATCAAGATTTATGTTACAATGCTTGATATCCCAATATGCCTTGTGTTTTAGCTCCATAGGAATATGACAAGGCTTCCCAAGCATCAATACATACGAGGACATACCAATTGGTGCTTTATAGGTTGTTCTATAGGCCTACTATACATCTTCTAATCTCAAGCTCTAATCTTTCCTGCTATATTAAACTGTTTTCTCTAGGATTGACTTGATTAAATTCTTAGATATCTCAACTTGGCCACTTGTTTAGGGATGGTAGAAAGTGAAAACCTTATATATTATATGGTACCTTTTAAACAAGGTTTCTATCACCTTATTGTAAAAGTGTGTTCACCTATCACTTATGATGGCTCTTGACATCAGATCGGGGTAACTTTTAATGTTATAAACCCTCAATATTCCACAATCGCACAACTTGCATCATAATACTAAAGGTGTTGATCCCACAAGCAAGGAGAGTAATCTAATCCTAAAATCTAAGGCCAAAAAAACAATAAAACGAAAAATAAAAGATGCAACACAAATTAATTACAAGAATTAAGTTCAACCAAACAAATCAGAAATTAAACACAAAAGTGTTAACAAGTGAGCAATATGCAATCACAATAGAAATAAACATAAGGAATTTATCAATTTATAAGAAAGGGGATTTTGCTTATCATTAATGCTAACCTAGCTGATTATTTGTCAATGGAGTGTCGGTTCTAGAACATCCTAGGGCCGATTACTCTCTCTCGAGTTATAACCATTAAACCCTAAATTATAAACCTTAATCAGATTTTGGAATTTGCAATATCTCAATTTAAAAACCCTAACTAGACCTGAAACACTCTAAGAAACTAGCAAAACATCACACAAGATCTCTCTGCGCACAATTACCAATATGATTTGACACAATTTTTATTAAATTGCCTAACTCTTATTAATTCAATTTAATCGTTTGTCATTTAGTTACTCTCTTAATTTATTACCGAATTATGCAAGATTGCAATCAAATCACGACATTCATTTAATAAATCCAATCGAATAAATTATTATTAAATCAAAATAAAATCCTAAAGGAGAGTTTATAACATCATTAATATTCCAAATCCTATCATCATACTATCCATCTCAATTCTATACATAAATAAGATCAAAATGAAAAGAAAATAATGACTTATAATAGACAACAAAAGGCAACAATGTCGGGAAACCTCCTGATCCGGGAAGTATGTCGAGTCAGCTTCACCTTGCTCTTCTTCCTCTTCCTTCTTCTTCTTTCTCTCTCTTGATATTCTCTCTTTAGGGTTTCAAGTGTGGTTGATGCAAAAAGCTCCTTTGTGCTCCTCTTAATGTGCTTTAAATGGTCTTTTATGTTTTCGGTAGCCCTAGGGTCTTTTGTTGAAGGTAAAACCTATTTACTTGTTTTACGCTCAAAAATAACAAGTGAACGGGTCATGATTTGTAGCATAAAAGAGCAGATATTGATCCCATGGGGATTGATACCCAGA
Source organism: Erythroxylum flavicans (assembly GCA_027576715.1). Lineage (NCBI taxonomy): Eukaryota > Viridiplantae > Streptophyta > Magnoliopsida > Malpighiales > Erythroxylaceae > Erythroxylum > Erythroxylum flavicans. The sequence continues at coordinate 16,448,618 of JANZXP010000003.1, forward strand.
CACCACTTAATTTAGATAAAACTCTATTTAAGAAATGAGATTGTTTAATAAAAATAATCTAGAAAACTTAAATAAAAATTAAAAGACTAACTCCAAGCAATAGACAATACCAACTTATAGAAAAAATCAGAATTCAAGAATCTAAATACTAGACATCACTTTCTTCCCTATTTCGTCTCTTTTATATTTTATTGATTGAATTGTGTCTCACCCTAGATTTTCGAATGTAATAACTATCCTCTCTCAAGGTGTAAAAATTTCCCTTAATTGAATTAAAGGGAATCAATTGGACGATCTCTCAACCTACCCAATGACTCTACCTATTCAACTAGTTATTAAACTTTCTTATGGGTTATCAATTGATTAACCAAGATCTCTCTTCTAACTATTCAATCAACGTGATAATTATAAGTCTATAGGTCTCCAACTCTCATTATACAATCCTACACAAATTTACCTTACTCACTCTCTCTATTTGTTGCAAGGTAATAAAGAAAATCAACAATCATCAAAGACAACTTCATTCGACTCAATAAAATAGGAGTTCTAACAAAATAGTTCAAAAGCAATCCCTAAAACTAAATTAGCATAACATGGTCTCCATAACATCATCAACATTCAAATAAACCATTTTATAAAGAGTAGAAGAAGTAAAATTGACATAAAATTGAATAAAAAGACTCTTTCTCTTCTTTGCCAAAATCTAGAAATTTTGATGTTGATGTGCTATTTTCGCCAATCTTGATGATGGTCCTTGACTTCAATCCTTCCTCAAGGCTCCAAACATGTCTTTTTTACTCCAAAGAAGGTGTTTTTACAGAAGGGTTTCATCTCCCTTTGATGATGGAGGCTTAATTCTCCTTTAATAGTCCCAAAGCCTTAAGTTTAATTAAGCCCTGCGTTATGACTCAGATTATAATTCCCACGATCAGTGGAATTGGCATGATTCCCACGATCATAGGAATTGGCCATAGAACACTTCCTCTTTTCTTTTCCTCTTGATTTCTATCTTAATCTCCAAGTTGCTCCATCTTCCTTTCTACATAAAAATAGTCAATTCTTACCCTAAATTAACATCAAACATAAAAAAATGAAAATTAAACTAAAAAATACAAAATAAATCCTAAACTACAGTAATAATCAACAATTATGCAAGAAAACACATGCTAATTACCTATAGAAACATATCCTAATGCACACCTGTCAACATCCCCACATTTGAATCTTTGCTTATCCTCAAGCAAAATAAATATAACTACTCAATTCTATCATTTCATCTCCACAAAGATCAAAGCATACAATCCCTCAAATTTAGACTAACTCAAATATTAAGTTAATACACATATCATGACTATTTTTTCATTAGTGTGCATAAACAAACTCAACAATTGACACCATCAGTCAAATATAAGAAAAGATGCAAAATGAATATTCCTCACGGTTTTCACTCATCTCTCTCAAGTGTTTGATTGTTAGTGTTTTGCTCAAATTTCCTATAGGAAACTATGCTACCATAGGCTTGTTAATATATCAATTCTCCTCTACAATGATTGTATGCATAAATAGATCAAAAGGACTTGTTTAGGGTTGTAATGTGGTCAGGGTTAAGGTGGGTAAAGAGAGAAAAAGGGTTAAGAATAAGCATTAGTAAAGTAAAAAGCTGATAAAAACAGGATAACAAAACATAACTCCGAGATATACAAATATAGCTGATATTCTGCACTTATTGGTGCTACTCACTTGTTCTTCCTTTTTCTTTTCTTTTCTTTTCCTTTTCAACATTTTTCATTTTTCTTTCTATTTCATCATACATGAATGAAGTATGAATATATTAGCAGATAAATACAATGTAATCCGCAGGTGGAAATATACTCAACTCATCGTGGTAAAATTTTCACAATGATCCCAACTAATGTATTCCTTAATACTCTACTAAGCTTGTGAATGGGTAGGTTAAAAAAGTTTACACTTTGGCTTAAATTTTGGGTGTTTTCAAGAAACAAAGGTGAAGGCTCAATGTGTAACATCCCATTATCCCATGATTAGGGTTAGAACCCTAGGATACTATATATGAGAGCTTTTTGAGAATTTAGAAGTGCATTTCATACATTATATGGTGTACATATACACGTGAATAATGTTGTCATTCATGAAAATAATTGTACATGCATTCATTGACATTTTCCAGGTATAAGTGATTTTAATTTGATTAGTGTTAATTATGGATTAATTGTCTTGAAAATTGAATCGACGTGTATTAGAATTATTTTCACATTTTTTGAGACATTTCGGGTATTTTGGAAATTTATCAAAATTTTAGGTATTTTAGACTAGGAAAAATATATATTGAAATAAGAGACAAATAGAAGTGTGACAATTGTATTAGAAATTAATTATCAAATGGACTAATTATAGAGTGACAAATGGATTAATTAATATGTCACATGTAGACCAATAGCTAAGTGACATTTGGTAGCCTTACATGGAGGACATCACTGAAACACCATCTTTGCTCATTTTTGTGTATTGGCTTTTGGTTAATTCATCAATGTGACACCTTGCAAAGAAACCACTTCAGACCATATGTTGTCTCTCTATTCTTATCCATCCACTAAAATCTCTTCTATCCCCTCTCAACTGCTGGAAATTTTCTTAATCAAGTAAGTTATGCTTAAAGTTGTATGGGTAGTGTAAATGATATTAAGATGAGGTTTTAATGTTTGTAAAATGGATGCATGCATGAATGGTGTATGTTTTCATGCTTGTGGATTGATACATGCGTGAATGGTGTGGATGCATGTGTGGGTGGTGAAGGAAGAAGCAAATTCGTGATATGATTAACAAGGTGTAGGATTGTGATGATTGGAGTTAGATGAAGAGTAGGGAAAATGCAGAAATTGAAATATGTAAAAGTATGAATTAGGTTCTGTTTTGGGTTGTGATTATTCATGAAATTGTGAATTATAACTAGAGAATTCTGGACTGAAAAATTGGGTTTTACTGAACCATCAACTTGAGACGATAGAGAAATGATAGAACTTTGGCAATGAATTGTGCTAGAGTACGTTATATGCAGTGTTTTTCTAAACATACATCTGTATTTTGGACATAACTTGATATGTGAATATCCAAATTAGATGGATTTTGATTTGGTGTAAACTAGAGACATATGGATACATTTTTTATGAAGGAATTGAATTTGAAATATGTCCCTAAGAGTTTTGAAATTTGGCTTGAAGTTTAGAATTGTGTTCTGTCTAGATATGAGAATAGTATGGAGTTTTTTGATTATAACTTGCACGATACTGAACCAAAATGTATGAATTTGATGTCATTAGAAACTTAAAACATAGAGGAATATTTTATTAGAAGAAAGTATTGCCTAAAAACTTCTGTTTCTAGGTCAAAAATGGCAAGAAAGAAGGAAGAAAATACTATAGGTTGGAGGAGAAGCACGATCGTGACTTTTAATGAAAGTCACGATCATGCAAGTACGGCTATATCAAAGGGTGTTTGTTTGGATGTTTTTCAGCCTAATTCAAGTAAGGATGTTACCATATGAGGTATGTAGGTTTAAATGAGAATTAAAGTGAATAAAGAGTATTGGAGATTAAAGAATGTTTGGAAGGTGTTGTAAATTGTTTATAAAGAGTATTAAAGAAACATACCCTAGAAATTATCATTGAACATGCATGATATATGATAAATTCATAAATGTATTTATGACTGATTATTCTTATGAAAATGCACGTGAGTGACATATAAATATATATGATTGCATATAGAGGAGCACGTCGAACGATCGCTTCTAGACATTGCCAGGACTTCAAGGAAATAAGCTAAAGGGAGCATTTGTAAGTTGACCTAAATGGTCTTACTTTCATTGTTTGTTCTGTTTTAAATTTCTATATTGAATTACTACTAAATGTGAATGTGATTGATACAATTCTGGACATGAATAGTCTGAAGAGTTTGATAAATGTGAGAAAATAGGAAGTGCTCATTGTATGAGATGGACTGAAATAAGTGATTCTCAACATTATTGTTGAATGCAGGACATCGATCTGATGAATATATGTGAATGTGAATGAGAAAAATTAAACACTAGTGACTGTTTGAAAATATGTGAATGTAGTGCATTTCATTACATGAATGCATGAAAGAACATGAATGCATGAAAGATAAAGGCTGTTGTGACCGGAGTAACCACCAAAAAAGAACTTAAAGCTCAGAAATTGAAAAAGAGCTTAAAGCTTAGAATGTCGCAAGAGCCTCTGGCTCACTCATTAAAATGACCCATATATCCCCATTGGATAATGGACAGTTATTAATGAGCCCGGTGTCCACAATAGATACGGGACAGTTACAGGCACTTGGTCACAACAATAACAATTGAAAGTGAATCTCATGAGCATTGCATATGCATTTGATATGTATGATTTAAATGATTAAAATAAATATTCTGAATGTGAAATATGAATTAAGTGAATATGAAGTGTATGTGATTCAACATGATGATTAGTGAAATGATGTGAATTACTTGATTACATGAATTGATGTGTTATGTGATTGAGTGAGCCATCGAGGATGGTCCACTCACTGAGTTCGCAAATCTCAACCCAATATTGCAACATTTTTTTAGGCTCAGGGAGATCTCCAGTTATACAAAATTGGAATCTAATCACTACTTTTAAGTAAGAGATAGAAGTTGGTATCAGTTGGCATCTGTATACATTTTTCTGTTATGTTTGTCTTAAAAAATGTATTCCGCAAATATTGTACCATTATATGTGAATAATTATGTTTTGAAATGACTTTCCAAATTAGAAATGTTTGTAAATGAGGTCGCTCAATGAGTATAATAACAATTGTGACATTGATGTTTATAAAAAATAGGCCCAAATTTGATTAGTGGTTTTCGGTAATATGTGTGTGATGTTTGAAAAGAGAAAATTTTTCAATGAGTTTGATTGATTGACTGCTTTGGCGCACCACTTTCACAGGTGTGTGTCTGAATGTCCTCAGGATGTACGGATACGTGGTTGGTGGAAGTGGGGTGTTATAATTTGGTATCGGAGCCCATATTTAGTATCTTACATAGGCTTTTTTTCAAACTATGTGACAAGATACATACATTGTAGACATGTCATAGCATGTAGTGGCAACTGATCCTTAGTATGAGTCGCATATACACGAGTCACACGCAAGAGCATTTGTTAATAATTGAGTTGTTAGAAGTAATGAGAAGATTGATAATCTGTCAGAATGAGAGAAAATGGAATTTTGCGAATATTTAGAAATGAAAAATAGTACATGGTTTGATATGATAGATAAAGGTTCAGAGCATTTATAATTGTGGTTGTATCATCGAGTATGATATCAGAATTATGCTGTCAATTCATAGATACAATAGATACATAACTATAGCACAATTCTGATATTATATATATATATATATATATATCGAGTATGATATCAGAATTATGCTGTCAATTCATAGATACAATAGATACACAACCATAGCATAATTCTGATATCATACTTATATATATATTGACTGAAAGAACTAGAGATATGAGTATAAATGACAAGAATTAAAGTGTACAAGTAAGGTTGAAAGAAAACCAAATTCTT
>JANZXP010000003.1:16471558-16482445 GCA_027576715.1 Erythroxylum flavicans
TAAGGATGTTTACCAAAACATCCTCAACTACACCATTAGGATAAGCATTAGTGCAGTCAGTCAATTATATGATAACATTCGTTTCTTTCACCCCAAATTTAAAGAAGTATCAATTGAACGAGCCATCACATTAATCAAAGCTTCCAAATTCAGCATAGCTCTATTGATCGCAGTATTACCAATTTCGTAAGGAATGGTAAACATACCTGGATCCTGACATTTTAGAGGCATCTTCTTTCTATACTGCAGACACATTCTCACCCATTATTACTTTTTCAACACCCCTTAGTTTCCTCTTATGTGTACATAGTTCTTTAACGAATTTGGAGTACCTTGGTACTTGCTTAATTGCCTCTAGCAAAGGTATGTTGACTTCCAATTTTCAGAAAGTCTCTAATATCTCTTTATCTTTCTCCTCCTTTTTTGATCTTATCAATCTACTCAAAAAAGGTGGAGGATTAGTCTTAATAATATTAGGATTTTCAAATTTTACCTTTATAGCCGATGATAAATTTTCTTCCTTTCCCAATTCCTTCTCGATTTCTTTCTCAGTAACAATCCTTGGTGGAGTTATTTTGGGACCCTCAATCTCCTTTCTACTCTTAAGGTTATGGCACTGACATTCTTTGGGTTCTCCTCGGGTTAGGATTGCAGCTTTCATCCATCTTTTGATTCTAACCAGTTGAGCCTCACTGCCATCTAACCCATTTGATTTTCCAAATTTTGTACGCTTGCTTTTTTCTCCTGCTAAGATCATTGTGCATTTTAATTAAGGTTCATCATTCTCTGTTGAAGCTATTGCACGGTCTGATTGAGCTGGAGATTGTTAGATTAGAGGTCTTGATAAATTCGTCAAGAGATGTACCTGAACTAGACGAGGAGGCTCCTTATACTGCTTACGACTTTGGTTGAAATCCTTGTGCTCCTTACAACTGATTCTAGAAATAATTTTGCTATCTGTTCCCTGCGTAACTTAAGTTGGGGTGATCCCTTCAACTTGGGTTATATATCTACAAGTACGGTTTGTATTAATTCAGGAAGTTCCCTCTTACAGCGTTTATATACTCCATACTCCCCTCTTGTAGTGTGGGGCACTGATCAGTTGGATGACTTATGTTTGAACATATCCTGCATACTTTCACTTGTGCCTATCCACCTACAATCTATATCACAAAAGATGTTAGTTCATCTAGATGATGTTCAATAGATGAAGTACTTACCTTATTTACTCACCGAACATCATTATGAGTGCTGAATTGTTGTGTATTAGTAGCCATTTGCTTAAGCAAGATCCTAGCTTCAATAATCCTTCATAGACATATTGGATAAAAAATTGCTCCAGTATTTTATAAAGTGCACAACTGGCACATAACTTCTTAAAACACTCTCAGTACTCATAAAGAGACACGTCATTATATCGTTTGATGTCACCTTCCGAATACTTCTTGTCTTTGATGCCAGAAAATATTTTTTCCAAGAACAATCTCTTCTTCTAGTAGGTAAATCAAGCAATCAACCGTTCTCTACATCTTTAAGTGAGAACGGAAAAGTCCTCAATATGATCTCCTCGTCCATCACCCTAAGAGGCTTCATACTGAAACAAACCACATCGAGCTCCTTCAGATGCTTGTGTGCATCCTCACTTGCAAGATCATGAAAATTAGGTAATAAATGTTTTAATCCAGACTTTAACTCAAAAGTAACATGTTCAGCAAAATTTGGAAATGTAATGCATAATGGTCTTTGAGTCAGGTCTGGTATAGCTAACTCCCTCAGCATTCTCGGGTTTGCCATTGTGTCTTCAGATTTAGATTCTGATTCAACTACCAAAGTTGTTCTTGCTACCTTACGCAATCTCTGTAATGTTCTCTCGATCTCTGAATCAAGTTGCTAAAGTTCTCTATGAGGAGATCTTGTAACTACTATACATCAACACTCACAAACGTTTAAAATTAACAAATAACAAAAAATATTATAAACAAATGTATTCACAAAACACTAACTAAAATTAAAAAAAAATAAACTACCACACTCCTAGCAACAGTGCCAAAATTTAATAGCACATGTCGAGTGCACTGTAAAATTTAGCTAACTCTGTACACTAAAATTTGTAAGTGTGGCGAGTTAGGATCAAATCCACAAGGAATGTTCGGTTAATTTCCATAACAAAACTAATTGATGCAAGGAAAATACAAAAGGAGGTTTTGGGGATTTTAAGCAATTTAGAAAATAGAGTAAAAGCAAACTATCAAAAACAAATTAAAGCAAGCAATCGAAAATGATTAATGTTTCAAATATAAGTAAGGTTTGGTTCCAAGGTCAATCTTGGCCTAAACACGATTAAACATATCCCATCATCCTAATGTCTTCACACCTCTTTTTGGACTATTGCTCTGAGACTAATAGTACAATCTGCTAATCCCAGTTTTCCCTTAGGTTATGTTTAATTAAGATACGATTAATAATTAAACCTAGCTATTGAATAACTTAGGATACAATCTCTAGATTCAATCTAGTAGTTGTATTGAGAAGTGAAAAATGATCAATATAGGCAGTAACCTTACACGTTAGTGTTATCTAACCTAAGTTATGTTGTTCTTAACAATTCGAGACCATTAGATGCTACTAACAACATCAAATGTAATGATTATGGACTACATTCAACATTATAGCAATAGTTTCATAATAGAACTATCCAAATAATGTATTAAGATCATTCATACAAAAGCCCGATTCAGTCAGCACAAACAACATAACAATTCGAAAAGAGATTAACAATGTTAACAAGATGAAAAAACTTCACCGTGACTTGACTACGATATCACCATTAAATTTGCATTGGGAAGTTAGCCCTTCATCACCTTCTTCAAGCTCCAACCATCAACCATTCTCACCATTGCCTCTATCTGTGTTGAAGAATGAAGAGAAATGAAAGAAAACCCTTTCAACTAGGTTATGTCTCGAATGAAAACCCTTTTAGCTAGTTTATGTCCTGAATGACTTATTTGTTCATCGCTAAAACAATTTCCTTTATAGAATAAAACTAGGTTTCTGTGGATAGGTGTCCCTTCTCTTACTAGTGTGCAATTGGGCTCATGGATGTGACATGCCTTGTCACACCTATTAGTGTATGTATAACACCTATGATACGGCTTGTCACAGTGGTGACAAGCCTCTCACTATCTTGAGAGGTGATGCACAGGGGTGAGAGAAGCTCTCACGCCCATGCCGACCAATATCTGGTTGTGAGATGGTCTCTTCACTCTTCATTCTTCATGTTCTTCGTTCACACTCTATCTTGTCTTTTCTTCTTTTAATCCTCTTCTTATTCATGGTATATGAATGAATAGAGTATGGAAATTAAGAAGATGGCTTTAATGAACATGCTTTTGGGTCACTTTAGCTCCTTCACTTCTGAAATGTACCTAAAATCAAATATGAGCTAAAGTGAGTATCTTAAGCATTTTTAAGGCATTAATCACTAAGTGTAATAAATCAAATGAATCAACATTTAAATACATATCAGCCGACGTCCTCGTCGGTAGCCAATGTGTCGAATTTGTCTAACATGTTTGTTCTTGGCTACTTACTCCTAAAGTTGGTCGATGACCAACTTTTGCCTTGCAAAAATCTAACAAAACATGTTGAGTAAATGTATACCAAAATCACACACCTATGCATGCTATTTTGTCAAGATTCTGTGGTGGCAACCCTTGCTAGTAACTTTTAACTTCAATCGCTAGCGAAGCTCTTTGATATCGATGAAACAATTAAATATAGTACTATAAGTTAATTTCAAGTCCCTTATCACCACCAAAGGCAGTTGATATGAACCCCTACTGACTCCCTTCGATATGAAACCATCATATTTACTCATCTGAGGTCCTAGAAGTCTCACTTCTAGGTGTCTTTTCTACCACCAATGGATTGAAAATAGTTATTTCATTGTTGCCCTCCTCCTCAACCGATTACGCATTCAACTTCGTCTTTCTTGGACATTCCCTTGCATAATGCGGTCCACTGAATATTAGTATAATTTTAAGCAGTATGCACATTTTTACCTTTCTCATTTTGCCTAACGAAATTTTGCTCCAACAGCTTTGCCATTCTCATTACTAATAAAAACTTTTCCTTGTGTTTATTTAATCATAAATCCATCAGTTAAACAGCAACAACAATAACACTTTATGAGGTCTTAAACACCTTGCCTTCATAGTTCAATTTGTGCCCAAGACTGAAGTCTTGATAGGAAGTTAAATAGCTTGTCTTATTCTAACATGTTGCGAATATCTAGCATCAACTAACTGAATGCCTTGACATAATTCCAAACTTTTCCATCATGTTGTAACTTTATCAAGGCTTCCCTCACCATCCAAAAGGTATTACAAGGCAAGAATTGGTCCTTTAGGCCCCACAATAACACATTATATGCATCAATTTATGGATGACTTGTATTTAGATTGTCATCCATCCTTTCATTCCACTATAACTTGGCATCACCAACTAAGTACATAGTAGCTAGCATAACTTTGTCTCCTTCCAGCACCCTTTCCATAAGAAAATACTCCAACATCTTTGCATCTTGAACACCATCAAAGTGATTTGGTTCTATGACTTTAGGCCTTATTCATCTCCCTTTGTTGTGTTAGATAACATTGGTGCGAGGAGTGCCAATGCATCTTCCATCATTGACACTCTCCTATTTTCCTCTCTCGTAATATCATCCAACCATTTATGGATGTGTTTCAATGTCTCAATTATTGAATCCAATCGAGCAGTCACGATGAACACCCTCTTCTTCTAAAATTGGTTTAAAATTTTGATCTAACCAAGCCATCCTTTCCCTTAATTGATCCATGTTTCCACCCACCATTTATCTCTTACATTCCCTTGCAAACCTTGCTTTGATATAAACTGTCAAGGTGTGATTTGAGCCTAGACAGATGCCTTCAAAGCCCTCATATTGCAACTTAATCCCTCATCTAAGATCTTAGTTAAATTCCACCAAACAACTTAAGTGCACTTCTCTTAATCAATTTGTCAAGCACCTTCTTTGAAGCATGTCGTCAAAGAGGTGTTAACCCCTTCAATTTCCACTCTTTAGAGACTTAGACAACTCTCTTTGAAAGGTTAAAAGTGTTTGAATAAATTATGACAATGCATGATAGTGAGTTTCAAGTGTACTACAAAATTTACCTATCTCTGCACATTAAAATTTGTAGTTGTGGTGAGTCAGGATCGTTTCCACAAAAAATATTCAGTTAATTCTCGTAGCAAAATTGATTGAAGCAAGGAAAATAAAAGTTTAGGTTTTACGCAATTTAGAAAATAAAATAAAAGTGAACTAGCAAAAATAAATTATAGTAAACAATCGAAAATGATTAAAGTATCAAATATAAGTAAAGTCTTTTTTAGGATCAATCTCAACCTAAACATGATTAAACACATCCCACCATCCTAACATCTTCACGCCTCTCTTCATACTATTAATCGGAGACTAATAATATGCTCTGCTAATTTTGGTTTGCCCTTAGGTTATGTTTAATTAAGATACAATCTTTAATTTAACTTAGTCACCAAACAACCGAGGATACAATCTTTAGATTCAATTTGGCAGCTGCATTAAGGAGAGGAAAATGACCAATATATGCAGTAACCTCACATGTTTGGGTTATCTAACCTAAATTACGTTGTTCTTAATGATTCAAGATCATTAGATGCTACTAAAAATCATCAAATGCAACGATTGCGGATTACATTCAACATTCTAGCAATAGGTTTATAATAGAATAATCCAAATAATATATTAAGATCACCTATACAAAAAACCCAGTTTAATCATAAAAAACAATAATAACAATCCAAAAATAAAGTATTGACATTAACAAGAGGAGATAGCTTAACCATGGCCCCGTTGATTTTATTATTGAATTGGCGTCAGGAAATTAGCCTTCCATCTCCTTCTTCAAGCTCTAAGCGTTGGCCATTATTGCCTCTGTTGGCGTTGAGCGGAAACGAGAAAATAAAGAGAAAACTCTTAAGTTAGGTTCTGTCCTGAATGAATTTTTGTGTCGTCAAAACATTACCCTTTATAGTTAAAAAACTAAGGTTAAAAAACTAAGGTTAAATGGGACAATTGTCCCTTCTCACACCCATGAGAATGGACAAGGGTGTGACTAGGTGTTATACTCGTGGCACACGTGTCATGGTTGTGACAATATCTCTCATGGCTGTGAGAGACCTCTCATGACCGTGAGGTGTTGCATGGGAATGTTTGACTGTGAAACTCTTCTTCTTTTGTTCTTTACTTCACATTCTATCTTGTCTCTCCTTCTTTCAATCCTCTTCTTCTACTTGCTCTATAAATCAATAGAGTATGGACATTGAGAAGATGGGTTCAATAAATATGTTTTTGGGTCACTTTAGCTCCTTCACTTCCGAAATATATCTAAAATCAAATATGAGTTAAAGTGAGTATCTTATGCATTTCTAATGCATTAATCACTAAGTGTATTAAGTTAAATGAATTAACATTGAAGCACATATCAAGTTCCTCCACAACTAGCTTTTGACCATCCTCGGGCAAATCGTCAAAATCAAAATCACAAACCAAAACTCTTACTTATTTTCCATATTTCCAAAAAATAGATAATCATAAATAAAGATGAATGACTTTCAAAACCTATAGCAATAACTCAACATCTAAAGCTTCTACTCTTGATCAATCAACATTCATCACCCTTAGAAACTGAGTATTCTAGAGGTGGACTTGGATAAAAGGTGTTTAAATAAGGTATTTTCATGGGTACACTCAAAAACCATTCATGATCATAACAATCAAAAACTTTGCATATCATTTCATTTCTCCACCATTAAAAGTCTCATGCATAATCAATAATCAAAGGACTTTTCTTGGGTTGTAATATGGGCAAGGGTAAGATGAGATATATTTTGAGTAATGTAACATAAAAGTCATCAAGCTAGTGAAGCAAAAATAACACTCAATGAGATATCATGTGCACAAGTTAACATTCATTCAAAACTAGCTATCGTTAGCTATGATGAATGCAACAATTATATTTCACAACTCAATTCAGCTCTCACACCATACCACAAGAACATAACACAAATAATGCTCCATCCAAAATAAGATCAGCCTTATATACAATATATTTAAACCACTCATTCAATACAACTCTAGGAGGAAAGACTAATCATAAATAACTTTGCAAAACATATGCATTTCCTTCTTAATATTTTTATTCAAACATTTCTTTTTTCTTTTTCTTTTTATTTTTTCTTTCTGTTCATTTAAAAATTGAAAGAAGCTACATCAACATGGGAATTCCATTGACAAGACATAAAATAGCATCCTAATAATAATAACCATCCCACACATATGCACACCCTCATACTTATACTTTTGTACATCCACAATCATTAATAATCAACAAATGCTCCACTAGCTTTAAGGCTTGGGTAGGATAATTAGTTAGGTTTAAAAGTATGTAATGTGGTTTATACAAAAGAAAAGGCTAATAAAGCTCACAGGGGGTTAACAAAGAAAATTTCATATAAACGGGTAGGCTATTTGGCTAATGTAGCTTGTAAATAACAAAGAATGCCTAATTATTTTCATGAAATGGCATGTGATAAAAATGTGATCTTGGATAGAAAATCAAAGCAAAGTTAAGATGTAAATTCCATGAAGGTCACACATAACAAAAGATAGTGAGACTGATATGGATGTGTCAGTCTAATACGACTCAAACTCTCATCGATTTTTGTCTACCACTAGTCACCGCTCTTCTAAGGATAATGCACATTAACCAATCACAAGAGTAAAAGTACATGCTAAAGTTGCCATTGAGTTTTCTAGTCAATTTATACTCTAGTTATGTAATCTTAGAAGCAATAGAAAATAAGAAATTTTTTATTTTGTTAGTTTGATTTTGAAAACTGCCTAAAATGCCACATAAGCTACAATTAAGCTCAAAACATGCATAAAAACTAAGATCCCCACCCCGACACTTAAAACTTACATTTCCCTAACGTAACAACTATGCATTTTCATGCCTGTGAGAATGGACTCACAGTTGTGAAATGTGGCACACTTTTCATGGTTATGACTACACCTCTTATAGTCATGCCCATGCACACTGATGTTTGGACATGAAACTCTTCTTTTATTCTTTACTTCGCACTCTATCTTTTTCTTCTTTTATTCTTTACTTCACACTCTATCTTCTCTCTTCTTTTTCAATCCTCTTCTTCTTCTTCTTTCATGAATCAGTAGCGTATGGACATTGAGAAGATGGCTTCAATGAATATGCTTTCGGGTCACTTTAGCTCTTTCACTTCTGAAATATACCCAAAATCAAATTTAAGCTAAAGTGAGTATCCTAAGCATTTCTATGGCATTAATCACTAAGTGTAATAAATCAAATAAATCAACATTTAAGCACATATCATTGCACAAACACGAGCACAACTAAATCTATACAATAGAAAATGTAGAAGTCTCACTTTACTATTTAGACATTTCATCAAACAGGTTCTGTATCTTCGGTTTTCTTGTGTTTTTGGGCAGTAAACAATAAGGAATTAAATCATATATGAGTAAAAAAAATTTATTGATGTCTTCACAACAAAGGTTACACGACATAATGGATGAAAAAAGGTAGATTCCACCACTTTTCCACCCTACAACACACATATAATACTTTTGGATAAGATCCAACAAATTTTCACCAATCATGTTATATTATCATGGGCAAAAGGGTCACTTTTAACCACAAATTTTGCACTAACTGACAAGTATGACCCAAACATTTGGATGTTAACAATTTTAACCCTAACATTTAGAAAACGTCAAAGTTTAACCCCATCTTAACAAAAAATTTAAACAATTCTGTTAAGTGCCAAGTTAATGCTGACTTAGGACTTGAAAAATGTTTTTATTAAAATTAGTGGGCTCCTGTCTGGAACCTTTAACCCTAACATTTAGAAAACGTCAAAGTTTAACCCTATCTTAACGAAAAATTTAAACAATTCTATTAAGTGCCAAGTTAATACTGACTTAACACTTGAAAATGTTTTTATTAAAATTAGTGGGCTCCTGTGCCACGTTAACACTGACGTGGCAAGCTGGAACCCAAATTTTAATTAAATAAAAGAAAATATTAATTTTATTGTTAAATGTGGGACCCAACATTTTTATTAAATGTTTAACATACCTTAACCCACCATTTTTGTTAAGCAAAGGGATTAGATTAATGGTAAACAAAATGACATACTATTTCTATAAAATTTCTCCGACCACTCTCCCTCATCGTATTTTTTTTAGCTTGCCATTTACTTACTCTGTTTTCTTTCTATGTTAGTGGGTAATATGTGATTATAGGGATTTTCATACTCCCTCCCCTCACGAGCTTGAGTTACTGGCAGGAGAGATTTTTCTCAAGTTTCTGTTGCTAGTCGCATTATGAAGCTAAGCTTAGAGATCTGCAAAACCCATATTAAGGGAAGAATGATAGGTCTGGCGGGGTTAATTGCATTGCTAAAAGTCTCAACCATTAGAACATTTTGTTTCATTATATGAAGAGGTTGGATATGTTTTGGTTAGTGCTTTAATGCTTAAATACGATCCTTTGGCCAAGATATCAATCATACCCTATGGCTAAGCTAGTGGTTTTACAATTTTTGCACCAAGTTAGGAGAGGTTAGAGTTTGGATTGTATAGCAAAAGCTACTTAGAGAACCAAATGGCTATTGCACATGGTGGAAGATCAGTCATAGATCATCCATGAACTACCTTTTGTTATATAAACTACTAATACGCAGTAGAAAGTGGTTGTGATTTTATTAAATCCTCTATTAGCTATTTGAAATTTTAATTTTAATTTGATATGCTTGTTAAATGCTCGTGTTCGACATACAAAAATCACAGGGCCTCATTTACATGATGACATGTTTTTAAATTGCAATCGCAATATAACCTGCAATATGTAATTTAAGACTTTAGATGACAAATTTCCACCATATCCTTATGCAGGATCACCAAGGAGGTAATTTTTGGTAAAGAAAAATGTTGGATCGGAAAATAAAACATGCAGTGATTTGGAAGAAATGGTAGATTTCAAAACTTTTTAGAAATCAAAATTTTAGCGGAAGCAATATATCCAAATCAACATGCATAGCCACACATGATACGGTATAAGGAAAAACATTTGCATTATCACAAGATGGAAAATATTACCGACTCCTTCATTATAGCTTTAACTCCTTGCTGTGTTATCCTATCCTTGGCAATGTATCCTCTCCTAGGTGATGTATCCTCTTCACCGTATTGTATCCTCTTCTTGACATTGTATCCTCAACCAATCCAATCTATCACTTGTTCTTCTTGGACAACTTGGTTAACAAGACCCTTTGGTGGGAAAGGAGAAGAAAACTTTGAAGGAGATTTTTCTTAAAAGAAAGTAGCCAAAAAATGAGACTCTCTCATGCAATTTTCTGCTCACCATTCAAGATAGGAGAGAGAGAATCAAAACAATGTAAGAACCCTTTCTTACACCCCCTCAATTTCGATTAATCCTAAAGGAAAGAAAAAATTTACATCAAATGCATCACTTCTTTTTTAATCAATTATAAAGAAGCCAATAAATGAAACTCTTTTCATTTTTCTTTAATATGGCTATATGAAAAGACTATTAGCCTAAATATGACATACCAATTTTGATTTTTGATGATGAAAGAAGGAAGATGGTCCATCAAATGTACCTCTTTCTTTTTTAATCCAATGAATGCCAATAGGTTACATGTTATCATTAAAAGACCACCATTAAACCATTTAATGATAAGGTTATTACTCCATTTAATGATAAT
>JANZXP010000003.1:16482545-16499572 GCA_027576715.1 Erythroxylum flavicans
TCCCAACCCTATTAATATCACCTTTGATGGCTCCAACTATGATCTTTGGGCTGAGGAAATGTGTAGTTTTCTTAAGGGAAGGCTTCTTTGGCATATTGTTATTGGAGAAATACCCAAACCCACTCAAAAGAAAGATGAAGATATTGACGTATTCACCGAGCGGTTAGTGACATGAGATGGTATGAATTATCAAATCTTAATATGGTTTTGAAATACATGTACCAAAGCCATCAAACTTGACTTTCGACGGTTTGACACAGCTCAAGAGGTATGGAATTTTCTGAAAAATCATTACTTTGTATCAGATGATGTCCATCGATTTTCAGCTTTACAGGAGACTTCATAGAATGCAACAACAACCTAGACAAACAATACACAGTTATGTATCTGAATTACAAGAATTTTGGAATCAACTAGCAGTTGGAGATCCTATCTGGCCTAGTCTTGATGCTGTTGCGCTCTATGCAAATCTTCGAGATCGTTAACATATCTGGCACTTGCTTATGACTCTCAAGGATGATGTTGAACCCATTCGCAACTCTCTTCTTCATTAAAGAACTCTATCAAATCTTAACACTGTCATTAAGGAGCTCATCTCAGAAGAAAGTCGTCTCAATATGCTCCGCCTTGAAAAATTTGTCACATCTACTAATGTTATCCTTGCAACTCAGACCCCATCTCAGTTCCCTCAAAATTCTGGTAAGAAGTATTATAAAGGATCTTGTAGCTACTGTAAAAAGTACAGACATCACATCTCTGAATGTAGAAAGGGGCTCAACAGAACTCTAGACAAGGGTGTTCTTCTAAATCTCCCCATCTTGCTTCCACTGCTGTTGCTATTGAGGGGCTTATAAAAAACACTTTTCCCAAATTCTCCTTAAAAGATGTCCATGTCCTTCTTCAACAACTTCAACCAGATTCTGGTACAATTTCCTCCTCTGCCCTATCTATCACGTCAGATACTTCAAAGTCTTGGTATCTTGATTCTGCCTGTTGTAATCATAAGAAATCTGATTCGTCTATCCTTGAATCTTTAACAACACCATCTATTCCACATATTGTTCACATTGCTGATAATTCTACTATGCATGTACAACATATAGGCACTGTTCACACTTCTACCTTACATTTACCTAAAACCTTTCTTGTTCCCAAACTCTTATTAAACCTTATTTCCGTTGGACAATTATATGAACTTAGTGTTAACTTATGTTTTTCAAGTCATGTCAAGACTGAGCAATTTAATTGCGTGCCTTGTCAACTTTCTAAACATCATGCTTTACCATTTTATAACAATGATTCTATCTCTTTAGCACCTTTTGATCTAATTCATTATGATATTTAGGGCCCGACACCTCATGAAACTATGAGCGGTATGAAATATTATGTGATCTTTATTGATGAATTTTCCCGCCATACATGGATTTATCTAATGTGCCATATATCTGAACTATTCTCCATTTATTCTCGCTTTGCTAATATGATTCACACTCAATTCTCTTGCAAGATTAAAGTTTTTTGGACTAATAATACAGTGGAATACAAAGATACCAACTTTCTCCACTTTTTAAATCAACAAGGAACCATCATTCAAAGATTTTTCCCAAACACATCTCAACAAAATGGTCGGGCCGAATGCAAACATAGACATATTCTTGACACTACTTGAGCCCTTCTTTTATCATCTTCCTGTCCTGAAAACCTTTGGGGAGAAGCAGCCTTTACTGTTGTCTATACTATCAATTGTATTCCTTCTAATATCACTCCTTATGAGCGTTTATTCAATCTTGCTCCTGATTATCAATCTCTTAAAGCCTTTGGCTGTGCATACTTTGTTCTCTTACAACCTCATGAACACACCAAACTTGAACCTAAAGCACATTTATGATGTTTTCTAGGGTATGGGGTAGAACATAAAGGATATAGATGTTGGGATCCACTATCTTAAAGACTTCGAATCTCTCGACATGTCACCTTTTGGGAACATAAAATGTTCTCCACAATATCAAAATTTCGAGTCAGTGAGCCCACACGCAAATTTTTTTCTGACCTTACCATATCTTTGTTTCCTGATATTTCTTCTGTAGATCCATCTTCTAGCTCTCACAGTTCAACCCAACCGACGACTGATCCTATTGTATCTTCTCTGACTGTAGATCCTCTATCACCAAATAACCCTTCCTATAAATCTATTGAGCCTCCACAACCCCTTCGTCAATCCTCTCAAGTAAGTCAACCCTCCAATCGTTTTGAAGACTTCCATATTTATTCTACTATTGTTTCTCTGTATAAACCTCGCACATATCGCGAGGCCAGCTCTAATCCCTTATGGCAGTAAGCAATGACAGAAGAATTATAGGCTCTCTCCAATACCAACACTTGGGAGTTAGTTGATCTACCTTCAGATAAGTCTGTTATTGGTTCTAAATGGGTCTACAAAATCAAGACTCGGGCTGATGGTTCAGTTGAAAGATATAAGGCACGATTAGTTACAAAGGGGTTTACTCAAGAATATGGAGTTGATTATGAGAAAACCTTTGCTCCAGTATCTCGTCTGACATCAATCTGTAGCCTTATTGTCGTAGCAGCAAGTAAGCATTAGGACTTGTTTCAGATGGATGTCACAAATGCCTTTGTTAATGGTAATCTTCAAGAAGAAGTATACATAAAACCTGCACCTAGGTATGGCCATCCACTTAATAAAGTTTGTCATCTTCGCAAAGCCTTATTGGTCTCAAGTAAGCTCCTTGAGCATGATTTGCTAAATTCAGCTCTACCATCAATCATCTTTGCTTCACATCTAGTTCTTATGATAATGCCTTGTTTATCTACAAAACAGATTAAGGGTGTACTCTTCTCCTTCTATATGTTGATGATATGATAATCACTGGCGATGACACTCAAGGAATTACCACTCTTAAATCTTGTCTTCATCAACAATTTGAAATGAAAGATCTAGGTCCTTTGAGCAATTTTTTAGGCCTTGAAGTATCTTCTGATGATTCGGGTTATTACTTATCTCAAGCCAAGTATGCTATTAATCTTATCTCTTGTACTGGTCTCACTGATACTAATATTGCTAGCACTCCACTTGATTCTAATGATCATATCTCTGCCACTGATAGAACACCTCTGAGTGATGGTACACTTTATCGACAGCTCGTTGGGAGTCTTATATGTCTTACTGTCACTCGCCTAGATATCGCTCATACAGTTCACATTGTCAGTCAATTCATGTCTGCATCATGTACAACTCACTTCACTGTTGTTCTTCGTATCCTCCGCTATATTTGAGGTACTCTGTTTCATGGAATCCACTTTAGTCATTCATCTTTACTGGATTTACGTGCATAATATGATGCTGACTAGCCTGGGGACCTAACTTATTATCGATCTACCACTAGATATTGTTTCATTCTTGGCACATCTCTCATTTCTTGGCGTAGCAAGAAGCAAACAATTGTTTCTCGTTCAAGCACTGAGTTAGAATATTGAGCCCTCGCTGACACTACCTCTAAACTTTTATGGTTACGATGGTTGCTTCAAGACATAAGTGTCACATTTTCTTCAGTAGTTCCTCTCTTCTGTTATAATTATAGTGCCATACAGATTGTTCACAATGATGTCTTTCATGAACGAACTAAGCACATCGAGATCGATTGTCATCTTGCGCATCATCATGTGCTTTATGGAACTACACAACTTGTTCCAATATCATCTCAAGCACAAATTGCTGATCTGTTTACTAAATCACATCCGCATCGACACTTTCATGATCTTCTCTCCAAACTCAAGTTATCATTGTCACTACCATCTTGAGTTTGAGGGGGGATATTAACGTATAATCACACAATATCTTTTAGTCAACCAAATCCCTGTAAATTAGCATTTATTTTTGCCTAAGATCATGTACATTAATGATGTATTTTATTATGTTGATTTATTACTTTACTTAGAGATATTTACAATGTATAAATAGGAGGATGTAGGTCTCTTCTAATACACGAAATATGCAAACTTCTTCTCCAATTCCTTCTGTCATTCTCTATTTCTACACTTCAAATCTTCTCTTTTCATCTTGTTTTATATTTGGTTGTATGTTATAAGAAAAAATATTTTGCTAAAATATGTCTTTTTACAACACAAAATTTAATGAAAATTTACGTGAAGTTTCAGTAATGATATTTGAAGAACATGATAGAAATATCAAATATCTATGGACAAGGAGGAATCTTCAAACGACCACTTAAAATATCAATAGACATCATTTTAATTTTATTTAATGAGACTGATAATTGACTAAACAAACGTCCTACCAATCTCATAGTACTCACATCCATGGTTTTGTACTGGTCACTACCTGCCAACGATACTCAAAACATAAGTATCCTATTAGTTAGGCTTATCGGTGATATCCAAAATATGGAAATTTACAGGATTGAATTGTAATTTTAAAATTTTATAAATTAAATTAAAAAAACAAAGAATACCTAAAGCTAAAGACACTTCAGCAACACACATTTTCTCTATTCTTTTCTTATTTTCCCACCCTTTATACTTCTTTAATTATTAATATCAATTTATTTAAAAATTTTCAAAATTCAAATTTTTATAGCAGTAAAAGTAAAGAAATTATTGTTGGTTTGCTTATACTTATGCTTGGAACAATACGACTTTTATGAATTTCTCTTCAAATATCACATTAATTTATATTTAAATTCTTTTAGTAATACTAAAAAAAGAATAAGAAATTATTACTTTGCTCATACTCTCAATCATATTATTATAAAATTTCTTTGTACTTGAGATTTCTTCATAAATAAAATGATAAAATTTCATATTTAATAAAATTATAATAACATAATTATATCTACAATTATATATATTACATAAGGAAAAAATATTTTCTTTTCTTATTAATTTTGAATGTTAATATGAACAAATGAGTGTGTGTGTGTGTGAATTAAAATTTTATATTGTACTGATCATTATAAGATATATTTGTATGAAAACGTTATCTTTTTAAATTTTAAGGTTTCATAAATTTTTAATTAAGACAAATTTATAATAAATTTTAAATTGTAAATAATGTGTTTAGAGGATTATTTTTATTTTGTATCAAAATACTTGCATTCATTCTTTGCAAAAATAAAGAAAAATTTCTATTTCTGTAATTTAGTTTAAATTTGTTCCAAACAAAGGTTTAAATATAGTTATGTAATATAAATTTTTAGATAATAATTACTAATAATAATTTAAAATTATCTAGGTGTTAGTGATATATTAATTAACTATAATTTGTAAGATTTTTAAACTTGTAATTGTTAGTTCTATAAAAATTAATGAGTTTAACAATAGAATGATATTCTCTTTAGAATTAGAGAGAAGTTTCAAATTTTCATTTCTTATCTTCATTTAACTTATAATTGATGTGTATGTTGAATTCTATATAATGCAATATAAAAATAACTGTAAATGTTTTTTATTTCAGGTTTTATTTTTAGTTGATTACTTCCTCAATACGAACTTTTGTTGTAAATTGTAATATTTAGAAAGCTATCTATATTTATTATTCTTTTTATTTGATATTTTGATGTAACGTTATTTTATTATACGATCAATTTGTAATATTTTAAGTAATTTGTATTATCTTTTTTTAATATTTGTATTATCTATTTTCATATTAATTGTAGTTATCATTTATATGTCAAATATGTGAAAAGTAATATTAATAAAATTTAATAGATTGTTTTATTTTAATTAATTTTTATTATTATGATTTTTAGAGACATAGTTGATATAAAATTATAAATTATATAGTACAATATATTGAGAGATTATTTTGTAATTTTAAAAATATCAAAGACCATACTATAAATTTTAAAATTATTTGACATGATATCGAATATTGATCGATGTTGATAAAATACCATATCATAATACCAATATGGTATTTATTCGTTGCATTGCTCCCATCTCTGCTATGCTCTTTTGAATTGCAATACGTGAAGTCGTTAGTTAAGCCGGTTATTATACTGTGCGAAACACATTAATAGTCAATGGAAGTTATTTCAGGTATTGTGCATTGACAACTCCTAGAAATCTTGAAACTAATTCCTTTCCATTTACCCAAATAAGAACTTTGCCGTGTCGACAAACAAAACTATCCTGAGCACATATTTTCTTTGTTTTATTGAACTCGTTATTTTCTAATATCTATCATCACTTGTCCATTAGATTTACTATTTCAGTATCATATTTAGGGAAGTTTTGACATTAACTAATCATTGAATTTGCGAATATCACGTCAGAAGTGTATAATCTTCATTTAACTATGATTTATCCTAAATTCTAAGATATTATACAATACATGTGAAAAAAATTTATTGGTAATTATGAGAAAACTTGGAACATCATCATCATCATTATCAGAGTCAGTCTGAAGTCCCGCAATTAAGCAGGGTCTGAAGAAGTCTGATAATACGCAGTCTTATCCCTATATAGTAGAGAGACTGTTTTCGATAGACTCACAATGCAAATGAGATAATAAAAGAGTGATGCATGATAAAGAGTAAATAGGTAAAACTTGCGCGCTAAAAGATAATGAAAAATAGCAGTACACTAAATACATAAATAAACAGAAATAAATAACCAAAGGATATATCTGATATGATGTTCAAATCTGTTAGTACCCGATAAGCTGTCAAGTTTGGCTCGTCTTTTTTCTATTAAAGCTAAGAGTCCTTACTCAGAACTCTGAGGGTATGACAATCCGATAGTTGCCGACGACGTAGCACGAGCGGGAAGGTAGACTTCTCTTGATAACTTACTCAACTATTTTGGTGAATGTTAAAGACTAATCCT
Organism: Erythroxylum flavicans; assembly: GCA_027576715.1. NCBI lineage: Eukaryota > Viridiplantae > Streptophyta > Magnoliopsida > Malpighiales > Erythroxylaceae > Erythroxylum > Erythroxylum flavicans. The sequence goes on from JANZXP010000003.1 coordinate 16,489,410, forward strand.
TTACCCTTATCCGATCACGCCAGACTTTCCTATTTCTAGTCACTACCTCAATAAGGGCTAAGTCTGACATATCTTTCTTGATCATCTCCTTCGAGTTCTTATATGGCCTCCCTTTTCGTCTCGTGGAACAACATGATATGGATATAATTGCCAAGCAGTGCACGTTCTCATATGTAATTGAAACTAAAAGAGTAAGTGAGAGAGTTAATTTGGTAGGTCAACAAATTGGAACCTTTTAATTAGAAAAAAATGACCATCCAAAGGGAAACAGCCAAAGAATTGGAATGTAAAATTAGAAAGACTACTTTAGTTTGACTTTCTTTTAGCTTTTATGTGCTTTTAATGCACCCTAACAATATAAGTCGAGTTGTGCAGTTACGAAAGTCAAATATATATATACATGCTGAAGATGTGTTTATCTTTTCTTTCTTTCATTTTATATCATTAATAAGTTCGGACACATATGTGTGAACGATCAGCGACTAATAGCTATCTCTAGGTTTCTCCCTTCAACTTCATTAGCTGTAACTTTCCATGCGTTTATAATAGCACATATATGGATGGGGACTACAAACACATGTTAATTTTCTTCTCTTGTAGAATCAACCGTATGTGTAATATATATGTCCACGTAACTTGTAGGATGTACATAAGATTTGTAATATATAATCCCTCAGACCGGCTATCTCATATATAACAACAAATGTTTGGCGTCTTGAAGTAAGTTTATGAGAAAATTATGTGAAAATATATTCTTGGGGTCACAAACCAAGCAATAGTAGATGGTCATTGAGATTAAGTCATTATTAAGTCTATGATATGGGTGAATAAATAACGACATTAATTTACAAGTTAAGTGGGCGTTGAGCGACGCGAGTCTCTCATTAAATCCTCTCATCTGCCTCCTTCATTGCCTAGCCAGGTCGCCTTTATATCCCCACCCTCCTCTCACTTCCTCTCCTCACCTACTACACACAATTCTCTCTCATTTTCTGTTCTTTGCTCTCCACCAAAACAACTACTAAAGCTCTTTTCTTTTTGCTTTCTTTTTTTAGAGCCTGCGGTGCGTGTTTCACTTGCTCCAAACCATGCCTCCAATCTTGCCAGAATTCTCCAACTCCGTCAAGCTCAAGTATGTCAAACTTGGGTACCAGTATCTTGTCAATCACATTCTTTATCTTCTTCTAATACCTGTAATGTTTGGTATTTCCATCGAGGTTCTTCGTTTAGGTCCCGATGAAATCTTGAACCTATGGAGATCACTTCATTTTGACCTTGTACAAATTCTTTGCTCCTCTTTCTTCATCATCTTCATTACCACTGTTTATTTCATGTCCAAGCCTAGGACCATCTACCTCGTTGATTATGCCTGTTACAAGCCACCGGTCACTTGTCGTGTTCCTTTCTCCACATTTATGGAGCATTCCAGACTTATTTTGAAGGATAAACCAAAGAGTGTGGAGTTTCAGATGAGAATTCTTGAGAGATCTGGTCTTGGTGAAGAAACTTGCTTGCCTCCTGCAATTCATTATATCCCTCCCAAACCAACCATGGAGGCCGCGAGAGGGGAAGCTGAGCTTGTCATCTTCTCTGCCATGGATTCAGTTTTCAAGAAAACAGCCCTTAAACCTAAAGACATAGACATTCTCATCGTCAACTGTAGTCTTTTCTCTCCTACCCCATCTTTATCCGCTATGATAATCAACAATTATAAGCTTAGGAGCAACATTAAAAGCTTCAATCTTTCTGGGATGGGTTGCAGTGCGGGTCTTATCTCAATTGACTTAGCTCGCGATCTTCTCCAAGTTCATCCAAATTCAAATGCTGTTGTTGTTAGCACAGAGATTATCACACCAAATTACTACCAAGGTAACGAGCGAGCCATGCTTCTGCCAAACTGTCTCTTCCGGATGGGAGGTGCCGCAATTCTTCTGTCCAATCGCCCGTCAGAAAGTCGGAGATCAAAGTACCGTTTGGTCCACGTTGTTCGAACTCACAAAGGTGCTGACGACAAAGCTTACCGTTGTGTATACGAAGAGGAAGACAAAGAAGGTAAAGTGGGGATTAATCTTTCAAAAGATTTGATGGCCATTGCTGGAGAGGCACTGAAATCAAACATCACAACTATAGGGCCTTTAGTCCTACCAGCATCAGAACAACTCCTGTTTCTTCTAACACTCATTGGACGCAAAATCTTCAACCCCAAATGGAAGCCATATATTCCGGACTTCAAACAAGCTTTTGAGCATTTCTGTATTCACGCTGGGGGCCGAGCAGTGATTGATGAATTGCAAAAGAACTTACAGCTATCAGCAGAACACGTTGAGGCTTCAAGAATGACATTGCACCGTTTTGGAAACACATCGTCGTCTTCTCTCTGGTACGAGTTGAATTACATTGAATCAAAGGGAAGAATGAGGAGAGGAGATAGGATTTGGCAGATAGCATTTGGAAGTGGATTCAAGTGTAACAGTGCGGTTTGGAAGTGTAACAGAACGATCAAAACACCAAATGATGGGCCTTGGGCTGATTGCATCGAAAGGTACCCAGTTCACATTCCAGAAATTGTTAAGCTCTGAGATGCTTCATCATTAGTGGATTCTACTTCTTTGGGTTCTCGGTGTCTGCTAAACGTACTTAGGGGTCAGAAATTTGAACTCGTTTCTCGACTGTATTCTTGGTATGCTGTTATCCCTGTCACACCATATTACCCTATTTACCACTCACTCCATTTTTTTAAAAATATTTTATACCAAAAAATGGCGTGTATACATATATATGCCCTTGAATGAATTGATATCACTCGTTTAAGGAAAACGGATCAAGACTGTTGTTTTTCTTTGGGTTTCATGACCAAGAAAAGAAAGGTGGTGGAGTTGCCTGGGCATTGCGAAAAGAATATGAATAGATATGGGAATTATAATTTTTCTGCTGCGTGCTAGCAGAGCAGGGTGATAGGCGATAGAAAAACGATAGAGGTACATTTCTGTTAAATTATAAAGTTCCTACCTGCCCAGCAGTTTACCGATTATGCCCATACCTCATCTCATAAGATCGCCCCGTGTCAGTTAATTTGACGATAAGTATAATTTGTGAGTCTAAGAGTGAGGACCACTAGTAAGAATAGACCTCTCTCAACAGTACTTTTAGAAGGACTTTCTAATTTAATGAATTAGTTACAAAGTCAGCTGCATGGATAAGCTTAATGAGGCAGATGACCCACTTTTCAATTTGAGAAGACAAATGAAATGTTCGTTGGACCATATATGTGACATGAATTTTACGTAATCATGTACATGCATAAATAGGCTGAAGAAATAAACGTGAAGTTTTTATTGCGGAAATAAATACCAAAATTCCTTAATCATAAAACTGCAGTGGAACTCACTTTACCTAAAAAAAATTAAGTAGGAGGAGAGCTGATTTATTAGCAAGAAGCTGGATAGAGTCGACTTATCTAAATCCATTTATGGTAAGACTCATTTCCACAGCCTTTTCTGTTTAGATCATAGTATCACTGAAATTTCAATAGGCATCAAATTTAGGTCACTAAATTATCTCTTTAAATTCAACAATTTTTTAAAAAAGGTGGAGGAATACGAGATCAATTAGATTCAAGTCGTTTTAAAACCAACCTTTAGAAATCATTATCAAGAGCAATTGGATTGATAACCTTTTTGAAATTGAAAGTACAAATTTTTACACCCTCACCAAGATTTCACTAAATACACTCAAAGTGTTTAGGGTGAAAAATGTAAGAATCATTAAAGCAATGCATAAAAGGATTCTTAACTATAAGATTGCAATAAAATTATTTCTTCATTACTTATAAGTAAATTAGAAACAAAAATCAAAAGGTCTTATTACATGGTTTTAATTAGGTTAGGATATGATAAAGATAATAAGGATGATAAAATTGAAGGAAATTTACATAAATAAAATTTTATGAAACTTATTTCTTCACAATATACGTCCTTTACACTATAATTCTACTGGTACCATAACTGTAACATTTTTCTATATATACATATGAGCATTTATCATGTACCAACAGTTAAATAAATATTGGACCTTTTCAAAATTTTAAGTTTCAAGTAATCAAGTAAATGTAAATAGCATTCATGGTTCAAAATAAAAAGGCTTCAAGAAAAATAAGGTAAAGGCTAAAAATGTGATTATAATAATTAAATGAAAGGCTAAGTCTAAAAATTGGTTACACCCAAGCGATAAAATATGGTAGGATGATGACAAGAAATAGGCTAAAAAAAGGTTTAATTTAAATGCCTTTTTTATTTCAATGCTTCTAATTTAACAAATGTGATCTTAATATGAATAATAAAAGCAAAATTTAGAATTATCTAACTATGCATGATAACGTACATAAAAGAATAAAAGAGCTTAAATAATGATGCTCTTAGGCTCAAAAAATCATAAAAATGATCTTGTGCATAAATGATATGCAATTTTCATTCAAATTGATTATCTTAATGATTACTAAAAATATAAATTATTAAATCAGGTTTATTTTTACTTTCATCCTTTTCCATACTAATTCAATTCTATAATCAATAATAATCTAAAGTATTTTGGATAGATTTTAACTAACTCAGGATATTAGTTAATAAGATTTAATAAATAAGATTATAATAAACTTAAGAAAATTAAATTTTGTTCCCCACAGTTAAAATTGTACATTGTCCCCAACATACACAATATAAGCACATAAAAAACAAAAATAAAATAAGAACAAAAATTGAGAAGGATTTATTAGTACTTCCCTAAATAAGAATATGTATATAGTCCTAAAGTGAAGAAGATCCATTATATTTTATATACATCCAGTCTTGCAAAACATAAACAAAAAGAATAAAAAGATAAAAGAAAATAAGAAAGAAAATAAAGAAAGAACACGTGAATAAAATTATCATAACACAAATAATAAATTACCTGTTCAAACAAAATAAAAGATAAGAAAATTAGGAAAAATGAAAAAACCAAATATAAGCATCCCTTAATCTTGTGGTGAATCTGGCATATCTATCAAAGGAGGGTCCTTGAGTCTTATAGCCTTATACTACCGTGTAACTGAAGACGATGCAGTCGCTCCAGATGGTGGAGATAGGGAAGACATTCTAAGATGGCTTGCCATCTACGTTAATAGTTCTGCCTGCCATCTATCATGGGCTACTATGCATCTACCTTGAGCTTTGAGCTGCTCTATTCGCTCTATAATCTCTGCTTGTTGTACTCGAATAGTATGCAGAGTACCCAAGATTTTCCCCATGTGTTTCTCCAGCTAAGCTATCTTTAGTTGGTTCAGTTGTGGTGTCGACACCCTAGGTACTTTCAAACTAGCTTCCTCATGTACAACTCCTCCTGTCTGGGATGGTGGGGAGCTCGATTATGGTGACTGCTAAACTAGGTATGGATTCTTGTCTCCTTCGATGCGACTGGTTTATTGGGAAGCTAATTAGGCGGTAGCTGTCATGGCACCAACTAGTCGCATCGTTATTAGTCTATTGAAGATCTCCATCATTTGTGTAAACCTTGTCATATAAGGTCCATCATATATATTCTCTTTACTTTGATACCGGATGAATTGGGATAAAGCATGCTTAGATGTATTAGCGTCCGCTCACTCATACTCCACAAGTAGAACACATCGAAGTTCCTGAATGCTCTAAAATAGTCACCCGCTCGCTCAATGTATGACTCAAAATCTTATGTATGTATCTGATTGTGAGGTGTCGTAACTATGATGTCTTGGGTCTACTAAGGTCGTAGTCTCCGTCCTTACTAATAATGCTTTAGAATTAACGAGAAGACATCCTATAGGAGAAGTCTATCTGTAGTGCTACATAGTCTGGCATTCGTATGAATTCTTGGTCGTGTAACCCTATCGTGATGGAGAACTTTGAGTAGTTTATGTGGACCATCTCCCTCAATAACCAGAATTGGATCTTATTCGACCAATCCTAGTCGTAGTGGCCTTTTTGCATAAAGAACTTGGAGATCACCTCGAGCGTCAGCTCTCAATACGAGGGCTCCATATTCTCAAAGAATCGGGCCATACTCTAATGTTGATGAGGTATCAACCCTATTAGACCAAATTGACTTACTCTAGCGCCTCCCAGTCTATGCTTGTGCCTGGCTCGAACTTCTTCTCCTTTAGTTATTAATACTGCTCCTTATGGGCTATAACATTGAAGAGTAACATCAGAGGTCTCTCTGGTGGTTAGATTACGTCAGCTTGCTTTGTTATGGGCAAGATCCCCTCAAGTCTCTAAAGGAACCTTCTCCTCATTTTCTTTCCCTTAGTGCCTCTTTTGCTTGTTATGGTCTCGTCATTGTGCTTGAAACTTTAAATAAAAGTGAGAAAATTGCAAATAAGGTATAACAATATCTATTTCCCCATAATTATTTCTTATCATTACAAAATTGTTAAAATGTGAAAATGCAATAGAAAAGGAAATTAAACGAATAATGAAATCAAAAATAAATTATCTATCATAAATAAATAAATAGTTAATTAACTAACAGCCTAATAAATCATAAAATTGAAATTAAAAGCATTTTTTGAAGATATTGAGTTAAGTTAAGCCAACAAGGCATACAAGTTACAACACGTTATCATATCTAGCTGAGTAAACTCCCCCAATAGATGTTGTCAAGCTAAGAGCTAAGTAGAATTACATTAAGATATTCATCTCTTTACATAAGTAAGAAAGATCAAAAATTTCATCCGCTATTGAAGTAATTCATATCCCTAAATATGTCCTTGAACATGTTAATATGGAGTATAATTCTCTACATCAGTTTGTTGTGGAAAGTTTCTTAATCCTATATTGCATCCTGAAAAATTCTTCTATTCCTCTTATCCCAAATGGCAGCTACACTGAAAATCAATGAAACACAAAAACACCATCTAACAGTATTACTTTGATGCTTAATGATAGAACACCATTCAGTAATTTTACTCTAACTGTTTGGTGCATTAGAGAGTCGACATAGTTATAGTAGTGCTTCTAGTATTCCTACTGAACTCACATTGAAAGAAAGGATTTTAGAAATTTTCTTTAGCTTGTTTACATAAGATTCACCAGTTAGGCATTTGTAAGAATCTGGACAGTTTGTCAACTATAAGCAGCTTGGATTTCAGATCTATCTATGCAATTGTAGAAGCTCGAGGATTGAATTGCTTATGCCATACCGCTTTGGTCTAAGGAACAATGTTGTTGTTACCTCTTAAGAACTTCTTGCATGATTGGTTAGTGAAGCTTCCAAAGCTTAATAGCCTCCATATGATATTTTCATCATCTCCATTGAGGTAAGAATTCATAATTTTCCCTTTAATATGACATGGAATAAGATAATCATTAAATAGAAGCTTGTTAGTGAGAGCAGTTGCAACTGAGCTGTCATTGTGGATCATTACTCTTAATATGTGTAAAGAGACATGATCTTATAGAGGCCCTATAGACAACCAATTGTCATGCCAAAAGTTGGTGTTTTTTCCCTTTCCATTGCCAATGAGGTTGATAATCTCTAATCTAACTTTCTTCTATTATGTTCAGTATAGTTTTCATCATCTAGGATATACCAGATTGGGGTTTATAATTCTAGATATTGGTATTTTTAATATAATATCCATGAATCGATTTAGACTATAAGGATTGTCTATCTTTGCATAAACTCCATAATATATTAATCATTATAATGGTATTCAAGATTCTAAATGGGATGAGATCATGTCCACCTTCAGTCCTTTGAATACAAATTTCAAACTATTTGGCAATTGCATTGCTTGTATGTGAGTGATATCTAGTCTATAAGAACTTTTTGAAAATTACGTCTAGTGCTTGGAGATAGATACTCGAAGAGCTATATGAGCAGGCCAAAACACATTTAAGGAGATGAGCAAAGAGGAAATGAGTTACACTCTACTAGTTAGGGACAAATGCTTGCTATTCTAAGTAGAAATCCCAGATTTGATTCTGTCAATAAGAAAAGAATACTCTCTACAGTTCAATCTTGAGTGAGCGATGGGAATCCCAAGGTAATTCATTGGTAGTTGCTGCAACTTGAAACCCACGATTGATTTAATACTATATTTAATGTGACTGACACTCTTTGATAGGAAAATGGCATTTTTGGTACAATTAACTTCAGGTCTTGTGATTCTGGTGAAGATTTTGAGAGCAGACAATAAGGATTTGATAGAAATCGAGTTTATATTAGCTAACAAGATTATATCATCAGTAAAATAAAGATTGGAAAGCCCAAGTCTCTTACACTTTGAGTGAAATATGAAGTGTTTGGTCCTCTTAATGACTCTTTTAAACAATATATTGTCATAGTTAATAAAATGAAATTCCCTCATGTAGGAGTTGTAGTACATTGCCTAATCTATTATATGAACACATGAGGGAACTTTATAGCAATCATATTGTTGATGATAAAGTCCCAACTAACACTATCATAAGTTTTCTTCAAGTCAATTTTGTGGATACAATTCTTCTTGCTTTTCTTCTTAGAATATTTTTTAATTAATTCTTGCAATAGTATTATGTTGGCACTTATGATTTTGCCTAGGATATTGGCTCCTTGGGATTGATCAATGTACTTGGGAATCACTGCTCTTAACCTATCAACAGGAATCTTTAAAATGAATTTATAAATGGTGTTGCAATATGCTATTAGTTTAAAGTCAGAGAAAGTTTTCTGCTTTCCATCCTTAAGGATGAGAGTGATATGAGTTCTGTTAAGCTTAGAGAGTAGAATTCCATTCTTGAAAAACTCAAAAATTGCATCATTAACCATAGGCTTTGTGACAAGCAAAGTTTTGATAAAAAAAAGTTACCGTTGAAACCATATAGTTCAGGGGCCTTATAAGTATCTGGTGATTTTAGAGAGTTTTCAATTTCCACAATGATGACAAGTCTACTACGACTTTCCACTTCTTGAGAAGATAATACATCTTTGAGGATTTCTTATAAAAAGAGAATTGAAGAACAAGAATTAGTAGGAGCATTCATCAATTTTCAGAAGTAGTCTACAACTTCATCCACAAGAAGTTGTTAGTTGTTCAATGTTTGCTCACCATGCTGCAAAAAAATAATTCTATTCTTACATTTCCTAGCAAGAGCAACTTTATGGAAGTAAGATGTGCTTCTATCTCCATCTTTGAGCCATCTGAAGCAAGATCTCTGCTTCATCAAAAAGAATTCAAAGCTGCATCTTTAGCAAGATCATTCATTGTTATTTTCTCCTACTCCTAAAGATGAGATGAGGTTGAACTATTGTAAAGATTAGACTAAATCTCCTCTAGCTTCCTTTTAGCAGCGCTTAATAGTTGATAAGCATTTTCCACATTGCACAGGAATAACTTCTTTATTTTTTGTCTGATCAATCTAATCTTTCTTACAAAAATGTATAGTTTAGTGCCTTTAATGTCAGTACATACTCCATTCCACAATGCCTTTTGAAAACCTACAAGATCAAACAAGAAATTGTTGAATTTGAAAGGAATTATAGGCCTTTCAGAACATGTTTGAGTTATAATTAAAGAATGATCAAACAACAAGCTATTTTGAAAGAGACAGAAACTAAAAGGATAAGCCTAGAGCCAAGGATGATTCCCTAAGCATCTATTGAGTATCTTCTTTATAAAGCTCCCATCACTTTGATTATTTTTCCAAATGAAAAAACATCCCTTAGATGGAAGATTTAGGACCTGCATATCTTCCAAGCAATTCCTGAGATCAAAACAAGGAATGCTTACAGATCTCTCACCCTCAGCTTCTTGAAGATTAATGAATGAGTTGAAATCCACTATGATTAACCATTGGGTACTGATGCTTTTGGCAAGCTATTTAAGTGTATTCCACAAAAATAGTCTTTGATAACTAGTGTTATGAGCATAAACGAATGAGATATTTTTACTAAAATTTTCATCTTGTCATCTACCTCCATATGCACGATCTGGTCAATTTCAGTTTCCACAGATGATTTAACCATAGAGCTATCAAAACATATAATAATTTTAACACTGGGATGTTGAGAATGATTAGAGATGTAACACCCCACTCCCGCTGAACCCGAACCCGATATCGACAGTGATACCCGGATCCGTGCCCCGCGAGGGTGGCGTGTCACATCACTTA
>JANZXP010000003.1:16499672-16513777 GCA_027576715.1 Erythroxylum flavicans
TAGTAGTAATCTAAATAGATGTGAATCTTGATAGTGTTAAATGGATAGTTTGATTTATGGTTAAGTTAGCAAAGTTGTGACTAGACTGATTATTAGTGATAAGGCAAAAGCAATGATTTCGATAAAGCAGTTTCATGTGGAGATAAGTTGCAAATTCTAAGGGCATTTTATTGAGAGGTAACATTATGTTGATGCTAGGTCAAGAATTATATGCACTAGACATGGTTGCACTAAGAAAGAAATTCTAGATTAAGTCACTCAACAATGTATGCTATCCATCTGAGGAACACAAAGAGACATCATACCTTGAAAGTGCATTGTGATCGAAAATATAAGAAAAAGGATGATAGCATAACATATGTTCAAATGCTTGTTAAATCAACAAGTCAAGGTTGAGAGCCAAGGAACCAATAAAAATTAGGAATGGAAGTGGAAGCATATTATGAAGGATTTGATGGTAGCAATTATGCTAAATATAAGTGGATATGATTGTGTATGGGAGATAACGGATTGAATTACAAAATCTATCCATTTCTGAACCATCCAAAGTAAGTATTCTCTGGATAGTTTATTCAAGCTATAAGTGATTGGAAGTATATAGTTACATAGAGTGTTGGTATATGAGGATTAGATAGATAAAAGTAAATTGGTTGGATTGAAATAGTTTAGATAACTGCAAATAAGATCAAAAGTATGCGGGTCAAAGTGATAGTATTAAAAAAAATCAATAGCAGATTATGTGTAAAAATGGAGGAAGAATTTGGAGTTAAATGTAAAAATCAAAGAATTTTTGCGAATATCATCATAGAAAGGAAGAGTCTATTTTCGACAATGCGACAAGCTAAACCCACGATATCTTGGTCTCTATGAAGTGATTGATAGAGTGGAAGCACAAAAAGGGGATGTGAAGTCAATATCTGTAATTTTGCTATGCATGTGATATTTTTTAATTATTGTGGAAAGTCAAAAGTGTGATCTTGTAAATGTTTCTAGGACTGTAAATATCTTTTACTTAATGAACTAAGAGGGCTTTGATCCTTAATAACGTTTTTAAAAATTTGAGAATTATATGTTTGTGATTGCTGGTGATGTGGGCCTGAGGTCCCATTTTATAAGTTGAGATGAATATTAAATATTATAAGTGTTTTAAATTGTGTTATGCAGGTTTTTGAAAATTTTAGGAAGATCAAAATATAGCCGTTATATTGCCGAAAATTTTAATAAAATGATTTGCAAAAACATTTCCCAATGTTTTATGTGTTTTTAACTTTTAAAGTATGAAAGGTTCTTTTTAACAGTAGAACGACTTAGCTTTGCAGGAACCCTTCAGTTGAGTTAGATGTCTTGTCGATTGGAGGGCTACCTTTGAGTCGTCGGGAGGACTCTACTCGGGTTCCGAATAGGGAACTCTGAGATAGGTCTTTTCAAGATTTCTTTGTATTCTCATTTCTGCATTTACTATTTTCCTTAAATGTTCCATTTCTTGCAATTGATGTTACTTTAGGGATGATTTTACTTTAAGTATGGGGGTGGAATCTTAGTTTGATCTTAGTTTTTATTCACGTTTTTGAGCTTAGATATTACTAATGTGGATTCTTAGGTTGTTTTCAAAATTAAACAAGCAAACAAATATGTTTTCTTTTTTTATTACTTATAGGACTATATAGTCATAATTAGAGCAGGAATTAGCTAGAAAAATCCATGGAGACTTTAGCATGTACTTTTGCTCTTGTGATTGGTCAATGTGCATTTTCTTTAGAAGGGTAGTGACTAGGTGTAGACAAAATCCAGTGAGATTTTAACCTTATTAGACTGACACATCCATATCAGTCTTATTATCTTTTGTTTATGTGTGACCTTCATGATATGTACATCTTGACTTTGATTTGCTTTCTTATTCCAGACCATATTTTTTTCACATGCATTAACACGAATATGATTAGGTATTCTTTGTTTTTACAAGCTATATTATCCAAATAGCCTACCCAACTTATATAAATTCTCCTTTATTAAGTCCCCTTGAGCTTTATTGGCCTGTCTTTCTGTACTAACCACATTAGATGCTTTTAAACTTAACCAAATGTCCTACCTAAGCCTTAAAGCTAGTGGAGTATTTGTTGATTGTTGATGACTGTGGATGTACAAAAATTTAAGTATGGTAGTGTGCATATACGTGGGTTGGTCATATTTGTCCAAATGTCATTTTATGAAATTCTTATGTTGATATAGCTTCTTTCAATGTTAAAAAAAAGACAAAATCAAAAAAATGTTTGCATAAAAGTATCTAGGAGGAAGTACATATGTTTTGAAAAGAGGTTTATGATTAATGTCTCCTCTTAAAGTTGTATTGAATGGGTAATTTAAATATGATGCATATGAGGTAGATGTGGCTTTAAAGGATCACTCAATGTAGTTTCAATATATTTTCGTCAATTGTATGAGTGATTCCTTCTGGATGGTTATGCTTCACATGGTTTATGTGTGAGAACTAAATTTCAGCTATGAAATATAATTATTGCATTCATCATAACTAATGGTACCCAAATCCAAATGAATGTTAGCTTATGCTTTTAATATCTCATTGAGTGTTACTTTTGCTTCACTAGCTTGATGGCTTTGATGCTACATTGCCCAAAATATATCTCACCTTACCTTTTCCCATATTACAGCCTTAGAAAAGTCTTTTGATTCATGATTATAAAGATGACTTTTAGTGGTGGAGAAATGAAATGATATGCAAATTTGTGGAATGTTATGATCATGAATAGTATTTGAGTGTACCTACAGAAATATCTTTTTTTGACACATACTGTCCAAGTCTTCCTCTAGCTTCCTTAGTTTTAAGGGTGATGAATATTAATTAACCATGAGTAGAAGTGTTGAATGTTGAATTCTTGCTATGGTTTTTGAAAGTTATTCATCTTTGCTTATGACTATCTATTCCTGATAAATATGAAAAATGACTATATGTTTTGGTTTGTGACTTTGATTTTGATGATTTGCCCGAGGACGATCAAAAGTTAAGTGTGGAGGAACTTGATATGTGTTTAATTGTTGATACACTTAATCTATTACACTTAGTGATTAATGCCTTAAAATGTTTATGACACTCTAGTTCATATTTGATTTTAGGTACAATTTGGAAGTATAAAAGCTAAAGTGAGCCAAAAGTAAACTAATTGAGTCACCTTCTCAATATTCATACTCTTTGTCTTTATGGAGCAAGAAGAAGAAGAATATTACAAGAAGAGAAGACAAGTTAGAGCATAAAAATGGAGAATGAGGCATTATGGCTGATGGCTAAGCAATTAAAATGTTTCAGTTGTGAGCATTGTCTCATGGCTGTAACATCAATTGCATTCACATGAGACATAAACAATAAAATGAATTGCATGCACTTGAGACATAAAAAATTTAATGAATTATATGTATGTGTAACATTTTAATTAAAATGTTACATCTGTGAGCATTGTCTTATGGCTATAACATGGATTACAAGCATATGAGACACCACACGTTACCAAGAGAAGGTTTCCTGTCCCATTTCCTTTAATCTAGCTTTTATTGTAAAGAGAACGAGATATGTGACGTAGGGGGTTAGTTTTTGAACAGAAACAAAGAAACCCTCATTCTCCTTCATTTCTGGTTGATTTTTAACAATAATAGGGAGATTCTTGGTTGATTTTTATAGATTTATAAAGAAAATGGAGGGTTAACCTTTCCAATGTTGCTTCGAAGGTGCAATCGACGACGAGGAGCACATTAGGCACATTGTCATTATGTATCAGGTTCATTCCCTATTTTTGGATTGTTTACATTATCTTATGTTTAATGATTGGGTATTGTGTCAGAATGATTTTGATATTCTATTGAATTGTTTTTCATGAAAACCCATTGCTAGAATTTGAATATGATACGTAATAGTCGTGTTTGAAGTTATATATGGCAACTAACAGTATTAAACCATTAGGGATAATGCAGCATGAGTTAAATAATCTTAGTTTATGTGATTATTGCTTAGATTGGTCGGGTTTTTTCATTCATAATGCGGTTGTTCGATTAAACTTAAAGAGCTATTTCTAGGTTATCTGATAGTTAGGTTAATTAACGAGCTCTTCTTAATTAACTATGACCTAAGGAAAACTGGGATTAATAGAGCTTATTGTTAATTCACGATCAATAATCTAAAGAAAGGTGTGAAGATGATAATGCAATGATGTATGTGAAATTGTGCGTAGCTCGAGATTAAACCAAAGAATTAGATTTTAACCCATTAATCAATTTTATCACTTTGCTTTTGTTTAGATTAAGTTGCTTTTACATATTCAAGTTTACGATGTTTTCTAATTTGTAGCAAACCAAACCCCCCTATTTCATATGTACATAAAATTTAGGAAAGTAATTAGAATTAATTTATGGGATCGACCTAGACTTACCATTAGCTATAGTTTTAGCTTAGTTATTTTGCGTAGTGTTACGACACGCTATCAAAAACTATAGGAAATCCCATTTTACATAAAAATGACCACAAACATAAATCCCTAAAATTGAATCATACTGAACCCTATGTTCTAAATGTTGAGCAAGTTTTATATCAAGTAATAAAACTCTCAATATCCTCAAATATACAGATTGTATCTTATTATATAAGAGGTTATCATTCCCATGAGGATTATGCAATAACTAACAATTTGAACCTAATTTTGTCCAAGGTATTCAGAATTTGATTTGAATGAAAATAAATATCATAAATTAAAACAAATAATAGAAAGACAAGCAATCAAATAATAGTGAGTTGTCAATGAAATTATGGGTTTGATCAAGATTGAAAACTGAGGAACTATTCTTTCCTTATTTTGATTCCTTTAATCTTGTTCATTCAATTTATGTGTTTAATCATAGACTTCCTAATGTTTTGATTACTCTCTCTCAGGATCTAATCAATTAACCCTAATTGAATTCGAAATTTCAAATTTGCAGTTCCTCAATTCACAAAACTATTCCTAGTTTATTCAATCAAATCTGAAGCAATCTATTAGATAATCAATTCCATAACCAAATATCTCTCTTCTATTGATTGTTAATTTGATAACTGTGGATCTATTAAATTTCATTGTAGGTCTATTAAACTGCCAAATCTTTTTGTACAATCTAACACTGATTACTTTAACTCACTCTCTTGATTTGTTGTCAAGTTTATTTATGAACAATTACCACAAACATCTAGAAATAAATTCAATTAAACAATAAATAAAGTCACAAAATAAATTCAAAATAATTCCTAATTTGTGTTTAGAACTATTTAAACATGTTCAACATCTGAGAATTCCAATTACACATCAATAATAGTGAAAGAAATAAAAGAAAAAGAATAGAACCTCTATTTGCTCATTGATCTAGAATGTTAGAATTTTCAGACGCTCTTCTTAATTTCACCATATTTGATCCACTTTTTGATGTTGGTTATTACATTTTTATTAAGGCTTATAAGGTTTTTTATAGGGTTTTTCCACTTAATTTAGTTCCAAAAATAGCCCAAAACATCAAAAGACAAAAAAACTCGTGCTTGGAAAACATTTGGTTTCACTCTCTGGCACGATCGTGCTCCATGATACATAATTATGTTGCCTTCAAACTTCCTCCATCTTTTGCATTTTTCACTTTCTTGATTTCTAACACTCACAAACACACACCTCTTGAAATATAAAATTAAGATCCAATTCTGGCTCTAAACCAAACAAACACTTAGAATAATACAAACAATAATAATAACACAATTCTAAGCCCATACATATGATAATCATCTAAGAAATACTCAAAAGCACACTTAAACGTTTAGAAAAAATAATACAATCTACACCTATCAACATCCCCACACTTAAATAACACATTGTCCTTAATATGGAAAACATAATAATACAAATAAAGATAATTAATAGCAAAGAAAAAGTTAGAGCAAGAATACTTATAGTGCTTTGGCAGTCATGGTGTGAGCAATAGAATCTGGAGATACTTAATGCCATAAAATTTTAGCAATTCACTCTTTTAAAAGTATAAAAAAAATAAAGTACTATCAAAATAAACCGAGCATAACAAATAAAATAAAATAAAAATTATCTTAATTCTTGGGTTACCTCCCAAGTAGCACTTCTTTCAGTAGCTTGACGTACTCTTCATTTTCACACTTAACCAAGGTCTATTATTAGTGGCTTGCTTCCACCCGTGTTGCCTAATTTTAATTTGGTAACCTGTAAATAAGCTACTAATTGCAAGATAATGAGAAGGACATAATTAATCAAATTAAGAAAATCAAGTAAGTTCAGTAATGCCCTTGTCAGTATCAAACTATTGATAAAATAGAGAATGATAAAACTCCTTGAATCTTCAGTTAAATCCAGTTGTTTGTTATGTAAAAAGGTGAATTGCTCTTCTTCTTCCTCAATCAACCTTGTTGCTTCTTATGTTTCTGCTTCGAGAACAGAGGCTTCCTTATATTCTTCCTGGTCTATATCTGTCATCCTTTATTCTTCTATTGCTTTTGCATCCATTAAAGATTCAAATTCTTCAATTCTCATGGATAAGTTGCCCTTTTTCGAATTTTTAATACATTATTCATATTGAATTTCACTTATTTATTAGCAATCTGAATGATAAGTTGTCTTTATGGACATCTACCAAAGCTCTTCTAGTGCTAAAAAAGGGTTGGTCTACCAAGAATTACTGGACAAGTTTGATCCTCTTCAAATTCTAGCACAATGAAACCTATAAGAATGATAAACTAGTCCAATTTTATAGGGACATCCTCCATCATGCCAAATAGTTTCTTTAGTGATTGATCTACCAATTGAATAAGTATAGAAGTTGGCTTCACATTGCCTTACCCCAACTTTCTAAAATGTGAAAAAAGTATAAGATTTATATTTGCACCTAGGTCATATAAGCATTTAAAAAATTCTAAATTACGAACTACATAGGGTATAATAAAACTCCCTATATCTATTAATTGTAAGGGCATATGGCTGGTAAGTATGAAGCTACAACCTTTTATTACGAAGAACATTGATTATCATCCCAATTCTGCTTATTTAATAAGCTGACTTTGAGAAATTTCACATACGTGGGTATGATGTTCAAAGCTTCTGTAAAGGGTACGGTACTTTGCAATTTCTTCAGCTTTTCTACAGACATTACAAATTGTATATCCAATTTGTTCTTCTGAAGTCTTTATGGAAGTGGTAATTTTGGTGGATATAGAGGAGGAGGAATATAGAGAGGATCCTTATTCTTCTCTCAATCCTTTTTTTTTCCTTCTCTTAGTCTTTTATAAGGTATGATTCAACTTATCTTTTTGCTGGTTCTTCTAGCTCTGTCCCATTCTTAATCTAGATACCTTTAAATTTCTCTCTTAGATTTACTTCCATGTTGCTCAGAAAGCTTCCCACACTTCTCGCAGAGAATTCATTAGCAAGTTGAACCACTTAAACCTCTAAGTTATGAATAAAAGAGGCATGACTTCTGCTACTTTTTCAAATTTCCTTTCTAGACTTATGAACTTGTCCAATTTTGAATTATTACATTGGACTTATATTGTTGAAATCCTAATGGGCCTTGAGTTCCCATTTGAATCACTGTATTATTAGATTAAAAGAAATTCAGATGGTTCACCACCTAAGATTCTATGTGTTCAAGTAAGGATTATTACCTCCTTGACCATATTATGCTCCATTGAAGTGGAATTATTACACGTTGTTGTTTTGCACTAGGAAGCAATCAGTTACGATATGGTTCTCTTATCGACATAGCTCGCATCCTTGCTACATTGCTTTGAATGGAAAGAAAGAGGTGGCTGTTAGGCTATTTAATTGTTTGGTAAGATTGTTGATTTCAGCCCACAATAATGTCACTGAATTTGCAACAATCATTCCTTTTATATCCTGGAAGGTTGACTGCTCTTTACTTTATTTTGATTTCTAAAGACAACTATTATTTGTCATCTCTTCTAATAAACTATGTGTCACTTGCACTAGTGGTCATGCAATTCCTTAATGATAGTCATTGAACCCTAGCTTTATGAAGTTTATAAGTGTCCTTTGCTCTCTGTGATGTTGATATGTATTTAAACTTTGATTTATTTGATATGCTACACTTAGTGATTAATGCCTTAGAAATGCTTAAAATACCCACTTTGACTCATATGTGATTCTAGGCATAATTTCGAAGCAAAGAAGTTAAAGTGAGTCGAAAGCATGATATTTGTCATTTTTTGAATATTAATATTCACTTGTCTTCATGGAAAAAGAAGAAGAAAATTAAAAGACAAGAAAAATGGAACACAAAGAAGAAGAATCATAGAAAGCAATGCACGTGCATTTTTTGCCTTGTAAAAATGTCAATTTAATAGAGCAAAAAAGGCAGCAAATTGAACATCAAACGGTAGCAGTTAGTGAGGGGCAAAAGGGCCAAAATGACGTTGGTGAGGAGAATAAAATGCATGTAGGTTAGATGTCTACCTATGCAGACATCTAACCTACATGCATTTTAGGTAGACATTATCTGCGCGACATCTGCGTTCAACACATACATTGTGCGTTAAACACATATCTGCATTGAACGCAGATGTTGTTCATTAAACGCATTAAATACAGATCGTGGCATATGATGCATTTTACTTAAAATGCATAGTAATAGATGAGGGTTTTAATAAGAGTGAACAGTGAAGTCGACCAAAAACTAAATAAAAAGAGAGAGTAGCGCAAAGAATATGTATGGAGGCACTACAGTTCTTTTTTCATTTCTTTCACCATCGAAGCAGCTATGGAGAAGATGGTTGATGCTTGGAGCATAAAAATGGAGAAGGATGGCTAGCTTCTTGATGTCGATTCAACGATAATATAGACGCCAAGTCATGGTTAAGCTATTTTTATCATTTTAAAGTTGTAATTTCTTTTTGGATCGTTATGTTGTTGGCATTGATTTGACCGAGTTTTGGGATGAATGATCTTAATGTGTTATTTTGATTGCTCTATTTTTAACCTATTATTAAAACATTGAATGTAATTCGTAATCGTTACTTTTAATGTTTGTGAGTAGCATCTAATGATCCCATATCTTTAGGAAAAACGTAAATTAGGTTAGATAACCCGAACGTGTGAGGTTACTGCTTATATTGATCGTTTTTCACATGGTAATGCAGTTGCCAATTTAAATATAAAAATCATATCCTAGGTTATTTGGTTGTTAGATTTAATTAAAGATCGAATCTTGATTAAACAAAACTTAAGGAAAAATAGAGATTAAGAGAGCGTTTTATCAGTCTTAGATCGATAGTCTGAAGAAAGTTGTAAAGACGTTAAGATGTTAAAATATGATTAATCATGTTTAGGTCAAGATTGAACCTAAAACCAGGCCTTACGTATATTCGATAGTTTAATCATTTTTGATCGCGTGCTTTAATTTGTTTTCGATAATTTGCTTTTATTTTACTTTCCAAATTGCAAAAAATCCAAAACCCTCATTTTATATTTTCTTTGCATCTATTGATTTTGTTACAGAAATTAACCAAACATTCCCTGTTATTTGATTCCAACTCACCATAACTACAAATTTTAGTATGCAAAGTTAGGTAAATTTTGCAACGCACTCGACATTCGCTGTCAAATTTTGGCATCATTGCTGGGGAGTGCGGTAGTTTAATTTTTGTATTTGATTTTAGTTAGTGTTTTGTGAATATATTTGTTTATAATCATTCTATTTGTTACTTGTTAATTTTTAATTGTTTGTTAATGTTGGTGCATGGTAGTGACTAGATTTCCTCGTAGAGAAATTGAGCAACTTGATCCAGAGATTGAGAGAAAATTAAGAAGATTACGTAAGGAAGCAAGGTCAAATTTGGTAGATGAATTGGAATTAGAATCCAAAGACACGATGGCAAATTCGAGAACTCTAAGGGAGTTAATTGCACCTGATTTAACTCAAAGACCATTATGCATAACATTTCCGAATTTTGCTGAACATGTTACCTTTGATTTAAAATCTGGATTAATTCATTTATTGCCTAACTTTCATGGCCTTATAGGTAAGGATGCACATAAGAATCTTAAGGAACTTGATATGGTGTGTTTAGGCATGCAACCTCACGGGGTGACAGACGAGCAGATCATATTGAGAGCTTTCCTATTCTTACTCAAAGATGCTGTAAAGGATTGGTTATTTGACTTACCAGTTAGAAGTGTGATTACTTGGTTAGAGATGAAGAGATTCTTCTTGGAAACATATTTTTCGGCCTCAAAGACAGCAAGTATTCAGAGCGAGATATATGGTATCAAGCACCACAATGGAGAATCTCTTTACAAGTACTGGAGTGGCTCAAGAAGTTATATGCCAATTGTCCACACCACAACATACCGGAGCAACTTCTCATCCAACATTTTTGTAAAGGATTGCCATTGATGGGGAGGAGTTTGGTTAATACGGAGAGCGGTGGGACGCTTTGTGAAAAGACTCCCATTGAAGCTAGGATATTACTTGAGCAGATGGCCGCTAACACCCAACACTTTGGCACTCACAATGATGTTCGACGAGTAAATGAGGTAAGCACTTCATCCATTAAGCATCATTTAGATGAACTAATATCTTTTGTGAGATAGATTACAGTTGGACAGGAACAAGTGAAAGTGTGCAGGATATGTTCAAACACGAGCCATCCAACTGATGAGTGCCCAATGTTACAAGAGGGGATATGGAGTACATGAATGTTGTAGGAGGGAACTTCCCGAACAAATACAACTCGTACTTGCAGACATATAACTTAGGTTAGGGAATCACCCCAACTTAAGTTATGGAGGGAACTTATAGGAAAATTACTTTAAGAATTGGTTGCAGGGAGCACAACAATTTCAACCAAGGACACAAGGATCACAAGAAGCCCTTCTTCCAGTTCAGGTAATGCTCTAGATGAATTTATCAAGGTTTCTACTACTAACAGTCTTTAGTTTCAGCAAGATATATGGTAACTTCAACAGAGTATGCTATTGCTTAATCAGAGTGTATAACAAATCCATCAGCAATCAAAAGCAAGCACACAAAATTTTGAAAATCAAATGGGTCAGATGACAGTGAGGCTCAATCGCCTATAATCGTAATGTTGAGGAAAATTGTCATCCCAAATTAAGGTAAACTCGAAGAATGTGTTAGTTATTATGAACTATCAGCATACAATGATATTTACTAACATTCGGAAGTCAAAAACACGAAGATCCATGTGAGCATTGAAATTAAATTCATATTAGATTTGTACCTTTCATAGCGGAAACAACAAAGAAGCTTGTAGTGTCAAAAGAGCACATCAAATGTCGCCTTTACCGATGTCCATAACCTTGTGAGACTAAACAAATGCTTCTAGTGTGCTAACATCAATGTAACCATTTAAAATGAGCTCTTCCTCACATCTGTAGATTAATAACATATCCTTAGTTCTTTTCAAGTACTTAACAACGTTCTTAATAGCTATCCAGTAATTTTCACCTGAATCTGACTAGTATCTACTCGTCATGCTAAAAGCACATGCAACCTCTGCACGAGTACAGAATATGGCATACATGACAGATCCTATATCAGATGCATATAGGATCCTACTTATGTGGTTTCACTTATTTGGTGTCGAAAGGTTCTGGGCCTTACTCAAAACTATGCCATGTGACATTGGTAAGAAGCCTCTTTTAGATTCTTGTATATTGAATATGTGCGAAACATTATCAATATAACCACTTTAACTTAGTCCAATAAGTCATCTCGATCTATCTCTGTAGATTTTAATTCCCAAGATCTAGGCTGCTTCGCCTAAGTCTTTCATTGAAAAACAACTTCCTAACCAAGCTTTCACATATTGAAGCATAGGAATGTTATTTCCAATGAGTAGTATGTCATTTACATACAAGACCAAGAAAACAATTGCGCTCCCACTACTCTTCTTGTAAACACAAGGTTCTTCCTCTTTTCTAAGGAAACCAAACTCTTTAACTACCTCATTAAAATGAAAATTCCAACTTCGAGAAGCCTGTTTCAATCCATAAATGGATCGCTGAAGCTTGCATACTTTCCCAGCATTTATAAGAGATATCAAACCCCTAGTGTGAGGCATCACTATACACAACATAACCTCCAGATCTAGATGGAATAGCTAACACCAGTGCTATAGTTAATTGATGCTTTAACTCCTCAAAACGCTTTTGACATTCATAATTCCATCTTAAAGGTACATTCTTCCTTAGAAGTTTTGTCAAAGGGGTTGAGATCAAAGAAAACCCCTCGACAAACCTTTTGTAATATCCTACTAGTCCAAGGAAACTCTAAATTTTAGATACATTTCTAAGAGCTTCCCACTTCATTACTACTTCAACTTTCCTTGGGTCTACTTGTATGCCCTGTCCAGATACTATATGACCCAAGAACACCACTTGATCAAGCCAAAATTCACACTTACTGAACTTGGCATACCATTTTTTCTCTTATTATATGTAGAACTAACCTTAAATGCTCAGCATTTTTCTCTCTGCTCTTCGAATATACCAAAATATCATCTATAAACATAATCACGAAATGATCTAAATAAGGTTTGAATACCTTATTCATAAAAGCCATAAAAGCTGCTGGAGCATTTGTTAACCTAAAAGGCATCACCATAAACTTAAAGTGCCTATATCTGGTTCTAAATGCACTCTTCGGTACATTAGCCTCTACTATCTTCAACTAATAGTACCCTGATTTGAAGTCTAGTTTAGTAAACATCTAAGCTCCCTGTAACTGATCAAGCAAATGATCTACCCTCGATAACGAGTACTTATTCTTCACTGTCATCCGATTCAACTACCTTTAGTCAATACACAACCTCAAAGTCCCATCTTCTTCTTCACAAACAAATCAAATTTGCTTCTAACTTTGCCTGATAAACTCAAATCATGCACCCCTTACACACTTCTCCTAATATTGTAGTATTACCTATCGGTGTACTCGCTTCTAAACCACTATTCAACATTTCTCTCTCACAATGTAGTTTAGATGCTAGATGCAACGCAATAAATGAATTCGTAGATCTTGGATCTAGCAATGCAAATGCTTCAAAATTAAAGACATTTAACACATCTGCTACAATATTTGGGAAGTTTTGAGTCTCTTATCTGGTGATGGCATAAATTCTAGCCTGAGACTGCTGCTGATTACTCTGCACCTTAGTCCTAATAGTAGGACCAATTGAACTCATTCTACCTCTACCTTTTCCTCTCTGTCCAAATCCATTAACTCTGCTCTATTGAATACTCATTTCAATTACCACTCCTCCTCTCACTCCAGACTGTGCTTCGAAAACTGCAGGATAGTCTCTAATCTGATGTTCAAAAGATCTGCAATGAAGGCAAGCTCTTAATAACTTCCAATGTGCACCACTATATTTCTTCCCACAGTGTTCACAGTTCGGCATCTGCCTAGATAATATACCTCTACCACTTCTAGCTTGTACAAAAATGTCTCTCGATCTAAACCTCGACTATCTTGATCTAGTTGGTGGTCAGAACGATCTATTATGGCGCTTATTGAACCTTCTGCTATAATCGACTTGAGACTCACTAGGTCTCTTCATTTTGAACTTTTGTCTGTATTCTCCTTTTCCATTTTTCAATAATTGTTCTAATTAGATTGAGGCAACTCTCAACTCCGTAGAACTACTCATATTTGTAATAGCTAACCTCGTTCTAATCTCCATATTCAATCCATCTTGATACCACCTAAATGTAACACCCCATTATCCCAGGGTACGCACTGGAACGCCCGTAGGTCATTCCGACACATATCCCAAGATAACGGAGCGCTACGTGCAATTACTATCGAACTCCACATGGCATCACATACATTTAAAAGAATAAGAACCAGTAAATGTAATTCACAAATTTTTAAAACCAAATTTCTTTTTCATTACTCCAAAACATCAGTATATACATCTGTGTACAGTCTGTACATATGGAAATCCTAATACATGTACTATGCCAAAAACAATACAAACTCCTAACTAGGTCATCCTCAAAATCTGGAATCTCAGCTGACCCACCTGTGTG
>JANZXP010000003.1:16513877-16525195 GCA_027576715.1 Erythroxylum flavicans
TTTGTTCAACATTTATCCACCTATTGCATGCTTTGCTCCTCACCATAATCTATGCAGCTCACATTCTTTTCTTCATGCCTATATTTTTTTTATCCCACCATCAACAAGCTATAATCTCTTTTCATTTTTTGCCTTTTCCTTGTTAAACATTTGTGCTCTAATTTGCTTTAAAATCTTGTCCTTTTGGTCTCAAATATATATCAACATATCTAACCTAGTAGTCAACACAAATTGAACACAAATTGAGCATTTTATACTGAAAATAGGATTAAAATTACATGAAAATACATAAGAAAATATAAGATAATTCAATCCTATCAAAGAGCCTTGTCGTCTTTGTTAAGGGGAAGTACTTAGCCAAGAAGGATTGCATCAGAAGCTCCTATGTTTTAACTAATATGTGCTTAACTGTTGATTCATTTGATTTACTACACTTAGTCATTAATGCCTTAAAAATGCTTAAAATACTCACTTTAGATCATATTTGATTTTAGGTACATTTCGGAAGTGAAGGAGCAAAAGTGACTCAAAAGCATGTTCTTTGAAGTTATCTTCTCAATTTCCATACTCTATTGATTCATGAAGCATGAAGAAGAAGAGGATTAAAAGAAGAAAAGACAAGATAGAATGTGAAGGACGAACATGAAGAATGAAGAGTGAAGAGAGCATCTCACGGACACATATTGGTATGCATAAGCGTGAGAGCTTTTCTCACACTCGTGCATCACCTCTCACGGTCATGAGAGGCTTGTCACTACAATGACAAGGTGTGTCATGAGTGTGACTGTGAGAGGCTTGTCACCATCGGGACAAGGTGTGTCATGTGTCACACCTGTATGCCCAGGCATGTCACACTCGTGTGCCTAATTGCACACTCGTAAGAGAAGGGAAACCTATCCACTTAAACCTAATTTTATTCTATAAAGGGAAATTTTTTAGTGACAGCCGAATAAGTCATTAGGGACAAAAACGAAAACCCTTCATTCTTTTTATTTTCTCTTCTTCTATCAACGCTGACAGAGGCAATGATGGCTAATGCTTGGAGTTTAAAGAAGGAGATGGAAGGTTAGCTTCCTGACGCTGATTCAATGCCAAGTCACGGTTAAGCTATCACATTTTGTTAATGTCGATGCTCTCTTTTCGAATTGTTATTGTTGTTTATGTTGATTGAATTGGCTTTTGTGTGGATCATCTTAATACATTATTATGATTGTTCTATCATGAACCTATTACTATAATGTTGAATGTAATTCGTAATCGTTACATTTGATGTTTGTTAGTAGCATCTAATGGTCTTGAATCGTTAGGAGTAACATAACTTATGTTAGATAACCTGAACGTGTGAGGTTACTACCTATATTGATCGTTTTCTACTTCATAATGCGGATGCCAAATTGAATATAGAGATCGTATCCTAGGTTATTCAGTGGCTAAGTTTAATTAATGATCGTATCTTAATTAAACACAACTTAAGGAAAAATTGGGATTAGCAAGCGTACTGTTAGACTCAGATCAATAATCCGAAGAGAGGTATGAAGACATGAGGATGATGGGATATGTTTAATCGTGTTTAGGCCGAGATTGACCCTAGAATTGGATCTTATTTATTTTTGACACTTTAATCATTTTGGAATGTTTATGATAATTTGTTTTCAGTTGTTTACTTTTACTTTATTTTCTAAATTCTTTAAAACCTAAAAAACCCCCTTTATATTTTCCTTACATCAAATAATTTTGTTACAAAAATTAATAGAACATTCCTTGTGTATTATATCCTGACTCACTACAACTACAAATTTTAGTGTGCAGAGTCAGGTAAATTTTGCAGTGCACTCGACACATGCTGTCAAATTTTGGCTCCGTTGCTGAGGAGTGTGATAGTTTAATTTTTGCTTTTGATTTTAGTTGATGTTTTGTGAATACATTTGTTTATAATTGTTTCTTTTCGTTATTTGTTAATTTTAAACATTTGTGAGTGTTGGTGAATGGTAGTTATGAGATCTCCTTGTAAGGACTTGAGCAACTTGATTTAGAGATTGAGAGAACACTACAGAGATTGTGTAGGGAAGCAAGAAGAACTATGGTAGCATAATTGGAATAAGATTCTGAAGACACGATGGTAAATCTGAGAACACTAAAGGAGTTGGCTGCACCAGCTTCAACTCAAAGACCATTGTGCATAACATTTCCAAATTTTGCTGAACATATTACTTTTGAGTTGAAATATGGACTAATACATCTATTATCGAATTTTCATGGTCTTGCAGGTGAGGATGCACACAAACATTTCAAGGAGCTCGATATGGTTTGTATAAATATGAAGCCTCCCGAGGTGACGGACGAGCAGATAATGTTGAGGGCCCGTTCTTACTCAAAGATGCAGCAAAAGATTGGTTGTTTGATTTATCAGCTGAGAGTGTAAATACTTGGTTGCAAATGAAGAGATTATTGTTGGAGAAATATTTTCTGGCATTAAATACAACAACTATTTGGAAGGAGATCTTTGGCATCAAATAGCATAATGGTGAGTTTCCTTATGAGTACTAGGAGCATTTTAAGAAGTTATGTGCTAGTTGTCTACACCACAACATACCAAAGCAACTTATCATCCAATATTTCTACGAAGGACTACTATCAATAGAGAGGAGTTTGGTTGATGCGGCGAGTGGTGGGGCACTTTGTGAGAAGACTTCCATTGAAGCCAAGATCTTACTTGAACGGATGGCCGCTAACACACAACATTCGACACTCGCAATGGTGTTCGACGAGTAAACAAGGTAAGTACTTCATCAATCGAACATTGTTTAGATGAACTAACATCTTTTGTGAGACAGATTGCAGTTAGATAGGAATAAGTGAAAGTATACATAATATGTTAAAACACAAGCCATTCAACATATTTGTGCCCAAAAATACAAAAAGGGAAGTATAGAGTATGTAAATGCTGCAGGAGCGAACTTCCCAAATCAATACAATCGGTACTCGCAGACATATAAACTAGGCTGGAAGGATCATCCCTACTTGAGCTACGAATGGGATAGGCAACAGAATTACTTCCAAAATTGGTCGCAAAGAGCACAAGGATTTTAACCAAGGCCATAAGGAGCATAAGGAGCCTCTTCTTCCTATTTAGGTAATTATCTAGATGAATTTATCAAGACCTCTATTGCTAACAATCTTTAACTTAGTCAGACTATGTCAGACTATACAGTAGCCTAGTCAGGGTATGATGCAGCTTAATCAGAGTATGCAATAACATGAGTAAGGGATAAAATCGATCGTAGAGAATATAGAAAACTAAATGGGTTAAACGACAGTGAGGCTCAATCGTCTTAAAACACAAAGTGGAGGAAAGTTGTCATCCCATCCCAAGATGAACTTGAAGAATGTCAGTGCCATAACCTTGAGGAGCGGAAAGGAGATTGACGGTCCCAAGAGAACTTCACCAAGGATTGCTATCGAGGAAGAGATCAAAAAGGAATTAGGAAAGGAAAAAAATCTATCATCAAGTACGAAGGTAAATTTCAAAAGTCCCAATATTATTAAGAGTAATCCTCCACTTTTTTTGAGTAAATTGACAAGACCAAACAAGGAGGAGAAGGACAAAGAGATACTGAAGACTTTCCAGAAATTGGAAGTCAATATACCTTTGCTCGAGGCAATCAAGCAAGTACCAAGGTATGCCAAATTCCTTAAAGAACTGTGTACACATAAGAGGAAATTGAGGGGTGATGAGAAAGTGATGATGTGTGAGAATGTGTCTATGATATTTAGAAAGAAGATGCCTCCAAAATGTCGGGATCTAGTTACGTGTACCATTCCTTGCAAAATTGGTAATACTATGATCAATAAAGCTATGTTGGATTTGGGTGGTTCAATTAATGTGACGTCTCATTCGATTTATGCTTCTTTGAATTTGAGTCCTTTAAAGATCATACAATTGGCTGACTCCACTAATGCTTATCCTGATGGTGTAGTTGAGGATGTTTTGGTGCAGGTGAATAAACTAGTATTTCCTACAGATTTTTATATTGTGGATATGAATGATGATACTTCATATAATACAATACCTATCTTATTGGGGAGACCATTTCTTAATACAGCTCAAACTAAGATATATGTTCATAAGGGCATCCTCACGATGTAGTTTAATAGGGAAGTGATTTATTTTAATATTTTTGACGCCATGATTGATGATCATTGTGTTTTTTTTCTGTTGATGTGATTCATCCTTTGGTATAGGAAATATTGAAATTAAGTTGCAAGGATCATTCATAAACGGTCTTGACAGAGGAAATGGAAGTAAAAGCCAACAATGATGTTGAACTAGAAGAAGAGCTGATGGAAATGATAGCTGCTTTGGAATCATTAGATACTTGGCTTCTATAAAACTATCTTAATCTCAGTAGAAGTTATTACCTTCTGATATGTAGGCACCAGAATTGAAAATGAAGCCACTCCCTACACATCTCAAGTATGCTTATTTAGGAGATAAGCCAACTCTTCTAGTCATCATTTCGACGGAGATGACTTTGAATCAAAAGGATAGACTGGTTCAAATGTTGAGAGAGCATAAGAAGGCCGTCAGGTGGACTATTGCAGATATCCAATAATAAGCCCATCTATATGCATGCATCGCATTTTGATAGAGGAGGATGCAAAGTCAATAAGGCAAGCTTAACGTAGGCTAAATCCTCTAATGACGGAAGTTGTGAAGAAGGAGGTACTAAAGCTTAGGGATGTCAATGAGCTGGGCAGGCCTGGTGGCCTGTGGGCTATTTGACCGATTATTACTTTTTTTTAAAAAAAGTACAAAACAACGCCATTTTTGTCGTTTTGGTCGGCCAAACAATTTTGGCCCATGGCTTGTTCGTGGCCCAGATGTTCCCTGTACCTCACTCCTATCACTTGGACCTACACGGATTAACACCCATGCTAAGCTTGAAAGCTTAGTAGGTAAACACTTAGTTTGGATGATCATTCACAGTAGTAATCCACCAAGCACACATATTCAGAAATATCATAAATCATATAACATAAATTCACATTCATAAACCAAACATTGATATTCAATGCTTATGTAAACAATGATGACATACTTAAGCAAAGTACATAAAGCAAATATGCTTCAACATTTTATCCATATATTGAAAATGCATATTTATAAGCCAAATATTGATATTCAATGCTAATTGATACAAATTATCAATATAATTTCATATCATTATAATCAATACAAGTGCTCATCAATTTCAATTATTCATGTTGTCATATTGTATTTCTTATTTATAATTGTTAAGTTTCCTTTCTGTGTAAAGCTTGCACATTTTTTGTGGTTGTGGATAACGGGTGCTGTGGATATCCAAAGATATCAAACTGTAGATACCTGAAGGTATCAAACTGTGGATACCCAAAGGTATTAAACTGTGGATACCCGAAGGCATCAAACTATAGATACCCAAAGGTATCGAACTGTAGACATCGGTGGTGTCAAACTATAGCAGCTACACTGTAACCCTATACGCTTGCCCATCTATCCACCACCAAGACAATAGAGTAGGAACTTTAACATTTCCTTTAACCATTCACCAATTTCACAGTTTATATATTAACAAGTCATATGATATGCATTTCAAGTCATAAAATCTATATCTGTGTTCATACATGCAACTTATAACCAATCACCATTAGACGGGCGTTAAAATCATACTTGTATAATCATACTATACACATATAAGCAATACATACGCAAACGAAATAATTTATGTACATGTAAGTTTTCTTTGAAATGCATTATGTTCAATCTTGAATTCCAATGTTCAATCACCCAATTCACATATGGTAAGTCTTATTTCATTTAGTTCTAGGTGTTTGAAAATTTTCATACACATTCAAAAAGGTTCAAATAAGATGTGGTAGAAATCGGAAACAAAAACAATGCCACGATTGTGACAGACACTCTCTCCATTCATACCACTACTTGTTCTTTAATATGCATATGTAAAAAGTCAGAGCTGGGTTTTGAGGTCTTTTGGATATTTTTTTCCTCTATGTCTATAGTTTCTATAAAAGTAACAATAAGATCATTTAGACTTCTAAATCATGAGATATAACCAAAATATCACAAGCTAATCCAAAATAAGAACAACATCGGGTCACCTTTTATGATCTCAATTTACTAGTCATAGAGCCAGAATTAAGTCAAAGTCCCAACAAGAGATATTTAGCTCTATGTCGTCTTAAGATTTATATGAAACTAAAATCACACAATTTGGAGGTCTTTAGGCTAAGTTATGACTCAAACAATGTGACTGAGTCAAACAAACCCTAGAAAGAATTCCAATACACAACACTCTCTTCTCATATACAACCAAGTTCATGCCTTTCCGCGTTTGAGTATCTTATATTGGAATCCTGTCTAGGGTTTGTTTGAGTCAGTCACATTTTTTAAGTCATAATTTAGCCTACATACCTCCAACTTGTGTGATTTTAGTTTCATATAAAACCTAAGACATAGAGCTAAATATCTCTAGAAAGGACTTTGACTTAATTCTAGCTTTATGACCTTGTAAATTGAGATTGAAAAAGGTGACCTGATGTTACCCCTATTTTGGAGCAGCTTGTGATATTTTGCCTATATCTTATGATTTAGAAGTCCAAATGATCTGATTGTTAGTTCTATAGAAACTATAGACATAGAGGAAAAAATGTCTAAAGACCTCGAAATCCAATTATGACTTTTTTCTATGTGTATGTGTTAACTTTAGAAATTTTGCATATTAGTCCTTCTTCTTCCTTTACTTCCCACATTTGCCTACAATCTTATAAATTAATTTCATTCCCCTATGTCTTAATTTTCTAATGAAATAAATTTCATGCAATTTGTTTAATTATGCTGGGAGTTATACCCAAAACACTACAGGCTATTCAAAAACAAGGACAACAGCCACAACTCAACTTCAAGCCATAATTCAAAAATCTTAGAAGCACAACAAAATTTCAGTTCCTTCATGAAAGTTTTATATCTATGTCTCCAATTTAATCTCCAATTGAAATTATCCAATTTAGAGGCCTACAGGCCAAGATATGGCCAAATAATAGAAATATGTTCAGTGGAACCTATCCATTCAGTAAGGTACACATCCTAAATCAACTAACTTCGGTCTTATCATGCAAGAACAACACAGAAATACATCCAATTTAACTAACAAAATTTCATAAGCAAATGGGATACTTCTTCTACCAATTCCCCTCACATCACATTCATAAATGCAAGCAACATATCAAAAATTCCCATATATATTTCACATTTAAATATGTGTGTCCATGCCAAAACGAACAAATTACCCATTAATTATGTCTTTTACATTAAGTACCATAATGGCTTTTACTAAGATGCACTTAATTCATTATGTTCACTTCTTGACACACCATAGATATGCTATAATACTTCCAGGATATATGTTGGGGCATTACAATAAACTTAAGGAGTTTCTAACATCCCCACAGGTGATTTAGCTACCATATTGGAACCTCCCCTTCAAGATGATGTATAATGCCAAAGATTATACAATGGGGGCAGTTCTAGGACAAAGAGTGAGAAAATCTTTTCATTCCATCTATTATGTTTCCAAGACTTTAAACACCCAACTCAATCGAATTGTTCAACTATTGGAAAAGAATTGTTATCTGTGGTTTTTTCTTTAGAAAAATTTTGACTGTATTTGCTTGGTGCTGAAGTAATTGTTTATTCTGACCATGCAACTTTACGATACTTGCTCATGAAGAAGGAAGAAAAATTGAGGCTAATCAAATGAATTCTCCTCCTTCAAGAATTCGACTTGGGGAACAGAGATAAGAAGGGGACAAAAACGTGGTGGCTGACCATCTCAGCAGTTTGATAAAGGAAGAAGATGATATTCCTTTGCGAGATGGATGAGCAATTATTTTCTACCGATGTAACACCATGGTATATAGACATTGTCAATTTTTAGTCTCTAATAAATTACCTATTGGTTTGTCAATGGATTAGAGGGATAAGCTGTAAAATGAAGCGAAGTATTATGTTTGGGATGACCCTTATCTATGGAGGCACTATGTAGATTAAGTCATTAAGAGGTATGTACCTGAAAGTGAAGCATCCTTGATCCTAGCCTTCTATCATTTGCATGTGTGTGGAGGACATTTTGGAGTGAAAAGAATGACTCATAAAGTACTAGAGGGCGGCTTCTACTGGTCAACATTGTTCAAATATGCATATACCTTTTTCAAATCATGTGATAGATGCCAATGGTCAGGTATCCTGTCCCGTAAGGATCAATAACCATAAACTGCTTTACTTTTCTGTGAAATTTTTGACGTTTAGGGTATTGACTTTATGGGACCTTTCCTTCCATCTTTTGGATTTACTTATATATTACTTACAGTTGATTATGATTCTAAATAGGTGGAAGTCAAAGCCACCAGAACTAATGATGCGAAAGTTGTTGCAGATTTTATTAAGGCTTACATTCTTTCTAGGTTCAGGATACCGAAAGCAATCATTAGTGACAGAGGAACCCATTTCTGTAATAGGGTGATGGAAGCAATATTCAGAAAATATCACATCAAGCAAAAGGTTTCCACCACCTACCACCCCTAAACCAACAGGCAAATTGAAGCCTAAAATTGATAAATCAAGTTGATCTTAGACAAAACCATGCAACCCAATAGGAATGATTGGAGATTAAGACTGGAAGATGCACTATGGGCCTATAGGATAGCTTATAAAACACCAATTAGGATGTCTGTTTGGAAAGTCATGTCATCTTTCGGTGGAATTACAACATAACGCATATTTGGCTATCAGAAGATGCAACATCAATTTGGATGATGTGGGTGTGCATAGGATGTTACAACTTCAAGAGTTTGAGGAGATAAGGAATGACTCATATTAGAACGCAGTGATATATATGGAGAAGACGAAGGCTTTTAATGATAAGATGATTACGAGGAAAAGCTTTTCGATGGGTTAGAAAGTGTTACTATATCACTCCAAACTCAAACTACTTTTAAGTAAGTTGCGTTCCTATTGGGTTGGTCCGTTTGTTATCACTTATGTCTTTCCTTTTAGTGTAGTAGAGATACGGAGTCTAAAAACCAACAAGACATTCAAAGTGAATGGTCATTGTTTGAAACTGTATTATGAAGGCTTCCAAACGTAGGATCTGGAAGTGTTGATGTTGGAGGATGTGATTGGTTTCACTTAATGCATGCAACAGGGAGTCGAGCTAATGATAATAAATAAAGGAGCTGCTTGGGAGCCAACCCAAGGGAAGTTAATTTCTATTATTTACATTTTTGAATTTACTATTTTCGTAAACTACTCCATTTCTTCCATTAGATGTTACATTGAGGACAATGTAAGTTTTAAGTGTGGGGGTGGGGATATTAGTTCTTGTGTAAGTTTTTTGAGCTTAATTGTAACTTATATGAATTTTTAAGCGGTTTTCAATATCAAACAAACAAAGTAAAACTTTTTCTTATTTTCTATTGATTTTAAGATTATGTATTCATAATTAGAGTGTGAATTGACCAGAAAGATCAATGGAAACCTTAGCATGTACTTTTTCTCTTATGATTGGTTAATGTGCATTATTCTTAGAAGAGCGGTAACTAGTGGTAAACTATTAAACTGACACATCCATATTAGTCTCACTGTCTTTTGTTATATGTGACTTTCATGACATGTACATCCTTACTTTGCTTTGATTTTCTATTCAAGACCACATTTTTATCACATGCATTTTCATGAAAATGATTAAGCATTCTTTATGATTACAAGCTACATTAGCTAAATAGCCTACCCATTTATGTGAATTTTCCTTTGCTAACCCCCTTTGAGCTTTATTAGCCTTTCTTTTTGCATAAACCCCACTACATGCTTTTAAAACTGACCAAATGACTTACTAAAGCCTTAAAGCTAGTGGACATCTGTTAATTCTTGATGACTGTGATTGTACAAAAGCCTAAGTGTGGGGGTATGCATACATAGGGGTTGGTTATATTTGATAAAATGCCATATTATGAATTCTCATGTTAATGTAGCTTCTATCACTGCTATATTTGAACATATAAATAAGAAAAGGAAAGGAAAAGAAAAAGAAAAAGAAAGAAAAAAAGTGAGTTTGAATAAAAATATTAAGGAGGAAATACAATTGCTTTGAAAAGTTGTTAATTAATAGTTTATCCTCCTTAAGTTATATTGAATGGGTGATTTAAATATATTGCACATGAGATGGATGTT
The DNA here is from genome assembly GCA_027576715.1 of Erythroxylum flavicans. NCBI lineage: Eukaryota > Viridiplantae > Streptophyta > Magnoliopsida > Malpighiales > Erythroxylaceae > Erythroxylum > Erythroxylum flavicans. The sequence goes on from JANZXP010000003.1 coordinate 16,524,163, forward strand.
GTTTTGGATGGAGCACTCTTTGGGTTATGATCATGTGGTTTATGGTGTGAGAGCTGAATTGAGTTGTGAAACATAATTGTTGCATTCTTCATAGCTGACGATGCACATTTTTGAATGAATGCTAACTTGTGCACTTGATATCTTATTGAGTGTTACTTTTGCTTCACTAGCTTGATGACTTTTATGTTAAATTACCCAAAATATATCTCACCTTGCCCTTGCCCAAATTACAACCCTAGACAATTCCTTTGATTTATGATTACGCACGTGACTTTTAGTGGTGGAGAAATGAAATGATATGCAAATTTAAGGATTGTTGTGATCATGAATGGTGATTGAGTGTACCCATGGAAATATCTTATTTAAACACCTTTTGTCCAAGTCTAACTCTAGATTACTCAATTTTTAAGAGTGATGAATGTTGATTAATCATTAGTAGAAGCTTTGAATGTTGAGTTATTGCTATAGGTTTTGAAAGTCATTCTTTTTTACTTGATTATCTATTCTCAGGAAATATTAAAAATGAGTAAAAGTTTTGGTTTGTGAATTTGATTTTGATGATTTGCCCGAGGACGGTCAAAAGCTAAGTGTGGGGAACTTGATATGTTCTTAAATTTGATTCATTTGATTTACGACACTTAGTGATTAATGCCTTAGAAATGCTTAAGGTACTCAATTTAGCTCATATTTGATTCTAGGTACATTTCGAAAGTGAAGAAGCTAAAGTGACCCAAAAGCATGTTCATTGAAGCCATCTTCTCAATTTTCATACTCTATTGATTCATGAAGCTTGAAGAAGAAGAGGATTAAAAGAAGAAAAGACAAGATAGAGTGTGAAGTAAGAATATGAAGAATGAAGAGTGAAGAGAGCATCTCTGTTGGAACCCGATTCCGGAGTCCAACTATCCTTGCTCTGATACCATAAATGCTGGGACCGTGTTTTGCGTACCGGGGCAAACTGGGCCCCGCATACCTCAAGTTTGCACGCGACCACAACCTTGGTATTGTCCTCTTTGGTACTCGAACTCGAGAC
>JANZXP010000003.1:16561663-16575881 GCA_027576715.1 Erythroxylum flavicans
AAGCAAAACACAGAAGAAGATGACGTCATCACAGAAGAAACATAGAAGAAGATGACGTCATCACAGAAGAAGTTCGTAAACAGTAACACAGAGGAAGTTTATGAACAGTAACACAAAAGGAGTTCATGAACAGTAACACAGACGAAGTTCATGAACAGTAACACAAAGGAACTTTATGACAATAACACAGACGAAGTTTATGAACAGTAACATAGAGGAAGTTCATGAACAGTAACACAACGGTTCATGAACAGTAATACAGAAGGAGTTCATGAACAGTAACACAGAGGAAGTTTATAAATAGTAACACAGAGGAAGATGACGTCACCTAGAGAAAGATGACATCATCACAGAAGAAGTTAGTTCACAGAGGATACAAAACACAGATGATGCATCCTTACATAGGAAGATGACATCACCCAGAGAAAGATGACATCATCACAGAAGAAGTTGGTTCACGGAGGATACAAAACACAGATGATGCATCCTTACAGAGGAAGATGACATCACCCAGAGGAAGATGACATCATCACGGAAGAAGTTGGTTCACAGAGGATACAAAACACTGACGATGCATCCTTACAAAAGAAGATGAATTACAGAAGAAGAAAGCTTACAAAGAAGAAGACTTACATAAGATGCTTCTCTACAGACGATGCATCCTTACAGAAGAAGAAGACGTTACCCGAAGGAAGTTGACATCATCACAGAAGAAGTTGGTTCACAGAGGAAGTTGATTTACATAAGAAGTTGACGTCACCAGAGGAAGATGACATCATCACAGAGGATACCTCTAAACTTTTGAACATCTTCACTTGAAAAGATCTTAACTTTCGACTCCGATGTCTAAAAATTTCATGCTATATATCATTGGAAAGCTAGCAAAATAATCTAAAATTTCCAAGAAGGCAACTTCATCCAATTAAGCCTAGATAAATCCAGATTTTACCCTTAATTACAAAGATGAATTTTACATTCATCCACCAATGTACTACACCCAGTTCTTGACTTCGTGAAATTTTGAGACTCTTAGAGATAGAATTGAAATTCAATTTCTTCATAAGAAATATATCCATATGTGTCTAGTGTAATCCAAGCAAATAATCATCTCATTTGGATAACCAGAAAAAAAGTTATGGCTACTAGACCGAAGCACACTCAGTAAACATTTTCCAGATCACTACCACTTTTGTTTCTAAATCTTTCCTTATACCAAGATCATCTTCTCTACTTCATTTTCAACTCCATATCATCTATCAAGATATTGTAGTCCATGATTAATCATGAACATCAATAACATAATATACATATATATATGTGTGTGTGTGTGTGTGTGTGTTCTTCATCACTTTCACCCTAATTCTTCCCATTTCATAGTCTCTCACTACCAAAGTCACCAAAGCAAAACATGAACCTATCTATACTTCTCATGTACTGCTCAACTTTTCTAAGAAAAGTTTCAGGGTCCAACAGAAGATGAAGTGAAATCCCTTGGAAACTATTAAACAAGGCATTGATATTAGTATCTTCATTCAGGTATCCCAAGATATAGATCCTTTTGAGTTGTGAAAGAGGCATCTATGAGAGGAAGATGTTTACAATCTTGATTAAAAGACATGTAAACTTGGAGTTAAGCACAGGGAAATTTTTGTTGGAACATCTTAGTGATTTTCAGGGCGTCATCAATAAGTTGACTTCGGTGCATATTGTTCCCAATGATGAATTACAAGCTTTGTTGTTATTGAGTTCTTTGTCGAATTGTTGAGAAACATTTGTTATGACTATTAGCAACTCCTCTTTGAATGGTGTACCTTCTTTAGATGTGATCAAAGAGAGCATGTTCAATAAAGAGATAAGAAGGAAGGAAATCAGTGTCGACAACATGTTGGCTCTTACAGTTGAAAATAGAGGAAGAAGCAAGATCAAAGATACCAAAGAACAAGGCAAGTTGAAGAATATGATGAAGTTAAGAGATGGAAAGGAGACCAAAATGTGTTACTACTGAACCAAACTTGGTCATATAAAGAAGTTTTACTACAAGTGGAAGAACGACAAAAAGAAGCAAAACAATTAGAAGGATGGAGATGACATCAATGCTGCAATAATGATATCAAACACAAATGATAAAGTGTCGTTGATTTGTGCAATCAGTGAATATCTCTATATTAGTTACTCAAATTCAGAGTGGCTTGTTGATACGTGGGAGCCTCTCATTGTGTTCTAAGGATAAAGTACTTCACCAATATAGGAGTGATGCTTTTGAAAATGTGAAGATGGGTAATCAAAGCTCCATTAGTTTCATCGGCATGAGAGACATCTACGTTCAAACTGACATTAGGTGCATATTGACCTTAAAAGGAATATGACACATTCCAAACTTGTGCCTCAATTTTTTGTAAGTAAATATGCTTGACCAAGGGGGATGCTGGCATATGTTTGGAGATGTAAATGGAAGCTATCCAAAAGAGCATTGATGGTTGCTCATGGTGGGTTATGCTTCACTTAATACAAGACACATTTTAAGGTGTGTGTTGGAGAATTACATGTCATTTAAGAAAACACTTCATTGGACTTGTGGCATTAGAGAATGGGTCATGTTAGTGAGAAGGGGATTATGCTAGCTAAAAAAATTATTTATTCTAGTAAAGACTAAGTTTTTTCTTAACCCTTGTGATCATTATGTGGTTGGAAAGCAACATTGAATGTCTTCCCATAAGAAGCCTACAAGGAGGAAGACGAAAATGGAGCTAGTGCACTCTAATGTGTATGGTCTTATGGAGGTGGAGTCTTTGGGTGGTAAAAAGTACTTTTCTATATTTATTGATAAGACTACATTTAAGAATTTGGTATTTATATTGAAAATAAAAAGTTTGGTGCTAACGACCTTTCGAAGATTTCATGTCATGGTAGAGAGGGAGATGGGGAGGAAGTTAAAGTGTCTTCGGATCGATAATGGAGGTGAGTATACCTCTAATGAGTTTAAAGAGTACTGTGCAAGACCTGAGAAGACAAAACTTAGTACCCCACAACATAATGACATTGCCGAGAGGATGAATAAAACCATTATGGAGAAGGTTTGGTGTATGCTCTGAATGTCGAAACTACTGAAGTTCTTTTAGGGTTAGATGGTTAAAACTACTATATACATCATCAAGATAACTCCTTCAATCCCTTTGGAGCTTGACATTGCCAAGAGAATATGGAAAGGGAAGGATCTAACCTATTCATATTTGAGGCCGTTCGGATGTAAAGATATTAAGCACATACCAAATGAGCAAATATCGAAGCTAGATTCGTACACTACTCCTTATGTATTCATTGGATATGGTAATGAGGAGTTTGACTATAGGCCCTATAACCTAAAAAACATAAAAGTTGTTAGAAGTAGGGACTTAGTTTGCTATGAGCATGAGATAAGTTACATCAAACATTTCATCTTTTGGTTATGATGATACTACACCTATTTCTACTTCCATTGATTAGCCTAGAGGTGAAGAAGGCAAAGGATATGAACTAGCACATGATAATAATCAGGTGGAACCTATGAAAAAGTGGAGGACATAAACTGACACATGATAATAATCCAGTTTGATGGAGAGGATATACATGAGTCATATCCTATGGATAATGTAAAAGGGGTCCATGTGCATCAAGAGTAGGGGGAGTAACCCACTTAAGTGTTAGAAGATGTCTAACTTCAAAGGTCAATTAGAGAGAAGAAGTCTTCAACGAGATATCCTAGTTCAGAATATCTCCTAGTCATTATTGAGGGGAAGCCAAAAAATCTTCAAGAAGTTCAGTTGCTCAAAGTCAAAGGAAAAGAGGACTTGATGTAGAAGTTGAAGAAGAGATTTTATGAATTCAAACGGGCTCTAAGGAAGTGATATAAGCATAGCGCTAGTATGTTAACAAAAGTAGTTCCCAATAGTATACTTGAGCTTTGTAATAAGCTCACCAGGATTACTTTCAATTGATCGATGAGGTGGTTGATTTCTTCTGCAAAATGGGTTAAAGGGGAGATTGTTATGTGTCCAGCCCCATTCTATGGATGTTTATTTATTTAATTCCACTAAATTTGGAATTTAGAAGAATTCCACTAAATTTTGACTTTAGAAGTCATATCCATCTTTATGGATCAAAAGGAATGAAGTTATGGGTGACTGTGTGCAATATGAAATCTTATCCTTTTGAGATTTAAAGCAAGTTTGAGAGAAAAAAGTTACATGAGATAGAAAAACACTATGATAGAAGAGTTTTAGAATCCAAATATCTTTTATCAACTAAAGTTTTACTAAAGTTTGGATTCTAGAATTTATTTAGGAATATTATTCATGTGTGTTTGTGTGTTTGTATCAATTTGCACTCAATTCCATAAGTGGTTAGCATAAGACTTCCAAGAAAGATTTAAAAAAAGCTAAAAGAGCTAGATTATAGTTATCTTGTGAGGTGTTCTTGAGTGAGAGAGTTTGAAATTTTTATTATTTATATCCTGCTATTTGTTTTAATGGACATTATTGTTAGTTTATCCTATAATTTTTACCTCTACACTGGATTTTTCCATTAAAATCCTATGTTTACAATTTTTCACTTATCTTTATTATGTGAGTAGTTTTTTGTTTATTGAGTAACCACATATATCTTGTGAGTGTTATTACCTGGAGCACCAGTAATAATAATATATTAATTTAAAAAATATGGTTATGTTAAAGATTTTAAAGTAATTACACTTGAGTTGGTTCTATATCTTGTCTAAGTCGTAAGGTTATCAAAGTTGTCCTAATAACATTTGATATTTTTCAGTTGACTTCTAAATTCTAATATGATCTATGTCAGGTTTATGAATGAATACAAAAAACGATTCTAGATGTCTTAATTGCAATTTACTTTCATTTTTTTAAAATGTGAATTAAATTAAGAGAAAAAGGCAATATTAAGTTTTTATAAGCATAAACTAGCCCATCATTTTGAATGGGAAAACAAAACAACTAGAAAAATATTACATTATGAATTAGACTTACATATACTCAAAACAAACATTAGTTACATATTGTGATAAGACTGAATTCTATCTGCATTTTGTCTCCAAATGTGATAATGTGTAACTTGATTGCATTAAGTAGCTCTATAAATAGCTTTGATGTTGCTTCTCATTGCCCTTCGATATTCTCATATTTCTTTCATCCCACAAAGCTTGTACTAGATATGATAAAGTAATAAAGAAGCATCATTATTTTGCTTTGTTACGTATGTATAATTTTGAGCACCAAACCACAATCTGATCCCATTCCTCTGGTGGGTTCTCTAATAAGCATATTTTTGTAATGTCCTTCTAAAATGATCGAGTATACTAACATTTAAAAAATAAGTGAGTTATTCTTTCTTGCTCTTGTCTATATAATGAACATATGTTTGTTATTATCATATATCGTTGAATCTATCAATTGTAGGCAATCTATTCTTGATAGCTCTCCACACAGTTGCTGAAGCTCTAGGAATTATTACTTACACCAAACTAGGTTTTAGCATAGTATTATGTTTCCCTGCTCTTGAAATATCATTCCACAAGACACATTTGTGAATTTATCATTCTTAGACAATGTCTAAAAGTTTAGGTTTACCTTGTTTTCCTTGAGCTTAGTATTATTGATCTAATTATACAAATTAGAGTCTTTAATTCTTGATAAAATTTAGCTTTATATACAAGAGCATAAGCAACATATTAATCTTCCCTGATAATTTCTCTAATTGAATTAAGCTAATCAACAACCTCACATAATCTAGTAGCCAACCATCTATTATATTAAAAGAATGTATTGACACCATTCCCCAACACTTTGGTGACATGTTGCCTAACTTTACTTCTTAATTTAGAGATTATTTTGGTTGTAGCAGATGCATTCTCAATTATATTAATCTTCTATAAGCTCCTTCCTTTCATGTAACAGGCATTTATCTATTTAACCTATAAATATTGCTTATCCTAAATGATTGTTGAGTAAGTTTTATACATGATAAAACTCTCAATACCCGTAAGTATACAGATCGTATCTTTTAGTATTAAAGTTATCGTTCCCACGAGGATTATGAACACCTAAACAGTTTGAATCTAACTTTGTCTAGGGTATTATGAAATTTATTTGAATTAAATTAAATAATAGAAATTGAAACAATTACATATACAAAAAAATAAAAATAAATAAGTTAGCTGCTAATAAAATTAGGGTTTGATCAAAGTTAAATACTTAGGAACTATTCTATCTTTATTTTGACTAATTTAATCTTGTTAATTCAATTATGTTTGATCCTAGATTTCCTAATGTTTTGATCACTCTCTCTCAAGATCTAATCAATTAAACCTAATTGAATTTGATAGTTATAAATTTGCAATATCTCTATTCACAAAACTATTCCTATTAGATTTGAAGCAATCTATCAGACAATTAATTTCACAACCAAGATCTCTCTTCAATTGATCATTAATTTGATAATTGTGGGTCTATTAAGTTTCCAATTCTCATTGTATACCTTAGCACTAATTACTTTGATTTACTCTCTCGATTTATTATCAAATATATGCATGACAATTATCACAAATAATAAAAAATATATTAAATTCAACAATGATTAAAGTACACAAAATAATTCCTAATTTCAATTTAAAAATCCATAGACATGTTATACATCATAAAAATCCAATTACAGATCAAGGATAATGAAGAAAGTAAAAGGAAAAGAATAAAAACTGTTTGACTCCTTAATCTCGATTACTGAAATTTTCTAAAGCTCTTCTTTGATCTCTACACTTTTGATCCACTTTAATGAATGACTGCTATCTTTTTTTTTGATGTTTTTCATATTCTTATAGAGTGCATTAGGGTTATAGGGTTGTGTCAATAGGCTTCCCATTTTTACAGTTACAAAAATAGCCCTGAACCCTAAAAACATGAAAAAATTTGCATTTGGAAAAGCTTCAATGACAATCATGACTTGGAGTCATGATCGTGCTCCATGTTATTTCTCCTCTCTATTACAATTGTGCTCCCTTGTCTTGATCATGACAAAGAGCCATGCACCCATGCAAGAAGCATGATCGTGACACCTTTATGCTTCCAATATTTTCTTCATTCTTTAATTTCCTAATTTCTAACACTCACAAACACATCAAACACCTTATAAAACATAAGAATAAGAATAAATTCATGTTCTAAATCACACAAACACTTATAAAATAATCAAACAGTAACAATAACACAATTATAAGCCTATACACATAATAATCATGTAAGAAATACTTGAAAACACACTGAAACACATAGAAAAACATAGTATGATCTATACCTATCAACATCCCCATACTTCCAATTTTGCTTGTTCTCAAGCAAAAAAAAAAAACACATAATCATACATTTATGCAACATGCAATAATGTACAATGCCATCAAATCTTATGGAATCAATTTAACCTCAAACATCAATCATTTAAAATGTGTCAATATGCTAACTCGTCCCTTTCATGTTTAAGTACTTTGAATTAAATATACATATCAATTAAAATATTAACACCCTATTCATACACCTTTAACACTTGTAAGCATACAATTATGATTAATGATCAATCAAAAAGGCAACTGGCACTAAGTATCCTTTCATAAAAATTTCTTCCTATTTTTCAAAAGATCAGTAGGTAGGGATGTCAATGAGCCAGGCCGAGCCAACCCAGCCTGGCCTCAGTCACAGCTGGCAGGGACTGGCCCACCGACGGGCTCGGTCCGGTCACGGCCTGTCTATATTTGTTTTAATTAAATTTATTCAAAATGGCTGGGCTGCGGGCCTAGGCAGGCTAGCCCGTGGCCCGCGAGGGCCAACCATGGTCTCCCCATGGCCCACCAAACCCGGGCCAAAAACAGGCAGGCCGGGCCAGGCCGAAATTTCCATCCCTATCAGTATGTTTATTTATTATAACACTATTTTCTGGATTTTATTTAACGTTAACCTAGTCTTTTGATGTGAAGGCAAGCACCTTGTCATGAATGTCCCCCTGTCATGAATAGGGTGTTAATATTTAACTTTGTTATAAATAGGGTGTTAAAGGTCACGTTTTTTATTTAACTTGGTTGGAGATTCATTCTAGCCTTTTAACGCGAAGATAAATATTTTGTCATCATTTCTCCCAATTACTTAGTTATATCACACTCTCAACTGGCAACCTGCTCTATTCATACTTTTCAATAAAGTTCGATCTAGGAAATTCACCAATTTCTTCCATAATATCATAATCTAAAATTTAAGTTTGGACCCTCAGTTGAAACAAAAAATTATCCAAATTCCGTGGTTCATAAGTTAAAGTAGTATAAAATTCGAGGGTTAAATCGTTGTACAAAACATAATTAAATTAATAAATTTTTCCCGTCGAATTTTCGAACTCAAAGACTCAATCTTTTCTTTCAACCTTAAATTTTCTAATATTTCCAAATCAAAGTATCTAGGTGTAGTCACAATTATAGAGAAAAGATTTTGGCATTTAATACTTCTTCTTAAGAATAAATAAGAAAAGGTACTCCAAAATCTGTGGCCCTATCACGTGCATCCTTCCCCAACACTTGAGCTTTCCCTTTTTTTGTGAGCATTTAACATCTTACTTGATTCTTGGTGCCATGATTGACTATATACCTATAAAAACATCCAAGAAACACAACAAAAAACACAAAACACTAAAAAATGTGAGAGAGAAAAGTTGAAAGAAAATTTGAAAAACCCACTCAAAAGATGTGATTTTTGTGTGGAAAACACTATAATTGTGTAAGAGGGATGTTTATCTAGGTTAAATATGAAAGAAAGTGGTGAAAAACCTAAGTAAGAATGAAGATAAATTTGAGAGATTTTGAGAGTTTGAAAGGGGGTTGCTAGGTTTAGAGAGATAGGTAAGATGTAGAAGAAGAGAAAAGATGAATTTAAATAGCTAGGGTTGAAAAAGAAGGGGTAGAATGGGGTATAAAGGTTAGAACACAAGTGTGTCTTCCAATGCCTATCACGATCATGACCTTGGAGCATGATCATGACAGAGGCCTAACACACTATGTATGATCGTTGTTGGCCCCGAATTATTTATTTACTCATTTAAGCATGATTTGAATGAAGTATGAGGTTTTGATAAATTAAGTTTTGGAGCTAGGGTATTTTTGGAAGATTACTTAAAGTTAAAAGAGCATAAGCTTATAAGAAAGGGTAAAATGGATTTTGTTGGCTCATTAAGGGTAAAAAGGGGAAGAAGAATTGTTGTCTTGTAATTGAAGAAGAAGAAAAAATGAAAATTGAAGAGAGGAAGAGAGAGTTGTCGTGGGAGAAGAAGAAAAGAAGAGAAAACTAAGCTAAGTTTCCAATTATGTGTTGACAAGTCTATTGAATGCATGATTTGAATTGATTATAAAGTGTTTGATAAGTTAGGAATTCGGAAATATGTGTTTAATGATGCATTGTGAATTTTTTTCAATGGTTTTGCTTATTACCGGTTATAAAATTGTTGCCCACGAGCTTTAAGCTCACCCCCTTTTTTGTCCCATCTTTAGGCGATGAACAAGAGATCGAGTGATCAAGCATAAGTGCATTCTCCATATTATGCTTAGTTTGTATTTTGAGTTAGTTTTTTAATAAAACAAGGCTTTAGTTGCATTTTGAGCAATTCTACTTTGTGTAAATCATGTATTTTTGGACTATGATGCATTGTGGCTTGAAATGCCCACTAAAGCTATGTTTAAACACTATTTTGTTTTAGTAATGAGATTAAGATTTGAAGAGGTATCTGTTAATCATGTACATATTTGTCCTCTTGGTTGAGATTGTTAATTGTTGATAGTGATGGAATTTGGGTTGTGTTGAAAGGATGTGTGTGTTCATTTTAGTGTTGGATGGTTCGGGTCTATCTGAAGGTTTCACCGCGGCGAACCTTTCCAAAGAGGTACTCTTGCTTGATTTTATGACTTCACTGCGGCGAAGCCAAAAGTTTACCGCGACGAACTTTTCCAGAAAGGTCTTAGAAACGTTTGCCACAACGAAGCCCAAAAGTTGGCAACGACGAACCTTTCCCGAGAGGTGCTCTCGCTTAATTCTGTGACATCGTCATGGTGAAGCCTAAAAGTTGGCTGTGATGAAATTTTTCTGATGGGTCCTTGTACCTGATCCTTACCCGACCCTCTGGTAAGGTAGCTGAGTAATAAGTACCGAGACCCGGGCGCCAACATTTTTTATGGTATCAGAGCGACTAGGTTTAGGTCCAGGATAGGGACTAGGTTTAGGAATATCTTAGGCTTTGAACGAGTAATTTTTTTAAAAAAATATGAAACAAACATGCATTGTTTTTAAATGAACTTCATGCGTTGTTTTGTATTATTTTAAATGATTTCAAATTGTTTTTTTTAAGCATGAACTGAAAGTTTTTAAAAAAATGTTTTCAATTAAAGGAGTGAATATGCTACCTCGAAAAAGAACTTGAGGAACTCTGACTCAATCTGGTTCTCACCAAGGAAGTACGGATGAATCGTATGTCCCATAAGACGCAGGGAAACACTCTACTCCTGATTCTGAGGCACCTAGTATACAGCATGAAATGCCACCGCCTCCTCCTCCTGTGCCTAATTTAGATCCACAGTTCTTTCAAGCCTTTGCTCAGGCTTTCACATATGTCATGGGCCAAGGTCACAAGTTCTGATGCCAGCTCTGGTGGAGAGGAGTGAGCAATATGATAAGCTTCGCAAATATAGAGCTGTAGATTTTAATGGTACTACGAATCCGGAAGAGGCTGAAGCATGGTTGAAGAGGACCAAGAGAGTCTTGCTTCAGATGAAGTGCTCTGATGAAGAGAAATTGGATTATGCAGTGAGTTTGCTGCAAGGGGATGTACTGTATTAGTGGGAATCTGTGCCTCACAGTCAGGTTATGCCTCCAGTGTTATTATGGAGAGATTTTGTGGACGTGTTCAGGAAGAAGTACCTCTTTAGGGTTTATGTACAAGAGAAGGCCAGAGAGTTTTAGAACCTCACACAGAAGGACATGAGTATGAGTGAGTATGAGCTGAAGTTCACTCAACCTTCCCAATATGTGGCCAACATTGTGGCGAATGAGGAGGACAAATGCAGCAAGTTTGACGGAGGATTTCATTTGGGGATCAAGGAGAAGGTGTTGATCCATAACTTCTGTGACTAACAGCAGTTGGTAAATGCTGCACTTCAGGTCCAGAAACTAGAGAATATCAAGTATGAAGTGAATAAGAAGAGGAAGAATCTGGAGCAGTCTTCCAAGAAGGGAATGAGTGCTCCAATGCTTGAGAGGAGTACAAGGAGTTTCCACACTCAGAGTGAGATGGGGGGTAGCGCCTCTACTGAGAACAAGAAATCAAGGGCAGATTCGGTGCAAACCTTAACTGTAGGAGGTAATAGTAGGGTAGAGAGGAGTAGGTACACGAACGCTCAATGTGAGCATTGTGGGAAGTTTGATAAAGGAGAGTGCTTCAAGTTACTTAAACCATGTTTTAGAAGCGGGGAGAAGGGACACATGATTAGGGAATGTCCCCAGATGACAAGGCAAGAGGGGTCGCAGTTGCAAGCCCTAAGGATAGCAGAAATAGTGAGAACTAGGCCAGTCATTGAGATGGGCAGTTCTAGGCCTGCAAGGAAGGCTATCCCTCCAGGAAGGCCAAGGGGTCAGGCATAAGCCAGGGTATTTGCCATGAAAAAATAGGAGGCCGTAGTTGCGCCTAAAGTTGTCATGGGTATGGCTTAGTTATTTAATTCTGAAGTATATGTCTTAATTGATTCTGGCTCCACTCATTCATTTGTTTCTGCAAGCATGACATTATGTGGTGTGAATTTTGTGCCATTGGAAGATGCATTGATTATTAGCACTCCTTTAGGGAGGAGGGTGATAATAAGTCAAGTGTATAGAGATTGTAAATTGGTTATTGAGGGTGCTAGACTGGTAGTAGATTTGTTGCCGCTAGAGCTAAAGGGTCTAGATATACTAGGTATGGATGCCATGGAGAAATATTGTGCGAAGTTAGACTATAGTCTCAAAGAGGTAGAGTTTGACTTTGGCAATGGAGAGAAGGTGACCTTTAGAGGAGACAGAAGAATGTCATCACCTAGAATGATTGCAGCTTTGTTAGCTGACAGAATGATGAAAAAGGGGTGTGAAGCTTTCTTGGCCCACGTCGTGGATGCTAATGTGAATGAAAAGAAGTTAGAAGATTTTTCGATTGTTAGGGAGGTTCCCAACGTGTTTCCAGAAGATTTACCTGGTTTGCCACCGGTGAGGAAAATTGAGTTTACCATTGACTTAATTCTCAGTATCGTACCCATTTCTATACCACCGTATAGAATGGCTCCAGCTAAATTGAAGGAGCTCAAGGAACAGTTGGAAGAGATGTTAGAGAAGGGGTTTATAAGGCCCAGTTCATCACCATAGGGAGCGCCTTTTCTATTTATTAAGAAGATGGATTGGACATGGCATATGTGTATTGATTATCAAAGACTCAACAAGATGACCATTAAGAATACGTATCCTCTGCCACGAATCAATGATTTGTTTGACTAGTTGAAAGGAGCAAAGGTCTTCTCCAAAATTGATCTCAAGACAGGCTATCATCAGCTCAAAATCAGAGAGTTTGATATGAACAAGATAGTTTTTCGGACCTGTTATGGGCACTATGAGTTCCTAGTCATGCCATTTGGATTGACTAATGCTCCGGCTGCATTCATGGATCTTATAAATAGGGTCTTCAAGGAGTATCTGGATCAGTTTGTCATAGTGTTTATCGATGACATTTTGGTTTATTCCAAAAACGAAGAGGAACATGAAAAACATCTCTCGATAGTGTTACAAACACTGAGGGAGAGGGAACTTTATGTCAAATTCAGCAAATGTGAATTTTGGCTTTACAAGGTGATCTTTCTTGGACATATGATCTCTAAGGATGAAGTACATATTAATTAGAGAAAAATTGAAGCAGTGGTGAAGTGGCATGCACCGAAGACAGTTGCAGAATTCAGGAGCTTTCTGGGTCTGACAGGATATTATAGGAGGTTTGTTGAAGGATTCTCCATAATAGCTGCTCCAATGACCAAGTTATTAAGGAAAAATTAGAGGTTTATTTGGAGTGATGAACGTTGGAAAAGCTTTAAGGAGCTTAAGCATAGATTGACAAGTACTCCGATTCTGACTTTACCTATGGGGGATGAGGGTTATACAGTTTATAGTGATGCTTCAAAGAATGGTTTGGGTTGTGTGTTGATGCAGAGAGAGAAAGTAATAGCTTATGCCTTGCGGCAATTGAAGCCGTATGAGTTGAATTATCTGACTCATGATATGGAATTAGCAGTAGTAATTTTTGCCCTGAAGATTTGGAGACATTATTTGTATGGAGTTCAAATGAGGATTTTTACAGATCATAAAAGTTTCAAATACTTATTGAGCCAGAAATAGTTAAATTTGAGACAGTGAAGGTAGTTAGAGTTGCTTAAGGATTATGACTTGTTGATTGAATACCACCCAGGAAAGGAGAATATGATGGTGGATGCCTTGAGTAGGAAATCCTCCATAGCCTATGTTCAGACAGTTTATTTGTCATTATTGATAGAGATAGCTAAGCTGAAGATAAGTTTGACACAGGAGGAGCCTGATTGCATTATGGCAAGTTTCAGAGTGAGATCGATACTCAGGGAGAAAGTTAAGGAGTTGCAAGCACAAGATGCAAAATTGAACAAACTCTGAGAAGAAATTTAGAATGGTAAGAAATCTGAAATGGTAGTGAGGGATGATAGACTTATGGTTGTAGGCAATTGACTCTGTATTCCAAATGTCCAGGAGGTAAAGAATGAGATACTCGACGAGACTCATAATACGCCTTATGCTATGCACCCAGGTAACACCAAAATGTACAAATATTTGAAAAAGCATTTCTGGTGGAAAGGCATAAAGAGGGATGTAGCAGAATATGTAAGTAAGTGTCTAGTATGTCAGCAAGTCAAGACTGAACTCTAGGCATTTTCAGGCGAGTTAAGGCCATTGTCTATTCCTGAGTGGAAGTGGCAAAGGGTCCGTAAGACAAACAAATAGCCTTCCGCTAAGACTAAAAAGTTTCCGATTTGGTGTTTGTTTTAGATCTGTACTTATGTGCCGATTATTTCGTTTTAAAAAGAAAAGCTACAACTCTGCTAGAACTTAGGCCT
>JANZXP010000003.1:16575981-16590305 GCA_027576715.1 Erythroxylum flavicans
GCAAAAATTCACTATTCGCTATTCATGTGCATAAATGAATGCATGAACATAGCAAAACACTTTTAGGCATTCCTAACCCGTTCCAATTGACTAAATTACCATTCCCATAGGTGAGGGGATGTTACAATATTAACAACATATTTATACACCTATGGCACTGATAAACATGCATTTATAATTACGAAGCAATCAAAAAGGCAACTATCACTAAGTATGCTTTCATAAAAAAATTTGTTATTTTCAAAGATCATTAGGAATTATTTATTTAAATACCAAATTTTAAAGTTTCTTTAAAGTTAACCTATTCTTTTGACACGAAAACAAACATTCTATTAGGAATCTTTCACGATTACTTAACTAGGCCATATTTTTCATTATTTAACTTAGTTGGAACGTCATTCAGCCTTTTGACGTGAAGATAAACATTTTTTCATGAATGCCCCCAATTACTCAGCTATAACACATTTCCAACTAGCTACCGTCTCTATTTTTAACTTAATTTTTTTCAAAAAGGGGCCAACGAAATAATTAGTTATTTAACACATTTTTTATTTAATTACTTAACCTACTTAATTTCTTTTTAGTCATTCATTCACATGAAAGGTTATTAGTATTGCTAACTAATTCAATTGATGTATAATTATAAATGTATACCACAATTTTACTAAAGTGAAGAATAGGTATTGATTGACCTAGAGCGTGTTAGTCAATGTTTAATACTGCAAGTGCACGGTGTACTTGTAGTTAGTATCAATAAGTACAAGTTGACCTTATGAAGACTATGAATACTAGTACTTACACTTCCCCGAGTTGACCTCACGAAGACTATGAGTACTAGTACTTACCCTCCCCTATTATCCATCCTAATGATTGATTTTAGATTTTTAATGGAAAGAAGCTAAAACTAAAGCAAACAAAATAAAATAGGAAACAATAATGAACACAAAGATAGTGGAATTCACTTAGAAAACTATCGTTATCAGAAATTAGTATTTCAAATTAAATGCCACTATCACATAACTATTTATTGATTAATTGGATCATAGAGACTCCTATGGTATGTTAGTAGCTGACCTTGAGTATATAACAACTAATCCTAAGGTCTCTAATTGAATTACTCAAGTTAAATCTTATAGGATTGCATTACCGATTTATGAGTCCCTCAATTAGGTTTGACCCTAATTTGGAGGATTTATGTCATCCTATCTCTAGGGTTGTAATCAACTCCTAATTACAGTAGATCTATTCATACTAGGATTTCTTAATCTCTACATATGAAATCAGATTATTAATAAAACATGTAATTAAATCACAATAATCGATCGAACCAATTGCATTAATAAAGGAATCAAATCATATCAAAGTATTAACATAAGGTTTATATAACCTAATTACTAACTGGACATTTAGTTACATATGATGGAATACAAAATGAAACATAACTCGAAAGAAAAACTTAATGAAAATAATAGGTTCATAATCCTAAATCTCCCTTATTGTCTTTTATCGAATATTCTTGTGAATTAGAGGGTTGATCTTGTATTCTGATGGACCTTTTGATGATTTATTCATGTTTTCCATTTTTGTAGACCAAAATCACACTTAGAGAATGACTCCACGTTTGGAAATTGCCTCCCCAAAGTCTCCTCCTTTGTTTTTCCCATAAAACGTCAATTTTATAATGAATTCTAGGTTTTTGGGTTATGCACAGCCGTGCACATGAATGTGCATAATTGGAAAACACCAGATATCACAAAAGTGCACGGAAGTGTAGAAGTGAACAGTTGTGCACTCTTTCCAGATTGTTGTTTTTCCTATTTTTGTCATGTTTTCACCTAAATTCCTCTCCTTTATGTCCATAAAGGCAATTATCACCTGTAAACACACTTGAAGCATATTAAGTACTAAATATATAATAAAATTATCGAATATCAAGCAAAACACTTTAAATATGGGTGTCAAAATATAGTTAAATATTCATCTATCAGGTATCATATCCTAGTTATCATGCTTATTCATCCAAAGATACTTAAAAACATAAAATTCATAAGTCAATATTGCTTTACAAATTAAATGACCATGTTCAAAACAAAACTAATTCTATCAAATTCTTGCCATTGACACATTCAGACAATTTACTCATATGCAATAAAATGTTCATACTATGTTAACCTAATCAAAATTAACACAATATGATATGCAAAATTCACAAACATATGATATGCTAATGTATAAATCTCCCCACACTTAGATAACACATTGTCCTCAATGTGAGAAAACAAAAAATACACATAAAAATAAAAAGAAATAAAAAATAAAATTTTAAAGCAAGAAATCACTTATAGAGATTGAGTTGGTGATGGTGTGGGTGAATAAATTTGAACACCGTAAGCGGTGAAGTAATTAAAAATCTTCTTAGGGTCACGTTGTTGTTTCCGTTGTTCTCGTGCCATCTCCTTTATGTGCACCTCCATGGTGTTCATATGTTCCTTAATAAGCTTGTTGTTTTTAGAAACCAAATTGAAGACTTTCTCCCGGCCTTCCTTTTTATTATCCTCCATTTCTTTATATATCAAGACCTCTATTTTTTGTTATGTTAGTGCAATACCAGAAATAGTTTGTCCTATCCTATATTTCACATAAATTTTGGAACTAATGTCTTAAAGTTTCATGTGTTGGACTGCCAAGTTCTCAACTCGTCTTAAGTGAGTATGATTAAGAAACTCAGGAAGAAAAGTAGTCAGCCCTCAATAACTACACCATAATAAATAGCAAGCGCAGTAACAAAATATCGTATAATAAGATGACAATTTTTCTTTTAAAAGTATAGTATGAAAATTATGAGTGCTTGTACAAACTTTGACATTATTGTTCATGCACTAAAGAATAATTAAGTCTTTAATAAAACATTTTTTAATTTCATATTTGTCAAGAATATTATGGCATACGAATTTATGCAGTAGTAGATGCTCAGGACTAAGAATGGCATTATTATGGGCATTTCTAACAATAAAGTTGTCCAACCCTGTTAATTGCTTCCAATACTACTTAGCATGAAAATTATCAAGTTTTTCAATTATGCTCGACCTCATAAATCCACCAATTTCTTCCATAATATCATAATTCAAATTATATGGGTGGCCCTTAGTCAAAACCAAAATTCATCTAAATTATACAGCCTAAATTGTTAAGTAGTATAAAATTCAATGGTTAATTCCTTATACACAACATAATCAAAATTAATAAATTTTCCCGTCAAATTTTATTACCAAAGTCTCAATATTATCTTTCAACCCTAAATTTTCTAAAATATCAAAATCAAAGTATCTAGGTGCATTAATAACTCTAAAGTGAAGAGTTTCAAATTGGATAGCTTCTTCTTTTGAATAAATAAAAAAAAGGTGCTCTAAAATCTACAACCTTATTAGCCTTAGCACTTGTTTGATTCTTGTTACGATGAATAATTGTATACCTACAAAATCAACCAAGATCACATAAAATTACACCAAAACATGCAAAAAATGTAAAGAGAGAAAAGTTCAATGAAATATTGTAAAAAAAAAACTTTAAAGATGTGATATTTGTGAGGAAATTACTAAATATGTATACGAGGAATGTTTATCTTGGTGAAAAAACAAAGAAACAAATGAAAACTCTAAATAAGATGAAGAGAGATGTGATAGAGATTTTGAGTGGCTACCAAGTTTTTGAGAGATAAGGTAGGGTTAAAAGAAGAGAAAGGATGAATATGAAGTGTTAGAGTTAAAGAAGGAGGGGTATAATGCGGTGTGAGAGTGACTTTTCACATGTGGCTCTATTCTGTTTGCGAGGCATGGTCATTACTCACCCTTCTACTATGATTCTAACTTTGGAGCATGATTGTGAAAGAGGCTTCACATTCTATGCATGATTGTCCAATATGACATGTTAAAAATTGTCACACTTTGTCCCATATCTTTGCTTCATTAACTTGTAAATACATCAAAAACAAGAAAATTGGCAATACAAATTACTCTAAAACATAAAATTTAAAACCTAAATACTAGAATTCAATAAAAAATCTAACTATATAAAATTTACTAAGTTAAGGTCTTTAGCTTGACCTTTCATCATCCTAAACCTTTTGAATGATTGAAAAGGAAAGAAATCACTTCCATGTTTTATGAAAATACTCCTCCGAGATACGGTTTGTACCTTTTTCATTTACTTTGAAGGTTTCCTTGTTTTGATTTTCAAATTCTAAAGCTCCATGTGCTAATACGTGAGTTACTTTGAAAGGCCCACTCCACCTTCATTTGAGCTTTTTGGGAAACAGCTTCAATATCAAATTATATAATAATACCACATCTCTCACTTTAAACTCTTTCTTCTTAACATAAGAATCATGCCACTTCTTCACTTTTTCATTATATAGCTTGGCATTCTCATACGCTTTAAAGAGAAGTTCATCAGGTTCATTTAGTTATAGAATTCTTTGCTCATTTGTTTACTTCCAATCAAAATTTAAGGCTTTCATCACCCAGTATGCTCTATGCACTGATTCAATTGATAGGTGACAAGCCTTACCATATACAAGTCTAAATGGATTTGTCTCAATTAGAGTTTTGAAGGTGGTTCGATAGGCCCACAAGGCATCAACTAGCTTCAATGCTCAGTCCTTCCTTAAACTATTTACCGTGTTCTCCAGCATTTGTTTTAGCTTACAGTACATGGCTTCCACTTGTCCACTTGTCTATAGGTGGTATGGAGTGGATACATGATGGTAAACTCCATATCTTTTCAAAAGATCATCAAAAGATTTATTATAGAAATGTGCTCCTCTATTGTTTATTATTGTTCGTAACACTCCAAATTGAATAAATAATCGTTTGATAAATTTGGATACTACCTTTCCATCATTTGTTAGAATTTACATGGATTTATCCCATCATGACATGTAGCTCACTTCTACTAAGATATATGTGTTCCTTATGGAAGATAAGAATGATCCCATCAAGTCCAATCCCTACACATCAAACAGTTCGACTTTTAAGGTGTTAGAAAAGGACATCTCATCTATTTTTGAGATGTTTCCCACTCTTGTTATTAACGACATTGTGCCACAAACTCCTGAGCATCTTTAAGCATATTCAACTAATAAAATCCACATTCTAAAACTTATGTTTTCGTCTTGTTCGCTCCATAATTCCTAGCGTATATAACTTAATGACACTACATCAATATGAATAACATCTCATCCTTTAGAACATACTTCCTTATCAACCCATTAGCACATATCTCATAACGGATCAAGCCATCCTATAGATAATGGTACACTCATATAAGAATCTCTTTTCTACTAATAAGACAGATCTCACGAAAGGATACCACTTACAATGAAGTTTCCTATATCGGCATACTATAGTACCACAAGACAGTTGTGCAACATCAATGTTTCATCAGGGAATTGCTCATTAATATCTTCACTTTGCTCTAACTCCCCTCCTTTGAGATGTGATAACTGTTTAACTAGCACATTCTTTGCTCCATTCTTGTCTCTTTTCTCAATTTCAAACTCTTGTGAAAGTAACATCCATCGAATAAGCCTTAGTTTTACATCTTTCTTGCAAAAGAGATACTTAAGGATAAAGTGATTAATAAAAATGATCACTTTAGATCCAAAAAGATATGATCAAAACTTGTCACATATGAACACCATTTCTAGCAACTCCTTCTTAGTAGTGATGTAATTCAGTTGGGACCTTACTAATGTCTTACTTATGTAATAAACAGTATGCAGCTTTTTGTTCTTTAGTTGGCCCATCATGTAACCCACAACTTAGTCACTAGCGTCACAGATGACTTTGAATGTTAATGATTAATCCGCTAATGATAAAATTGATGCTAAAATTTATGCCTCCTTTAGTCAATTAAATATAGATAGACAACTATCATCAAAATTAAAAGGCACATTTTTTATTAGTAAGTTTGTAAGAGTTCTTGCAATTAGTGAGAAGTCTTTAATAAAGTGGTAATAGAAACCTGCTTAACCTAAACATGCTTACACGCTTTTGACATTAATGGGTGGTGGAAGTTTCTTTATGACCTCATTCTTAGCCATATATACTTCAATTCCTTAGCATGATATTTTATGTCCCAATACAACGCCCTCGTGCACCATAAAGTAAAACTTCTCCTAGTTTAGAACCAAGTGTGATTCTGTACATCTTTAGGGTAATCTATCAAAATTTATTAGGCACTGCTCAAAAAAGTCTCCAAAGACTGAAAAATCATCCATGAAATTTTCCGTTATATCCTCTATCATATTTACAAAGATAGACACCATGAACCACTGAAATGTAGCTGGAGTATTATATAACCTAAAAGGCATCCATCTATATGAAAAGGTTCCATAAGGATATGTGAACATTGTCTTTTCCTAATCCTCTAGATAGATAAAAATATGGTTGTAGGCCGAATATCTACCTATGAAATAATAGAATGAATGGCTGGCCACCCTTTCGATCATTTGATCTATGAATAGAAGAGGAAAGTTATCCTTTTTAATCACTTTATTAAGTTTGCAATAGTCGATGAAGACTTTCCATCCTGTGACTATTCGTATGGAAATCATCTCTCCACTTTCACTCTCCTTTATATTCATTCCACCTTTCTTACACATTGTATTAGGTTAATCCATTCACTATATGATATCGGGGATATAATATTCACATTTAAAAGCTCTATTACTTCCTTTTTTGACCACTTCCTTCGTATGTGGGTTCAACCTTCACTGATGTTCCCTAACCACTCTACTTCTTTCTTTGAGGTTTATCCTACATATAGCTACGTTTAGGCTTATACCTTGTATGTTGGATATATGCCATCCCATTGCCTTCATCCATTTTCCACTAATCTTCACCACCTTGTTCTCTTGTTCCCTATCCAGCTGAATGGAAATAATGATGGGCAGATTTTAGCTCTCACTAAGAAAGGTATATCTAAGGTATGTGGGCAAAGGCTTTAACTCTAAACTTGGTAGCTTTTTAGTAGAGGGTAGTATGGGTGCTTCAGTTCTTATTAATATGACTTTATAAGCTTGAGCACCTGAATCCTCTATCTTGGCTTCTTCTTTAGACTTAGCATTATCCTCCTTCTCATCTTCATCATCTGTCTCAGCTTCATCAAACTTTATTTCTTCAAAGTAGCTTTCCTTTTGCTCTTTAATACATTTATCCATTATATCTATCTTCATGCAAGAGCTACTTTCAAAACTTTGTTCATATTGAACTCCACTTGATCATCACCAATTTGAACTATTAATTTTCCTTTATGAATTTCTATCAATGCTCTCTAAGTGTTAATGAACAGACATTTAAGAATTAGTCGACAGTTCCTATCCTCTTCAAAATCTAGCACCATGAAATCCACAGGAATAATGAATTATCTACCTTAACTTTCACATCTTCCAGCACACCAAACAGTCTCTTAATTAATTAATCCACCAACTGAATAAGCATCGAAGTTTGCATCACATCGCTTAGCCCCAATTTTCTAAAGATTAACAAAGGAAAAATATTTATACTTGCCCCAAAGTCATATAAACACTTTGCAAACTCTAACTCACTAACTACACTTGGTATTATAAAGCTCCCTGGATCCTTCAACTTGGAAGGCATATGACTAGTGATAATGGAGAAAAATTTTTCAATTAGTGCTACTAGTTGTTTATCTTCCCAAATCCATTTGTTTAATAATATGTCATGCGGGAATTTAGCATAATAAGGTTTATGTTCCAATGCCTTCATAAAAGATAAATTAATTTACAAAGTCTTCAACTTTTTTAAAAACTTTACAAATTATGTGTTTGATTTGTTTCTTCTACAATATTTGGAGAAATCAAATCTTAGGTTGGTTTGAAATGGGGGCAATATGCAAAGGGTCTTCACTCTTTTCTTCATCCTTCTTCTTCTTTTCTTGGTCTTATGTAAGGTGGGTTTCCACTTGTTTCTCTACTAATTGTTCAAGCTCTTTTCCACTCGTAAGTGTGATTGCCTTGAGTTTCTCCTTTGGATTTGCTTTAGTGTTACTTTGAAGACTCCCCACACTTCTTGTAGACAATGGGTTTACAAGTTGTCCCACTTGAACCTTCATATTATGAATGAAAGAGGCACAGTTCTTAGCTACTGGCTCAAACTTCCCTTCTAGCCTCTTCTAGGACTCATCTATGCTTATGATCTTGTCCATAATTTTGTCCAGTTTTGAATTGTTGTAACTGAACTTATTTTGTTAAAATTCAAGTGGAACTTGATTTCTAAATTAATTACCCATATGTTAGACCAAGAAAAGCTTAGGTGGTTCCTCCACCCAGGATTGTATATGTTTAAGTATGAGTTATTCCCTCCTCCTTGACCAAACTATATGCCTGCATAGTTGAGTTACTTCTTATTGTTATTTTGTATCAAGAAGCAATTAGCGGTAATATGATTATCTTGTCTGCATAACTGACA
Organism: Erythroxylum flavicans; assembly: GCA_027576715.1. Classification (NCBI taxonomy): domain Eukaryota; kingdom Viridiplantae; phylum Streptophyta; class Magnoliopsida; order Malpighiales; family Erythroxylaceae; genus Erythroxylum; species Erythroxylum flavicans. The sequence continues at coordinate 16,584,471 of JANZXP010000003.1, forward strand.
TCCATGTTGAATTGCTTTAATTGAAAAGGATGAGGAGGCTTTTAGGCTACTTAGTTGCTTTGTTATATGAGCAAGTTGCTTTGTTAAATTAGCAATCTCAATTTATAGTGCTGTCACCGAATCGATAACAATAATGCCCTTCTATTCTCAAAAAGTCAAATGTTGTTTGCTTCTATCCAATGTCCAAAGATAGCTATTATTCACCATCTCCTTTAGAAAATCCTCTGTTACTCAAATATTTTTCACAGAAGGGATACTATAGAAACTGCATCTATGGTACCCCTCGTAAGTGGATTAACTCCATTATAGAAAGTTTCTAATAAGGAATCCTTTAGTAAGTTGTCGTGGGGACATTTATTTTGCAAATCCTTGTAATATTCCAACGTTTCGTATAATGACTCCTCACAGTTTTATTGGAAAACTATAATCTCCTTTATCAATCCTATTGTCATCGTCAAAGGGAAGTACTTGTCGAAGAAGGCACGCATTAACTGCTTCTATGTTTTGATGTTGGTTAGGTTTAGTTCCCAGACCTTGGCCCTATCCCTAAGTATAAAGGGAAAGAGTCTCATCCTAACAACATCTTCTGACATACCATTATATCGAAAGGTATCATATATTTCTAAGATTTTTTGAGCATTACGATCTTCATTAGCTAACCCATAAAACTCCATATTGGTCTACAATATATTTAACAATGCTAGTTTACTTACACTGGTAGACGAGTGATGCCTTATTGTGTAGCATTGAACCTTGGCCTTATGAAATCCATAAGGGTTCTTTGCTGATCTCTGTGATTGTATTCTTCCACCATTGTTCTTTTGATTTCTTATTTATGTCTAGCCCTTGGGATTAATCATTCTAGTCTTTTAATGTCAAATTTTGGAGTTTCTTCGATCTTACTTGAACTTTGAGTAATTCTTGTGTTCATGCAATTGTAAGGAAACAAGTATAGTGAAATTTCCTTAAATCAAAGGAATTCAAATTATCCTAATGATATATCCCTGATAACGACACTAAAAACTTATTGAGCAAGTTTTATATCTAAAAATAAAACTATCAATACACAGTAAGTATACGGATGGTATCTTATAGTATCAGAGATTATCATTCCATTGATTATTATGCGAACGTTAACAGTTTGAACCTAACTTTTTCTAAGGTACAGAAATTATTTGAATTAAATTTAAATAAAATAAATTAAAAGAAATAAATAAAACAAAGTAAATAATAAAATAACAAATGAACTACCAATAAAAACTAGGGTTTGACTAAGATTGAGTACTTAGGAACTATTCTTTCTTTGTTTTGTTTCCTTTACTATTGTTGATTCAATTTCTGTGCTTGATCCTAAATTTCCTAATGTATTGATTATACTCTTTCAAAATCTAATCAATTAACTCTAATTGAAATCAAAATTTCCATATTCGCAATATTTAGATTCACAAAACTATCCCTATCTTCTTCAATTAGATTTAACATTATCTAATAGATAATCAATTTCTTAACCTAGATTTCTCTTTGATTAAACATAAATTTGATAATTGTGGATCTATTAAATTTCCAACTGTCATTTTACAATCTTACATTAATTACTTTTGACTTACTCTCTCTATTTGTTGTCAAGTTAATGCATAAACAATTATCACAAACATCAAGAAGTATATTGAATTTAACAATGAATAGAATCACAAAATAAATATAGAATAATTCCTAATATGAATTTGGAACTTTATAAACATGTTTATCATCTTATGATTCCAATTACATATCAATCATATTGAAAGAAATAAGGGAAAAAGAATAAAAACTCTATTTCCTCCTTGATATGGAAAGCTAAAAGTTTCAAATGTTCTTCTTGTTCTCACCACGTTTGATCTACTTTTAGGGTCTTGGGGTCATGACTGGGTTTTTCTACTTTGTTCGGTTCTAAAAATTGCCCTGAACCTTAAAAACGATGAAAAAATTTGCGCCTGGAAACTCGCTGGCACAATTGTGACAGCTCCTCGTGCTTTCCTCTCTACCACAATCATACAGCCCTATGCATGCCTGTCACAATTGTGCTCTTGATGCACTCATCCTTCATATAAATTCCATCTTCCTTGTTCTTTAATTAGCTGATTTTCAACACTCACAAACACATCAATCATCTCATAAAATAAAAAATTAAGATTGAATTCGTGCTCTAAACCACACAAACACTTGGAATATAAAAAAACACTCACAATAAAACAATTCTAAGTCTATACATATGATAATCATCTAATAAAGACTTTAAAACACACTAAAACATTTATGAAAACCTAGTATGAACTATACCTATCACTTTTATTATTAGAAATTGATCCATATATAATGCTGCAACATGTCAGGAGGCTATTTTGCTTAAAACAAAAAGGTCAAACCATTTCACACTCTGTGCAAGATTTATAGCTTAGACTTTCCTATTGAGTCCATAAGGATCAAACACCTATATTCTCGGACCATACAATCTGATTACATAAAAAGCCCCAAAACCATAAAAGGTCACCCTTAAAAGAAATAAATGAATTCCAAAGATATTGGGTAAATCAAAAGATTGTTTTCCTATATGTTCATCACAAAATATTTCTAGATCCTAATATACCTAATGCAAGATAGCTACTAAGAAACATAATCCAGAAAATACAATATGGGCTCAAGCCACACCTTTATAACAAAATGTACCCAGATTTGTTACAGTTCCTTCTGTAATACTTTATCCGCCCCATGAATTGATTATTTCTAAATGAGTCATAAAAGGTATAATGAACATACCCTATCTCCACTCTAGATCGAGAATGAGGTCAAAGGAATAAAAAATTGTTAATTCATATAGAGCTATCAAGCCTGCCAACCAGTAACCAAATTTGTATGCATTATATGGGCAAACAATAAATGGTTGAGATCGTTTGATATAATAGTATGAACATATACCAAGGCAAACCCATGAAAATGTCCATTTATTAATAAGAAATAGACAATGTGTAACTTTATTGCAATGGAAAAAGTTTTATTATAGACCCTAACATTTCATTGGATTATTATGGAGAAAGGGAAAATATTTTTTCAATACTTTATATTACTAATTAATAATGATCTAACTATTTTGTTTATCATTTATAGGAACAAAGAGAAGCAAATCTATTATATACTCGATAAGTATCAACACATAATAAGGGGCTAGCCCTATTTTTATTTATAAACTTCTCGAATCTATAAGTAAAAGAAAGAGGTTGTCTGAAAGGATAAGAATTAATAAAGGTATCAATAAATGGAAATTTCCAAATTCTTCACTTAAGGATGAGGATTAAGTAAATATTTTGGTCAAGTGAATAACCCCTAGAAGTAAGCGTGCCAAAACAGGTTAAAAAGTTTTCATCAGATGGATTGAAATCTTGACCCATTCATCCAAAAAGAACTAGTTTGATCACAACTCAAGTTAAGGCCTTTTTGGTTATATCTAGTGGTACTGTTGTTACAGTTTAAGTTATTATGGAAAAGATTACTATGTTCCCTCCCTTTACAAATTATCATACCAATTAATAGAGCAAGTACTTGACATGAACAAAAAAGTTGAAAGAAATCCAATTCGGTGTTTCGATACAAAGCATAAAAATTCATGAGCAGTTGATAAAGAAAATATAATAAATATTGACATATCACTTAATTGAAAGTAGATCAGGATTTTAAAACTGAAGCACCCTACCTTTCTAACTCATAACCTTAAGAACTCCACGTTTTCCTTAGGCATTTACACACCAGTGGTTTAATCTTAAAAGCAAGATGGTCAAACAGAGGGAGAGAGTCCTCAACCCAGGTCCCAACCTTTATCCTTTACTTTATAAGAATAGTTAATTTTGCCCATTAGCCTTAGGACATTTTAGAAAGTAATGTATGTATGTACTGACATAATGAAATAAGGCTCCCCAGTTAAGAAGCTTTGATCAAATTCCACACATTTTAGTATATTATTATTTATATCAATACATATACTAAAGAATATACATATATATATATTTCAATCTTTTCATTTGTCAGCAGCTAGATGAGAAGAAAATCTTATGTTAGGTTCTATAGTAGAGATGGAATAGAAAAAGAACCATCAACTATAATCTTAAAAGAATTCGATTCCTAAAGGAAGACTGAAAGGAATATTTTATCAAGGTAACTAAATTTGTTTCGGTCAATGCACTCTATAGGCACTTGAACCAGCTTGGATTACATCCAGAAAAATAGTGGTGGTATGTCAAGCAATGACACGTGATACACATCATGGTGGAAAATATGGGTTTATATATTTCCTGACAAACTTGTTAAGTAAAGGAGACTTCACTCCTTCTATTAATTTTGATGAAAGTTAAATAATAATAATAATAATAATAGAAGAGTATGTGAACAGTTTTGAAGAGTTTCTTAAGTGTGCAGATAAATGTAAGAGGCACAAATCATCAAGTCAAGATGATATTCAAGAAAAGTCATTAGACGAAGCGAAGTAATTAAACAAAGTGAAGTCATCAGAGGAAGCAAAGCATTAGACGGAGCAAAGTCATCAGACGAAGTGAAGACATAAGACGAATTATGCAAAACAAATCAAGACATTATAATTAAAGAACAACTTACAACGTCAGTTAGTTAGTTAGTTAGAGTTGGTTACATGACTCGACTAACAACTGATCTCTGAAGATTTTATAAGCAGTTTTAAAGAAGACCGTTGGAGATTTAGACTATAAATATCACTTATAGTCATAAACAACAAAAAATATAATATACACAAGACACAACCTTACAACTCTAAACATTCAACTCTCAATTCTGTAAAAAATAGCTTGAGTAAAAAGAAGAAAGAAGAGAGATCAATTCGACCTATAACATGGATTTAGAAAACTCAAAATCTTTCCAGAAAAAGGGAAGGCTACAGTCTGAAGAGGCTAAGATAGAAGATGAAGAATACTTTATGAAAGAGACCTGAAGAGGCTTTGGAAGTGTGAAATAATACTTGTAATAGTTGAAAGAGATAGTGAAATCTTAGATATACTCTGAGGATTGGACGTAACCCTAAAGTTAAGGGTGAACCAGTATAAATCGCGATGTCATATTCTCTAACCCTTATCTCTTTAATTTCATGTTGCTAAAAGAATAGATACTATTTCTGCTGTTGCATTACTCAAACAAATTAAGTGTGTTGTTTTGTAAATTGTCTTAATCTTTCAAGAAAATTAAGAAGTTTATAAAGATTTCAATCTTAGACGATTTATCACAATTCAATCCCCTTCTTTTGTATTTTTACATATTACGTGATTTCTATAATAACAAATGATTTACTTTAGTTGGTATTAGAGCGAAGTTTCCAAGAAACACTGTTACAAAGTGAGGACAAAGATCTAGGTTGAATCACATGTTTTTATTGCTGAAGGTGCCTCAGTCACAAGACCTCCTGCATTCAATAGTGAAGATTGTCATTATTATAAGGACATAATATGACTCTTCATAGAATCCACACACATTGATCTTTGGGATATCATTCAAAGTGGTCCATATATTCGAACAGACTATGAAGGGAAAAGTATTTTTCGTGATGAATGATTAGTTGATCAGAAAGCTCGTGTTTAATTAAATTCAAAGGCCAAGTTCTTTTTAAGTTGTGCATTAAGTAGAAGTGAATATGATAAGGTTCATATATGCCAATCTGCAAAGGAAATATGGGACACATTAGCCATTGCACATGAAGTCACAAATCAGGTGAAAGAATCCAAGATTGGTATTCTTGTTCATCAGTATAAGCTGTTCAAGATGAAAGATGATGAGTCTATTGAT
>JANZXP010000003.1:16590405-16608633 GCA_027576715.1 Erythroxylum flavicans
ACTATTGTCAAGTTCTTTTCATTTTGAACCAACCTACACCACTTAGCAAACTCGTTAAAAGCATCACTTTTATTTGCTAGAAATCTCACCCAAGTAAATCTGGAAAAATCATCAACAATAACAAGAACATATAGTTTTCCACTTAGACTAGCATGCCTAGATGGTCCAATTAAATCCATATGAACAAGTTCAAGAATTCTAGATGTGCATATTTCTTTCTTTGGTTTAAAAGATTCTCTAACATGTTTGCCTTTCAAGCAAGATTCACACAAGTGGTCTTTAACAAATTTTATTTTAGGCAAACCTCTCACAATGTCATTTTTAGAAAGTTTGGAAATTAAAGGCAATGGTGCATGTCCTAACTTTCTATGCCATAAAAATGCATTTTCTTCTAATGTTACCAAGCATTTTTCATTAAAAGAACTATCATCATGCAAATCAACAATATATGTATTTCCATGTCTCAAACCAATAAAGGCAACATTTTCATCTTTCTTAACCAATTTTATACATTTTATTATTATCAAAACATATAAGGATTTTATTTGTCAACCATCATTGGTCCAACAATTTTCACATTTTAGTTAAAAATTTAAAAAATCAAATAAGAAAAAGTGAAATTAAATGCCATAATGTAGATAAGATAATAAGAAATTGAATTGAATGAATATACATGAGAATAAAAATGCTAAAGTGCAACTACAAATCATGAATTTTTATTTACAATGAAAAATAGTCTAATGCATGACCAAATTTAAAAATTACCCTAATTTGATTTTTTATTTTTATACAATGCATGAAATTATCCTAAATGAATTTATAATAAAGCTAAATGAATGATTGTGCATGCAAAGGGTTAGAACAAACACACTTACCTTAGAAAAGGTGAATTCTCCTTATCTTCCCTTTGGTGTGGATCCTCTAGAGCTAACGGTATTGGCTCATGTAATAGAAATGGTGTGGTTTAAAATTGTAGATAAGCAAATTAGTTGAACAAATTTTCTTTGATCCATCCCACATCCATTTTAGTGTTCTTTTGCCTAACTTCAATTTTATCACTTCACTTCAATTTTAAGTTGTTTTACCCTTAACTTGAATTCATTCTTGATTTTCCAAACATCATTTCCTTCATCTATTGAAGCTTGTCCTTATTGAAATTGAGATTATGAACCTTTAGCATCTGGTGGAACTTAAGCTAGAGGAGATTGAGGGGCTTGAGAGGGCTCCCCTGGAAGAGTGGCATCTTTAGGTGTCACATCTAATACCCACTTTCCATCCATTTTAATCAACATACCCAAACTCCTTACTAGTCTTATGATGAATGATGAATTAAAAATCTTACCTGTTACTCTACTAGCTACTAATAAATCCTAAATAAACTAATAGTTTTAATCTCATATTTAATATATTTTGCTTGTTTATTTTAAATTTTCTTTTTAGTACTTATCTGGTTCTTATTGTGTTTTTAGGTCTTATTTGCCTTCATGGATTAAAAGGAAAAGAATTAGGGTGAAATCGGTGCACTAAATAGAAGAATTGGAGCTATTTTAAAGGGATCCATGCTAATAAAGGACATACAGTCCTCTAGGACCTTATTTGTTTTTTATTTTCAAAGATGCTCATGCACACAATCATATGAGTGACCATGTCCACTCTAGAAACCTTCATTTCAAACTTTGAAAGGATAAAATAAAGAGAAAACAAAATTAATTGGTAGGAGGTTCGAAGGAGGCTCAAAAAAGGCTCACGAAAATATAAATTTCTAACCTAGAACAATAGATAGATCGAAGAACAAATAAGGAAATATTTTAAAGTGGATTTCCATTAATCTAATTAGATTTTAAGTAAGATTAAAATGGATCTCATTATGGCTCTTTTAGCTTTCTATTTTTCCTTTAGTCTTGATGTTATGATTATGAAATAAGCTTTTGCTAGAACTTGGATTAAATGAACCTTGTAACAAACCTTGTAGTGATTTTTTAAACTTAGTTCATTCTTTAGTTTCCTTGAGATTTAATTATGTGTTTTTAATTATCCTTGAATTGATATTGCTACTATATTATTTCATGTAAAATTTCATGTAATTGAGATTGAGAAATTCTTTTGTATAAATGGATCTACCACAATTGAAAAGAGTTGTAAACCTAAAGATAAATGAATATAAATCCTATGGATTAGGGTCAAACCTAATAGTGAAATTCATGAATCGACTAATGTAATCTTAGGTGTTTAAAATAAAAATAGATTTCATCAACTAAAGGTTATGCATTAATAGCATCGAGAAAGATATTGACATAAGATAGGAATTTTCAAGTTCTAATAAATTATAGATTAAATTGAGTAGTGAAATCATGATTGTATGAGAAATCTTAAGGAAATTTAAAATCCATATACCACTATTTTTCTTTATTATTTCTCAGTGTAATGGTCATTCGAGTTAGATAATTGTGATGAGCTATTTTAGTTTATTATTTTTATTTTGCATTTGATTTATCTTAAACAACATAATTTGTTAGGCTAGATAATAGAAAAATGGTAAGTACTAGTAATTTTAGTCCTTTTAGGATCGATCCATCTTACCAATGTTGGTTACAACTATATCGTAAACTCGAGGTTTAGAACATAAAATTACAAATCATGTTTTTGGTACCATTGCTAAGGATTAGAATATTAGGAAGACCTTATTTTTATTAATCTATTTATTTTTTTCTTTTTAGGTATTTTTATTTCTTTTATTTTATATTTTTTTCCTTTTAACTTTCTTTCTTGATCTTGAGTTTGTGGCTTATTTTTAAGATTTGGGTAATCAACATTATAGCTACAAAATATAATGGCAGGAGAAAAGGATATTATTCTTAAAGAGACTATGGTACGTCATCATTTATGGTAGCTTTAAAAGCTTAAAACTAGGGGCATGGTGACATATATTTGAGCTCAATAGACATCCATGATGTGTTATGACATTTATTCACCCTAATCATGAATTTCAAACATCGAATTATATATGGAAACATTCAAATTGCGTGGAGAACTAGCCTCAAGACATGAGAATACTTATAATCTAGAGTGGAGCAATTATTACAACTTTGCATGGAACGATCATATTTCATTTGTATTTCTATAACAACAACAGTAAGAGGATTATCAACATCTTATAGATGTCCTCCTAAAAGGAAATGCTTTATAAAAGGTTGCCTTATATAGATTTAATGAGGTAAGTGTTTTATATGGATACACCGAGCTAACTTTAAGCGTTCATGTGAATACTATAACTTTATAAAGTGAAGAGGAGCTAAAGGTTGAAGACATGGAGGAGATGGAAGAGGAGATGGAAGACAAGAAAGAGGAAGATGAAGAAGAGGAGCCAAATAAGAGGCTATCGAGGAAGTATTGACATTAATATTAAGTATAGAGGGCTCCAATTTCCCATAAAACAAACTATCAAAGCTAATAGAAGATCCATAGGGTTTTGTTATTCCTTATTATGTTGATAGTTTGTTACTAAAAAGGACATTAATAGATTCATTTGTTTTTATTAATTGATACCTTATATCCTTATTATCTTACAATATGTGGCCTATATATGGGCTAGTAAACCCTTATGTGGAAAATTGGTCAAAAGCAAGCCACTAACTATAGATCTAGTTTGATTACTAAGAACTCCAACTATAAGACTCATGAAGAAGCGTTAGTTAGGAGGCAACCTAATAATTAGGTGTTTTTGTTTTTATTGAGTAGTTTGTAGGATTTTAGTTTAGTTATTTTCGTATTTTTAGTTTGATTGTCCTAACTTTGTTACTTGGGATTTGATGGAGTTCCACAGATTATAAAGGTAACATCACCCCTTGTTTTGGGGTATAAAAGATTTCGTTAGCATTAGATAGAAGTTAACTACATTGGACAAGGGGAGAAATCTTTTTCTATAAGAAGACAATTATCCTCACCCTCTCCTTTACTGTTTATATTTTTCATTATTCTTACATGTTTTGTATATTGAGTACAATGTATAACTTAATTTTGGGGGTAAAGACTTAATAGTTAAGCATGTCAATCTTATTATAATTAGCATAATAATGAACAATTCAAGAATTTTTTAATTGTAATTATGACTTGATTTGTTACGCAAATAGTTAGGAGTTTTAATGATTAAGTTGATTTCAATTTAGTCCATTAATTTTAAGAATGCATACTCAATTTGCATTATGATACTTTATGTATAATTTGTACGTATATTGAGTTAAATGTAAATTATTTTTTAGCATTTTTATTACCCTATATATAAAAAAAGAAAAGAAAAAATATTTGTATGTGAATAAATGAGCATAAATAATTTCACTCTATTGGCTTTGTACAATAAAAAGATCTAATTTAAAGAGTGGTGCTACTAGCCATTTGAGGGAGTGATCTAGTTGAGTAACCAGACGTCATTCATGACAAGATGTTTATTCTGATAAAAAAGAAGCTTCTTAATACTCCTATATTGTTTAAATTTAATATTTTGTTTTTAAAAAGGGGTATGAAAAAGTTTAAAGGTTTTAGCATCTTTCTTATAGACATTTTATTCATTAAGTAGAATGGAATACATTGAGTTGAAATTTGAAGTATTATGGATTGAATTGGATTGATTTTTAATTTGATGCAAGTAACTAATTGCTTAATATTTCAAAAACTTTATAATTGAATGAATAATGGACAATCTTCACAAATATTTTCTTTTTGTTTAATGCTTTCTCAGAGTTGTTTCTTATTAAGTTGAGAGTAATGAAATTGATCTGCCTGAGGATAAGAAAATGATTAAGTTTGGGAGAATTTGATAAATACTAAATAAATTATATTTTTAATCCCTTGTTTAATGTATTTTGATTGTTCATTTGAGATTTTCTTATTAATTTTTGCACTTATCTTGTTTTTATTGCATTTTAGGTCTTATTTACCTTTACAAATAAAAAGAAAAAAAATTAGGGTGAAATTGGGATAGAAAATGGTAGAATTAGAGCTATTCTAGAGGGACTCATGCCGATGAAGGCCACGACCATGTAGATCGTGTAGCCCTCTAGGATCATGTTTCATCATAATTTTTAAAGATTGAAGCAAGATTGGGGGACTTAGTCATTTACACAGCCATGTGAGTGATCGTGTCCATTCCATAAGCCTTAATTTCAAGCTATAAAGAGGAAAAACAAAGAGAAAGTAAAGGTAATCAATAGGAGGTTGGAATGAGGCTTAAGGGAGCCTTGAGAAAACACATATTGCCAACATAGAATAATAGATAGAATGAAGAACACATAAGGAAACATAGTTGGATTGGATTCATAAAGATTAAAAGAGATATCATCATAGTTCTTTTAGTTTCTTTTTCTTTCCTTTAGTCTTAATGTTCTGATTTTTGAACTAAGCTTTTGTTAGTACTTAGGATCGACCCATACTTACTAATGCTAGCTACATCTGTACCATACACTTATGGTTCAAAACATAAAATTACTCATTAGCTACCCTCTTAAAATAAAATTCCAAAGCAACACCCACATTACATTTAAGCCCATTTCATATGAAATACAAGTAAATTAAATCATTCAAGTTCACAATACTTTCATCGTCACCTCTTCCTGTTAAAAATTTTGTCAATCATTGATGTACCTTAGTGTCTGAGTGTCTTTTAAAAGAAGTGCACCTTGAATTCGCTAAGTTATAAGGTTTACTCTCCCCTATTAAGTCACGCCAAAACTCTTGATGATCAAAATGTAATATCTCATGCCTTACACTAACTAATGAAGGCAAGCATTGACTTGAAGGGTTGGAGACCAATAGACCTTGTCCAATACCCCATAATGATAGTCGAACTCATTACTTGACATCTTATGCACTTTTAAGGCTAGTCTAAATCTGATACACTTTGTGTGATCATGCCGAACATCTTTATAATCAAACTTAAATGTAGACAAAAGTTATAGGTTAATTCCTTAAATCTTACCTCGCTAACCTCATAAGTGAAAGTGAAACCATCTTCCTCAAATAGGTTTCCAACATAATTTTCCAATCCTAACTCCTCTAACATTAAAAATCCAAGTATTCTTGTGGACCAAAGGACATTTTTAAAAGAATTGCATATCTTTCCTTATGCTTGAGGTCCTTAAATTTCAAATATGGATAATTATTAATGGATTCTTTTCTTGGTTGCTTTATAGGTTCCCTTACCTTATGAGGAAGATGAAGCCCTTTTTTCATTTTGTTTTCTTGGATGATTTCACCACCTAAAGCATAAAACAAGACAAACATCAACCAAATACACAAAAATTTAAGTGTTACAAATAAAAATGTGGTGTTTTGAATGTGTTTTGCTAATTTGTAAGTGTAGTATTTTTAAAGAACTAGATGAATGGGATTTATGTGATATAAAATGAAAATGCTTAGGCTAATAAAAATTTTAAGTGTTAGATGGATGATTTTTAAGGATTGGGTATGGTTACGATTTTGATTTTTAAAAGAAGATGAAGACAGCCAACAAATCATAGCCATTCATCGAGGCTGTAGGTTAGGTCACCAATACATGCAATGTGAAACCAATGAAGCAAAAGCTTCACAACTGCACCAAAGTGCGTCACTAAATTTTATGTGCGGCTAAATTTTTGCAACAAATTTCTTATGTTATTTTCGTTAGCCACATGTATGACTTTAAGCACTGTGGCCATGGCTCAAATATACATCAAATATATATTATACGTTAAGTATTGCATTGAAAAACACTTAAATAAGTATAAAAATGCATGTTGTGACTAAAAATTAAAATAAAACCAACAACCAAAACTTAAGATAAAATGAAACAAAATGAAATGTAAGAGAAGAAATGCATAAAGCACTAACAAAAAGTAATAACAAAATAAAATTAAAGGCATGGGATGCCTCTTGTAAGTGCTTGTTTAATGTCCTTAGCTCAATAGAACCTCCAATATCACATACCTACAAAGTTGAGGATGACCTTTGATTTATCAATTAACCCTCTAAAGTAGCGCTGGACTCTTTGTCTGTTCACCTTGAGCTTCTTTTTTTCAAGGTATGATACTTTAGTCACACCAAAAGGTGTAACATTTGAAATTGTAAATGATTCGAACCAGTTTAACTTAAGCTTGCCCAGAAAGAGGGGAAGTCTTGTTTTATATAAAAGCATTTGATCACTAACTTTAAACTCCCTATAATGGATGAAATGATCATGGAATCTCTTAGTTTTATCTTTATAGAATTTCATGCTATTATATATGTTAAAGTGGAATTCTTCTAATTCTGTGAGTTAAAAAGCCCTATTCTTACCTGCATATTTCAAATCAAAGTTTATAAACTTTATGGCCCAATAGGCCTTATGCTTGAGCTCAATCAGTAAGTGACAAGCCTTCTTATAAACTAAATGATACGATAACATCCTAATCAGCATCTTGAATGTCATCCTATAAGCCTACATCACATCGTCTAATTTATTAACCCAATCTTTCCTATTAGATTCAATAATGTTTTTTAAGAATCCATTTTAGTTCCCTATTTGACATCTTAGCTTGCACGTTAGTTTGATGGTGGTAGCCAAAACTATTTTATGATTAACCTTGTGTTTGCTCAATAACCTATGAAATTGATCATTATAAAAGATTTGAACCTTTATCACTAATAATAACTCTAAGTGTGCTAAATCTAGTAAAAATCTTTTTCAAGAACTTAACAACCACCTAAGAATCATTAGTTAGGGTTGTCATTACCTTAACCCATTTGGAAACATAATCAACAACAAATAAAATGTACTTATTACCAAATGAGTTGGGGTAAGGTCCTACAAAATAAATCCCCTAAACTTCAAACAATTTACACACAATTATATTGTTCAAGGGAAGCTCATGTTTATGAGATATATTACCTAAACTTTAAAACCTATCACACTTTACCATGAAGTTGTGGGCATATTTGAAAAGTGTTGGACAATAGAAACTGAAATGAAGGACTTTTGCTTTTGTCTTTTGTGCTCTAAAGCATCCACCTACTTTCCTAAAATGAAAACACTCTAAGATCAATCGTTGCTCATGTTCTGGGACACACCGTCTTATCATTTGGTCTTACACAAACTTTGAAGCAAACCAAATCCTCCTATATGTAATTTTTCAAATCATGAAAGAACTTTTTACTTTAATAATCAGTCAAACCATATGGAAGAATGTTGCTTACCAAATAGTTAGCAAAATTGGCAAAACAAGGAATGTTAGACGTTACCTTAACTACCATTAAATGCTCATCTGAAAAAGTGATATAAATTTCCTTATCCAAGCTTTCCAAAAGAAGGTTATGGTCTATCGCTCGATTCTCTACCCCTTTTTTATCCCTTATTTCGAAGTAGAACTCTTGAAATAAAAGCACGCATAAAAATAATCTTGGCTTTGCTTCTTCTTTTGTCAATAAGTAATTCACTACAGAATGATTTGTGTACACAATCACCTTAGAAAGGATCAATTAAGGGTAAAATTTGTTGAAGGCAAACAATAATGTTGGCAACTCTTTTTCAATTTTTGTGTAATTTTGTTGTGTCTCATTAAGTATCTTACTAGAATAGTAAATGGGTTCGAAAAATTTTTACCTTTCTTTTGCTCTAAGACCTCTCATATTGCATAATCATTTGTGTTGCGCATTATCTCAAAGGGCAAATCCCAATTCAGACTAACCAAGATAGGCACTGGCACTAACTCTTCTGTCAAAGTTTTGAAAGCCTCAAAGCATTCTCTACTAAAATCAAAATCCACATCTTTTTTAAGGAAGTTAGTCCATAGCCTAGCAATCTTTGAGAAATCCTTAATAAACTGCTTATAAAAGTATATGTCCCAAGAAGCTTCTTATATCCTGTACTGAATAAGGAGGTGGTAACTTCTCAATAGCTTATATCTTGCCTTTATCAACTTCAATTCTCTTTTCTGGGATCTTATCCACCAATACTGTGTGTTCAGTCACGATAAAATGATATTTTTCTTAATTCAACACTAAGTTCATCTCAATGCACCTCTTTAGCCCCTTCCTTAAAATTCCTAAACAATGATCATAAGAGTCACCAAAGATGGAGAAGTCATCCATAAAAACCTCTATGTAGTCCTCTATTAGTTTATAGGAAATAACAATCATACAAATTTGGAATGTTATATAAGCATTGCATATAACAAAGGCCACCCTCTTATAAGCCGATGCACCATAGGGGCATGTAAAATTTGTCTTCTCCTAGTCTTTAGGTATAATTGGAATTTGTAAGTGGCCTAAATACCCATCCCAAGAATTAGTAGTAAGTATGTCCCGTAAGCTGATCTAACATTTGGTCAATAAATGGCAATGGAAAATGACCCTTCTTAGTCGTGTCAGTCAAACTTCTATATTCGATACACACTCGCCATCCTATGATTGTGTGAGTAGGAATAAGGTCATTTTTTATTAGGTACCAGTTTTTATTTGGGACCACCTTAGTTGGGCTTACTCAAGAACTATCATAAATAGGATAAATAATACTCGTATCCAATAGTTTAATGACTTCATCCTTCATTACCTTTTTCATATTTGGATTCAAGCAACTTTTTATTTGCATTACTGACTTACATCTTTTTTTCATGTGTATCTTATGGGTGCAAAATGAGGGGATAATACCCTTGATGTCTGCTATCTTCCAACGTAAATGCCTTTATATTTCCTTAACACCTTAATAACCTTTCCTTATTGTCCTTACTCAAATCCATTACAATAATAATCAAAAGCGTTGAGTTCTCTCCTAAGAAAGCATAAGTTAGTGAAGGTAGGAGTTGCTTATACTCTAGCTTCGGTGGCTTTTCAATGGATGGTTTCATTAGTGGGTTAGATGGTCAATCCAAATCTTTAAATGCTCTCATATTTGGCTTGTGATAAATGGTTATCTTTTGAAAATATGATACTTAAGTTATAACCAACTCATCATCAGTTTCGGATTCCATCCCAAGAGTTAAGGTACTCTTCAAAGTGTCCTTTCCCAAACTATCCTACAAAGAGTGGGACCATATTTCATTGGTTAGTTTAGTAACATTAGCATCATCACTCTTAATAGGATTTTTCATTGCTTATGGAAATTTAAATATGACTTCATTATCATTAATCCTAAGACTAAGTCAACCTCTATGAATATCAATCATCGCTTTGACATTTGTAAGAAAATATCGATCTAATATTAGGGAAAAATCAAAATCTTCATCCATATCAAGTACTACGAAATCAATGAAAGGCACATTCTTGCACTTTATCTGACAAATGTTTGCACATTCCTCAACAAATCCAGCCACAGCCATCTCCCTCAAAATTTTCTTATTACTAACTAACTCTTTAAAGAACTTTGTATATTGTGGCATATGTAATAAAACTTTAACAAAAGGCAAGTTTATATGAATTTGAAGAAATAGTGGAAGGAAATTACCAAGTTATTTATTAAAGAGTTGGTGTTTAAGCTTTTGGGGATAAGGGATAGTTGGCTTATTTTCTTTCACTATTGATTTATTTCCTTCGACCGTATATTCCTCTTCTTAAGCCTTATATTCTTGTTCTTTTTCTTTCCCAACCACTTTGTTCTGCCCGAAATTTGTTTATTTATTTATTTAAACATGATTTGAATGAAGTATGAGGTTTTGATAAATTAAGTTTTTGGAGTTAATTATTATGTTAATGTTAGGTTAAAGGGTATTTTTAGAAGATCACTTAAGGTTAAAAGAGCATAAGCTTATAAGGAAGGATAAAATGGACTTTCTGGGCTCATTAAGGGTAAAAAGGGGAAGAAGAATTGTGGTCTTGTAATTGGAGAAGAAGAAAAACGAAAATTGAAGAGAGGAAGCGAGAGCTGTCATGGGAGAAGAAGAAAAGAAGAGAAAACTAAGCTAGGCTTCCAATTTTCTTAATCTTAAAGAGTGATTTTGAAGTTGTTCAAGAAGGGAAAAAGAAAGAGGAAGGTTAGAGCTTCCATTTAAGCCAAAAGACTCAATAATTGATGAAGATTTAAGGTAAGTTTATGTTTAAACTTTTGGATTTTTGGAAGTGTTTTGGTTAATGAAGCTTAAGAAATGCATGAGTTTAAGTATTCTAGGATCAACTTTAGTGTATATATTTCTTTGAGTTCTCAATTGGAAGTCCAATTGACTTGGTATTTTTTTATTAAAGGAAATCAAGAGGAGAGGCAAGAGGAGCAAGAAGAGAGACATCTTTGAGCAACTGTTAAGCAAGGAAATTCAAGGTGGGTTACATTTTTATAATTGAATAAGAAGCCATTAATGTTTCTTCCAAATGAAGAAAGAATTTTTTTTTCAATTTTATTATAAATGTGCATTTATTGCTCTCTGAATGCTTTGACAAAGTGCTATGTATTTTGATATATGAATATTGTGTAGATGATTTATGAAAAAATGCAAAAATGAATCTCTTTTTTTGAAATAAATAGATTACTATGTTTATAAAATCACTTTTTGGAAAAAAAAGTGCCATTTTGGGCAACAAGTTTACAAGTTATGAAATACATGTTATGTGGGTTTGGTTTGGTCCATTCTGTATGTCAAGTGCACTTTGACTAAAGGTTTCTCCCGCCTGCCTACAAGTGGCATGGAGCTCCTTCAGGGACTCCCTCATCTTTACGACTATACAAAAACCGATATGTGGGATTGTGTTAGTTTGTTCTATTTAGGACTACATATGCCCATTTTATGGGAATGTATTAGCTCGTTCTGTTTATGGACCTCCTAAACCATTTTGATGTGTTTATGTGACAAGTCTATTGAATGCATGATTTGAATTGATTATAAAGTGTTTGATAAATTAGGAATTCGGAAATATGTGTTTAATGATGCATTGTGAATTTTTTTCAATGGTTTTGCTTGTTATCGGTTATAAAATTGTTACCCACGAGCTTTAAGCTCACCCCCTTTTTCGTCCCATCTTCAGGCGATGAGTAAGAGATCAAAGGATCAAGCATAAGGGCATTACTCCGAATTATGCTTGTTTTGTATTTTGAGTTAGTTTTTTTGGTGTAAAACAAGGCTTTAATTACAGTTTGAGCAATTATACTTTGAGTAAATAATGTATTTTGGGTCTATGATGGATTATGGCTTGAAATGCCCACTAAAGCTATGTTCAAACTCTACTTTGTTTTAGTAATGAGATTAAGATTTGAAGAGGTTTTTTTCGATCATGTACATATTTATCCTCTTGGTTGAGATTGTTAATTGTTGATAGTGATGGAATTTGAGTTGTGTTGAAAGGATGTGTGTGTTCATTTTAGTTTTGGATGGTTCGGGTATATCTGAAGGTTTCGCCACAACGAAGCCCAAAAGTTTGCCGCGGCGAACCTTTTCAGAGAGGTACTCTCGCTTGATTCTGTGACTTCACCTTGGCGGCGAACTTTTCCAGAAAGGTCTTAGAAATGTTTGCCGCGGCGAACCTTCTCGAGAGGTGCTCTCGCTTGATTCTGTAACTTCGCCGTGGCGAAGCCCAAAAGTTGGCTGCGGCGAACTTTTCCTGATGGGTCCTTGTACCTAATTCTTACCCGATCCTCTAGTAAGTTAGCTTCATAATAAGTACCGATACTCGGGCGCCAACAATCGTGCTCCTTAAGGTATGATTGTGATAGTCTAAAAATGTCACACCTTGTACCGTTTTATTCATTTTTACTCATGTAACCCCTAGAATTTATTCCCTAACTTATAATAACTTCAAAAACATGGAAATTAGCAATCCAAATGACTCCAAAAATAAGAAAATAAAAGCCTAAATACTAGAATTCAAGAAAGAACCTAACTATATAAAATGCTAAGTTATGGTCATTAGCTTGACCATTCATCATTCAAGACTTTTTTAATGAGTTAAAAGGAAAGAAATCACTTTCCTTTCTTGCAAAACGACTCCTCTAACATATGGTCCATTCACCTTGAAGGTTTCTTTATTTTGATTTTCCAATTCCAAAGCTCCGTGGACAAATATGTCAGTCACTTTGAAAGGCCCACTCCACCTTGACTTGAGTTTTTTGGGAAACACATTCAATCTTGGATTATAAAGTAACACCATATCTCCCACTTTGAACTCTTTCTTCTTGATATGAGAATCATGCCATTTCTTAACTTTTTCTTTATGTAGCTTGATATTCTCATATGCATTCAATCGTAGCTCATCAAGTTCATCCAATTGTAAAAGCCTTCTTTTACTTGCTTGCTTCTAATCAAAATTTAAGGCTTTTATTGCCCAATATGCCCTATTCTCTAACTCCATAGGCAGGTGATAAGCCACACCATAAACAAGCCTAAATGGAGTTGAATCAATTGGACTTTTAAAGGTGGTTTGATAGGCCCATAGTGCATCATCCAGCTTTAATGCTTAATCCTTCCTCGAACTATTTACGGTCTTCTCCAATGTCCAATTAACCTCGTGGTGCATGACCTACACTTTTCTAATTATTTATGGGTGGTATGGAGTAGTTACACAATGGCGAACTCGATATCTCTTCATAAGAGCATCGAAATATTTATTACAAAAATATGCTCCCCCATCGCTTATTATGGCTTTTGACACTCTAAATCGATTGAATAATCTTTTGATAAACTTTTGCACCCTTTTTCCATTATTTATTGTAGTTGTTATTGCTTTAGCTCATTGTTACATATATTCCATTTTTCTAAGATATAGGTTTTCCCCGTAAAAGATGGGAGTGGTTTCCTGAAGTCCAATCCCCACACATCAAGCACTTCTACTTCAAGAATATTAGGCAAAGGCATTTCATCTCATTTTGAGATGTTTCCCACTCTTTGAAATCTATCGCATTGTCCCATAAATTCCCGAGCATCCTTAAACAGATTTGACCAATAAAAATCACATTCTAATACTTTTGCCATCGTCTTGTTCACTTTGTAATGCCCAACATAAATAGCTTCATGATATTGCGTCATTATATCTAACATTTCCTCCTTCAGAGCACACTTCCTAATTATTCCATTAGCACATGTCGTAAAGAGGATTGAGTCATCCTATAGATAATTGACACACTTATACAAGAATCTCTTCCTTTATTGGTAAGGAAAATATAACGGGAAGATACCACCTACAACGTAGTTTGCTATATCAGTGTATGAAGTTACCATAACGTAGTTCAATAACATTAAGTTTTCATCTAGGAATCGTTCATTAATGTCTTCACTTTGCTCTAATTCCCCTCCTTCTAGACGTGATAACTGGTTAGCTACCATATTCTCTGCTCCCTTCTAGTCTCTTTTCTCAATATTAAATCCTTATAATAACAACACCCATCAGATAAGCCTAATTTTTGCATCTTTCTTAGTAAAGAAATATTTAACATTTAACCACAACATAATCGATAAAAATGATCACCTTAGATCCCAAAAGATACGAACAAAACTTGTCATATGCGAATACCACTGCTAACAATTCCATTTCAGTAGTGGTGTAATTGAGTTGGGGTTTTGTTAATGTCTTGCTTGCATAATATACTACATTAAGTCTTTTGTCTTTTCATTGGCCTAACACATAATCCACATCTTAGTCACTCACATCGTACATGACTTTGAATGGTAATGACCATTCCGAAGACATTAAGATTAGTGTTAAAATCAGTGCCTCCTTTAATCGAATAAACATAGATAAATAGCTATCATAAAAAAGGAAGGATATGTCCTTGACTAACAGGTTTTTAAGAGGCCTAGAAATTAATGAAAAGTCCTGAATAAAGCCTTTGACATTAACTAGTGGTGGAAGCTTCTTAATGAACCCTTTCTTGGCTCTATCCACTTCAATACCTTGGCAGGATATTTTATGTTCCAATACTACGCCTTCATGTACTATGAAATGAAACTTTTCCTAGTTTAAAACTAAGTGTGATTCTTCACATCTCTAAAGTAATCTGTCCAAGTTTGTTAAGCACTACTTAAAAAAGTCTCCAAAAACTTAAAAATCACCCATAAATATCTCCATTACGTCCTCTATCATATATGTGAATATAGACATCATACATCTTTGAAATGTTGCTAGAGCATTTCATAACTTAAAAGGCATCTTCTATAAGCAAATGATCCATAAGGACATGTGAAAGTGGTCTTTTCTGGTCCTTCAAATAGATAAAAATCTAATTCTAACCCAAATATCCATCCAGGAAATAGTAGAATGCATGGCCAACAATGCTTTTCTATCATTTAATCCACGAATAAAAGAGGAAAGTAATCCTTTTTAGTCACTTTTTTGAGCTTGCGATAGTCAATACATACTCTCCCCTCTGTGACTATTCCCGTGGCAATCATCTCCCCACTTCTACTCTCCATCACCATCATTCCTCCTTTCTTAGGTACGCATTGTACCATGCTGACTCATTCACTATATGATATCAGGTATATGTACCCAAATCTAACAACTTTACCATTTCTTTCTTTACCACTTCTTTCAAGTGAGAGTTTAGTCTTTTTTGGCATTCCTTTATTGCTCTACTTCTTTCTTTGAGGTTGATTATGTATATAACTACATATGGACTTATATCTCATATATTAGATATCTATCATCATCTTATGGCCTTCATTCACTTTCTGATGATCTTCACCACCTTACTCTCTTATTCCCCATCTAGCTGGTAGGAAATAATGATGGGTAGAGTTTGGCCCTTACTTATGAAAACCTTATGTATGTGGGTAAAGGCTTCAACTCTAGAGTTGGTGGCTTTTCAATAGAGAGTGTATAGGTGCTTTGATTCTCACTAGTATAGCTTGATGTCTTAGAACACCCAACTCCTCAGTCTTTCCTGCTTCCTCAGTCTTAGCTTCCTCTTCAGAACTTGCTTCCTTAAAACTTACTTCATCGTAGCTCTCCTCTTACTCTTTGATGCATTCATCCATTATATCAATATTCATACAAGAGCTATTTTCTTTCGAAATTTTCAAGACTTTGATCATATTGAACTCATCGTGATCATCATTAATCCAAAAAATCAATTTGCCTTCATAAATGTCTATTAGTGCTCTCTTAATGTTCATGAATGGCCATCCAAGAATTAGTGAACAATTTCTATCCTCTTTGAAATATAGTACCACAAAATCCACATGAATAATTAATTTGTCCACCTTAACAATGACATGTTCCACTGTACCAAATGGTCTCTTGATCGATTGATTTGCCCATTGAATAAGTATCAAAGTTAGCTTCAAATCACCTGGCCTTAATTTTCAAAAGATCAACAAAGGTATAACGTTAATGCTTATGCCTAATTTTCATAGACATTTTTCAAATCCTAAACCACTAACTACACAGGGTATCGTAAAGCTCTTTGGATCCTTTAATTTAGAAGGCATATCACTAGTAATAATAGAACTATAACTCTATAACTATCTGTTGGTGTTACTATTTGATTATCTTCCCAAGTCCACTTGTTTGACAATATGTCTTTAAGGAACTTAGCATACTTGGGCACATGTTCCAATGCCTCCATAAAGATAAGGTAATTTGAAAGTCTTCAGCTTCTCCATGAACATTGCAAAATGTTTGTCTAGTTTGCAAAGTGTGTGTCTAGTTTATTCTTCTGTTGTCATTATGTGAATGGAATTTTAGGTGGGTATGGAGGAGGGGCAACATAAGGAGGGTCCTCATTCTTTTTTGCTTCCTTTTTCTACTTTTCTTGGTCCTTTAAAAGATGGGTTTTAGCTTATTTTTCTACTGGTTCTTCTAGCTTTTTCCCACCCCTAAATTTGATTTCCTTGAGTTGCTTCATTGGATTTGCTTTGGTGTTACATAGGAGACTCCCCATATAACACCCCACTACCATAAATTACATACCATAACACCCAATGGACATTCCAGTATATAATCTATAATAATGGCATGTTAGAGCAAACACATATCTAACTTAATCATGGCATCAACTATTACACATAAAAGTCACCAAATTTTACAATCAAACTGCACTCTATATTTCATTTCATAAAAACCAAACTAACATTGTATCTTTACAAAACCATCCGAATCTATACAATATCAAACCTGATACATAACATACTGATTGAAAGAGAATTTGTACAAAAGTTCCTAACTACTCCTTCAGTCTCAGCTGACCGACCTTTAATCTATTTCTTGATAAAAGTACAAGAATTAGACTTCTCAAATAGAGTCTGTCTGTCTCTAATGTCCTCTCTCGAACCTCAAATGTCAACGTTTCAATTTTGGTGAGTTTTGCAAACTCAATGATGTAACCATCCTCGATGGTTCACCTAATTCATGCCACATATCAAATCATATAAGAACACAATTCACAACTTTCCATTTAACAATTTGCATCACATATCATATATTTCATATATCCCAATCTCATTTAATGACATAACCACATTCCAATTCAATCAGTCAATCACACTTAATAAGTGTATATGCAATGTTCAGGTGACCCACTTTCAATTATTACATTGTTGTGACTGAGTGCCTAAACAGTCCCATATTCATTGTGGATACTGGGTTCATTAATATTGTCCCTTACCTATTGCGGATACAGGGCTCATTGTACATATCGAGCCTTTAGCTCTATACCACATTCTGGAGCTTTAAGCTCATATTTGGTAGCTACTCATGTCACAACTATCTTTATCTAATCATACATTCGTGTATGAAATGCATCACAATAATATTCAATCATTCATTATTTCAATCATTCCCATTCTCAACCTCATTCCCATTCGAACACATTTACAGTCTCATTCCTATTTTATCATATTCAATCAATCATTCACAATTTAAATCATAATTATCATCAGACCTTAGTCCAGCTTTTAACAAACATGTTGAGTAAATACATAGTCAGTCCAAATTCACATTCAAGGAATACTTCAATATCACATTCATCAATCAATACCTTCATGTCTGGAATCGGTACAATCAAATTCACATTCAAATCATAAACACTCCCAATACAGTCCCAAATATCAAACTCCTTGAACAATCAATTGTTCGGAATCATCAATGTCATAACTATATCAATGTCTAATCAATATAGAAAAAATCAAGTTTAATCAAAATATTATGAAAAATCGAGGTCACACATCTAGGTTATTCACAAATTGCTCCAAACAACTATTGGCTTAAAGTTTCGGTAATGTCTGGGTGATGACGCTCAATGTGCTCCTCTATAACATATAATACATACACGTATCAAATTTTGCACAATTATGAATTCATTTATGCACA
>JANZXP010000003.1:16662346-16692138 GCA_027576715.1 Erythroxylum flavicans
CAAACACATTTCTGTTCTTGAGACGGAGACAATTGTTTCTGTTCTGTCCATCACAACCAAACAGCTCACTGTCTCCAATTTCTGTTCTGTTCCGTCTCCAAATTTCCGTCTCGTTCCGTCTCTACATATTGGAGACAGTAACCAAACAGACTGCAATAGAATCATCATAGATAGGGCATTCTCATATTTGGGGTGTGAGTATAAACATTGTGCCCTAAACTTTTAGTTTAAACCTGAGGTTAAAAGAGTTAGTGCCCACCGAGTTTTTAGTAAAGACGGTCGGTAGAATAATTTATAAACAAATAGGGATTATAAAGGATGTGCCAGTAAAAGTTGATAAATGTATCTTCCCAATAGACTTTTAGATACTAGACATTAGCAAAAAACACCCCGATAGTTCTTGGTTAACCGTCCTTACCCATTGCAGGTTTAATCATTGATGTCGATGGGGGCAAATTAACTCTGCGAATAAGAAAGAAAAAATTGACCTTCAAAGTGGTGAGAAAAGAGTATTGTTCTCCTTCACCTCCAATGAATATTAATGCGAATGGGAAGATATTGAGGATCTAGGGAATGCTTTCAGGAAGAAGTACTCATAAAGAAGAAGGCGAGGGAAGGAGAATTATAAGGAAGTTGGGACCTGTAGTATGGTAGTTGAAGTGCAAACTCTGCGATTAGTGACTACGTTACCATTGCACCATTCATCCCGACCACCGTGAGCTTAAAGGAGCATCAAGCTACTGACATTAAAAGAAATGTTGCATGGGAGGCAACCCATGGAATAGTAGTTCTTTGATTGTTTTTGTTCAAATGTTTGAATTCGGTAGTTAGGATTATTTCATTTTTTGTTTTGAATAAAATCTAGAAAGAACAGGATTTTGAAAGGGGTCATGAAAGAATTAAGAAGTGAAATGGGAAAGATTTGAAAAAGAAGAAATTAAGAAAATTAGGAAGTGGTGGTAGGCCTGTGGCTATACAGAGATAGGGAAGGCACAAATCTTTAAAAGAACTATTCCTATTTTACCTTTTTTACCACCTATATATTCAGTTCTAACTTCACTTTTACTTTCACTTCTAGTTTCACTTTATATCTCTATAATTTAAGCTTCCAAACACTCTCCAATCTTTCTAAAAAAGTTTTCAACCCCCAAATTCTTCCAAATTCTACCTAATCATACCACGCATTAAACAATTAGCTTGATGGGGAGCCATACAAATGACAACAAGTTACTAGACGTGGACGAAGAAACCACACAACAGACTTTGGCGAGCCCTTCCCAATCTATATAAAGGAGGAAGGTACTCATTTCTGATCCCTTCATGCTAGACAAGTTGTAGTTCCTAAGTACTTTGATTTTGACACACTTGATAGGCTAGAATTGCGTGAGTGAGTAGAAAACCTAGCCGAGAGGATCCAGTGAGCTCAATTCATACAATTTCAATTTCCTATTTATGAGGCGCTTACACTAAAAATTTTCAATTCCCTGGCATACGACCCTAAGAATCCAAAAGAATTGTCGTTTATGTTTGGAGGACGAGCCTATGAATTAAGTGTAGAAATTAGGTGCGAGATGTGTGGATTCCCCGAATCCTCCATCATCGATCATCATGAGGATTTTCATCCTTCTCAATACTAGAATGAGCTTACTGGAATTGAGCAATTTCATACCAAGAATGCTCATAACAACATTATAAGGTGCCATGAACACTTGTTGTTGCACAAATTTATATGTCAGCTAGTTTTCGACAAAACAGAAACCAACAATTGTTCCACAAAGGAACTTTTTGTGTTATGGTGCATGGATCACAGTATTCCAGTCTGCACATCCACACATGTGCTAAATGTTATTATTGCGACTCCATGCAAGAGGAGCAACAAACTAGGAATGGCGTATATAGTGTTTGCCATTGCACAACATTTTGGCATGGAATGGAGGGGACTAACTGTTCATCTCCCAGAATTCTTAAACCATCATCACTCCTTAAGTCCCATAATATGGAACTTAGGGATATCAACCAGAAGACATATGTTCGAATTAGGGCAAGTCAGGCAAGTTTAAGCTCAGCACCACCTCGACAGGCACAGGAATCAAGCAAAGAATCTGAGGAAGAGGAAGACGAACATGACTGGAAGGAGGCTTTGGATGCAACCTCTGAAACTAACAAGACACTCGCGGAAAACACCAGAATGGTAAAGGAGATGGCTCAAACACAAAGGTGCTAGAGCCGAGATATCCATCAGATCCACAGATAAGGCTTAGGGCATTCAATTGTCGCCTACAACACTATCACCACCTCAATCTCCATAAGATTTGCGTCTAACCCATTTATTTCTCTTTTTCAAATTAGCCTTCAGTTCTAATTTTTATGTTATTTTATTTTATTTTCTGTCTACTTTAATTTCTGTTTTTTCTTGTCTTTTATGCGCTTGTGTGTTCCCTTCACACATTGAGGACAATGTGTTGTTCAAGTGTGGGGAGGGTTATGTGTTTTTCTTTTGAATGTGAATTTTGCATATTGTATGAAAATTATTAGGTTGCATTTTATGAACTGTATGAATGTGTCAATGGCTTAAATGAAGTGAAATTTATTTAATTATGAACATAGTCTATTAGGTTATAAATAATCATTAGCTCACAAAATTAGTGAATTAGGAGTCTTTGGATAAATATATAGCTTAATTAGGATTTAGTGTAAATTTAGTACCCTATAGGTTGTCACATCCATTCATAAGTTGAGGCCTTTTAACTTAAGTAGCTTAACTAGTATTTTTCATCGAAATGAGTAGCTTAAACAACAAGGTAGGCTAATAAAAAAACTAAAAAATATATAGAGAAATTGTTTCTGTTAAATAAATTACTATTCCGCTGGCCTTCGGGTTATTAATAGAGCTAGTAGCCAGTTGAAAATGTGATATAGTTGAGTAACTGGATCGACGCGCATCATAAATGTGTGCCTTCGTGTTAAAAAGCTATAATGACATTTCAACCAAGCTGTTTAATAAAAATATGACTTAGTTGAGTAACCGAATCGACATTCATTACCAATGTTTGCCTGTGCGTAAAAAGACTAAGTTTATGTTAAAAAAAACTTGTGGTCCTTATTAAACCTACCAGACTTGTAGTAAACTTGACTTTTCATGAAAATTTACTTAGGAACAGTTACAAAGTCTGAAGAACCGAAGAATTATTAATGTGGGTGTACAATTAAAAGGGGTGAATAATCTAACACTTAGATCTTGATTAAATTGTATATTTAGTTCAAAGCCTCTAGACATAGATTTCGCTTAGTAATGATTAGATATAACTTGTAGGATAGTGTTTAAGATTAAATTTATTTCATGAATTTGAAGCCATTGCCTCATTATTTCATTTTGTGTTATGTTTTGTTATGTGTTTATTGTTTTGTTTGCATGAGGACAAGCAAATGTTTAAGTCTAAGGATTTTGATAATTGTGATTTGCATTAGGTTTTAGGGATTAATTTGTTAAGTATTTAGTGTTAATTTGAGTGTTTAGTCATATTTAGGTTTTAATTGTGTTAGATTATGTGTTTAAGTGTTTTTATGGGTTAGCATAAGTCTTTGAACTTAAATGTTATATTTTTGAGATACCTTGATGTGTTTGTTAGTGTTTCAAGGTAAACGAAAAAGAACAGAGAAGTTTCGAAGAGTTTCAGGCCAAAAACACGACCCATGATCGTGACACAATTGGCCACGATCGTGATAGAAAGAGGCAAGCTGACAGGACCCTAGCGAAGATGATGCACTTTAGGCCACGATCGTGACAGAGACCTATATGCCAAGCTACCATCGTACACTTTGGGCCACGACCGTGGCAGGTAGGGCCACAATTGTTGAATGCGTTTGCCTAATACATAAACTTGTATTTTTCAAGATTTTTTGGACCATTTCAGCCTTGAATTAACCCTGGGGCTTCTAAGATATAAATAGAACATTTCAAGACAAGAAGAGAGCCTTGGTAGAGCTTTCATATAAATCAAAATTCAAAAACCCTAAAGATCTATTGAGTGATTTGAGGAAGGACATGAAGGAAGAGAGACATGGAGACAAAGCTTGACAAGAAGTACTTCCCGGAACAGGTGGTTTCCTGCCATTGCTGCTCCATTGATCTATTCTGAGTGTATTTTTCGATTTATTTCACTTTTATTGATGTATGAAATTGAGATCATTGTTGAGAATAGGTTATGTAGAATGTTGATTATTTTCTAAACTAACCTTCAGGATTTTGTCTTTGATTTTAATGAAATCTGATTTAATGTGTTTTTATTTGAGTTATTTGTGATTCAATATTTGTTTTTAATAATTCAGCAATAAACTGAGAGGGTCAGCCGAGTGAATATCATCAAATTGGGCTAACAAGAGTTAGGTAATTTGATAGATAAGAATTAAATCAAACCGATGAAATCGTATAAGGAGAGATCGAGCATAGGTTTCCAGTAGGTTATTAGAAAATTTTAAAACTAATTTATGTTTTGGGTCAATTGTGAGTCGAGAGATCACAATTCCATAATTTAAATTAGGGATTACTAATTAGGGTTTAAAAATTATAACTCGAGAGAGTAATCCAACCTAGGACCGTCTAGACCCAATAATTCAATAATTGCATAATTGATTAGATTTTCATTAATTTCAGATTAAAACCCCCTTTCTCTCAATTAGTAGTTCCTAGGTTAATTCTTAATTTGGTTGTGTGATTTGCTATATTGTTCTTATTTCCGAAATTTAATTCCTATAATTAATTGCGATTTAGTTTGTCCTTAGATTTGAGGACTAGATTAACTCTCCTCATGGGATCGATACTTTAGATACTATGTTAATGACCCATGCACTTGCGGTATTATCGAGGTTAAAATAATAAAACTTAGCATACATAAATTTGCGATTAGTAAAGAACTCCCATTTCAAAGGGTTAGGAAGTCGAGGATGTAGTAAGACTAATTTCCACCACTCATCTGCTGCCCCTTGTAAGAGAGAGACAGCATAGGTAAGCATTTCTTCAGGTGGACATTTAATCTCCTCTAAAACCCTTTGTGTGATCTACCCAGTATTCCACTTTATCAAATTCTTTTAGAGTCATGCCCAAAAATTCTTCCACCTATGCTTTGTTAAGGCTTCTATTCAAGCTTTAGGCGCAGTCATTCTATCCATCAATCTCAGTATATCATGGGTGAACTTTAGAAACATCTCCCTAGGTATAGTTGATACTAGTATTTCACCCCTTGAAAGCCCAGGAGGACCCAAAATTGATTGATCTCTCCCTACCACACTATCAGCTGAATCCTCATCAGCTTCATAAAGTCTTTCCATCTTTACTATCTATAAGAAAATAGGGACATCTGGATTAGGTCAACATAAAAACGAAACAATTTATATAGATGATTTACTAGACTCTTATTGGCTAGAACCGCCTAAATCGTAGGCTCTAATACCATCAAATGTAATACCCCCTATATGGAACCTGCAACCACTTACACACATGGCACCTAAATTCTGGTACGTGCATTTATGGCATAACATTCTTCATTTATAGGGATTTTTATCATACATTTATCTATTCAACGTTATACATATACATATTACAAAACCTTATATCTCTTAATAATATCTTTTAACAATAGTATTACATCATTACATTAATATAGTAATCCAAAATAGATATTATACACAACTTAAATTCTTAATTACAAACTATTAAGAAACTAGAATTTCCTTCATTACATATACAACCATTCTTTAATCAAAAGACACATCCAAATGTACTTTTAATTCCCATGGTTGGCCTTGGTACTTGCAGATGATCCTTATGCTTTCTATTACTTGGACCTATATGGATTAACACTAATGCTAAGCTTGAAAGCTTAGTAGGGAAACACTTAGTTTAGATGACAACTCACGATAATCATCTACTAAGCACACACACATTCATGAATACCATTGATTGCGATTTTTTGATATGTGTAAGTTTTAATACTAAACCTCGATATTCCGTAAGCACATGGGTCGTTCGTGTAGTATCTAAGATGTCAATCCCACGAGGAGGGTTAATCTAATCCTAAAATCTAAGGCTAAAATAATGTGCAATATTCAAAATGTAATGAAACTAAAACAGGAATGTAATTCAATCAAATAATTTAATTCAATTATCAATTATGACAATATTAACAAAATAGTAGTTGCAACACTGAATCAAGAATTAACCTAAAGAACTATCAATTGAGAGAAAGGAGAATTTTATCTGTCGTTAATGCTAACCTGATCGGTTATGAATCACTAGATTATTAGTTCTAGACAGTCCTAGGGTTAATTACTCTCTTTTGAGTTATAACCATTAACCTTAATTTATAAACCCTAATCAAATTATAAGAATTGCAATCTCTCGATTAGCAATATATCCAAAACCCTAATTAGATCTGAAGTTGTCTAAAAACTATCGGGAACCTGTGCAAGATCTCTTTTTGCATAATTTATCGATTTGATTTAATTCTTATTATATTAAATTGCCAAACTCTAGTTAGCCCAATTTAGTTATTTTTCATTCGATTCACCCTCTCAATTTATCAACGAATTATGCAATTATAGAAATTAAATGACAATAAATCTAGTAAAAACACAAACAATCAAATTTTATTAAATCAAAGATAAAACATTCTGAAGGTGAGTTTAGACATCCTCAACATTCACACAATCTTATCATCATCGACAATTCTAATTCTATACATTAATAAAATTGAAAGTAAACCAGAAACAAGATTTGAATAGATGATGGAGGTAGCAACGTCGAGAAACCACCTATTCTGGGAAGTACTTCGCGTCGGCTTCTTCTACACCTCTCTCTTCCTTCTTCTCTTTCCAAATCTCTCGATTAACTCTCTCTAGGGTTTCTCAATGGTGGCTGATGCAAAAGCTCCTCATCTCCTTTGTCTCATTTTTTATACACCTTTTTGTGTTCTGGGCAGCCTTAGGGTTTTTTTAGGGGTCTGAAAGGTCCAAAAACTACTTCGAAACTTGACTTTTTTGAGTGTTTGCTTATTTGCCTGATACAGGCCACAGTCATGGGCTTTGTCCTGGGCTTCTGTCACAATCGCAGCATATGGTGCAATGATCGTGGGTTATGTTTCGAGTGGAAAATAGAATACTAGTTTTACGCTCAATATCGTAAGTATACTAGTCACAACTTGTAGTTAAAACGTAGATATCAATTCTACAAGGATTATGCTTAGGAACCATTTAATTCAGATTGATCTTCGTTTAAGAACCAAATTTTTAAATGGATATAAACTAGAAAATTAAATTAAATGAAACAGCTAGTAATGCATAAATGATAACACAAAAAAGCAGAAACTTGGAATTCAAGATGTTAACAACTAGAGATCACTTTTTCCCTATCTTATCTCCCTCCTATTTTATTAATTAAATTGTGCTTCACCTAAGATGTCCTAATGTATTAAATATCCTCTCTCAAGGTGTAACTAATTGTCCTTACCCAAATTAAATGGAAACGATTAAGTAATCTTTTAATCTACAAAATCAATCCACCAATTCAATTAGTTATTAAGTTATCCTACGAGTGATCAACTAATTAGCCAAGGTCTCTCTCCAACTAATCAATTAACTTAATGAATGTAGGCCTATAGAGTGTCAATTCTCATTGTACAACTCTACACAAATTACCTAACTCAATCTCTTAGTATATTGCAAGGTATAAGTACATCATTCATCAAAATCGTCATTTATTCAAATCAATAAAATAGGAGTTCAATAAGAAGTTTAAAAGTAATTTCAACAAATAAATTAGCTACTCGTTATGTCAATAACATCTCTAACAATCAAATAACCCATCAAACAAATGCTAGAAGAAAAAAACGAAAGAAAACTAAATGAATCAAACTCCACTTCTTCTTTGCTCAAATTTGGAAAATTCGACATTGGTATGCTCTTTTCCCAGTGAATGAAAAACCTTGATTCTTCACCTCTTCCAAAACTCTAAACCTGCATTTTTACTCAAGAAGGCAAGTCTCTATCGAAGCGCTTTCTCCCATAGGGGTTTATAACCTTATATAGTTAAGAAAACTTAAAAAAGAAGTGAACCCACATATATCTTCGGGTTAGGCATCCCACGATCGTGGGAATTGGCATGAAACCCATGATCGTGGGTTTTTGCATTATAATTCCTCCTCTTCTCTTCTCCTCTCTTGGTCTCCAGCTCAATGAAAAAGGTTTCCACCTCCATTCCTACATTAAAATAATCAATTTTTTCCTAAATCAATATCAAACTTAGAAGAACACAATGAAGATCAAACTAAACAAAAACATACAAAATAAGTCCTAAAACACAACAATTATAACCTAGTATGCAGGAAACACATGCCAAATACTTATAAAAACATACACTAATGCACAACTATCAACTTCCCCATACATAAATCTTTGCATGTCCTCAAGAAAAATCAAGCACAACTAATCAATTCCATAAGTTCATTTTCACAAAGATCAAAGCTTGCAATCCCTAAAACTTTTGGCCAACTCAAATGTTAAGTTACTATACATATCGTGACTACTTTCATTAGTGTACATAAGCAAACTCAACATATGGCACCATGACTCAAAGATAAATATAGATGCAAAAGGAATCTTCCTCATGGTTTCACTCATTTCTCTCAAGTGTTTGATGGTTAGTGTTTCGCTCAAGCTCCCTCTAGGAAACTAGACTACCATAGATTTGCTAATATACCAATTCTCCTCTACAATGATTATAACATAAACAGATCAAAAGGACTTGCTTAGGGTTGTAATGTGGTAAGGGTTAAGGTGGGAAAAAAGTGTAAAGGGTTTAACACAAGCATTCGTAAAGTAATAAGTGGACAAGGGGAAAGAAAACATAATTTTGAGATACATAAGTGTAAATATGCTAATACTCTGCACTTATTGATGTTACTAAAATGTTCTTCCTTTTTCTTTTCTTTTCTTTTTCTCTTTTCTGTTTGTCTTCTTCTTTTTTTATCAAATGGAAGAAACAATGAACAAAATAGCAACTAAATACAGAACAAAAGTATCACTTAACTCATCTAAAAGAAATTGTGGCAAAAATCCTAACTAATGCATCCCTTAATACTCTACTAAGTTGGTGAATGGGTAGGTTAATAGGATTTCAGGTTTTAAAATGTGGGGTGATTTCAAGAAACAAAATGGTTAAGGCTCAATGGGGTTAGCAAGGTATAATAAAAGATATGTCCTTTAAGCCATGGGTTAACACAAGAAGGGCCTTGATCATCTCTATTAAGCATACATCCAGTAGACTCAAACCGATTCAAAGCAAGTTCTGAAGGTAATAACTTAAGGAAGCATCACACAAATAAAGAAATAAAATGACTATAAATGGAGTCATAGAGGCTCAATTCTCACATTGGCTCAAATGAAAATTCATTATGCGTCTCTACACTATCTCATTGGTCAAGTGTCAAATTTTGAGTAAACTTATGTAACCAACTACTTTTCATCACCTAACATGGTTCACTCTCTACTCAAGTGGCCTAATCTGAGTTCAAACATATATTTAATCTCGTTCCAATTAGCATGACAAAATCTCATGGAAAAACAAATCGAAATGATTCAATTATGGTTCCATTGCTTAACACAAAAGAACATAAAACAACCTAATATGCCTAAAAGATGCATCCTATTTAACAAAATACAAATGATGACTAAAATAGACTAATGCAATTGACAATTAATGTCACCTTCCCAAACTCAGAGAACACATTGTCCTCAATGTGACAAGTCATCCACAAAATAAGATAAACTGACATTAGACCAAACAAAAAGACAAGACAACTAACAAAGTAAATAAAATAATGTAAAACGTGTAGGGTAAGAAGGCTCATGGAGATTATGGTGGCAAAGGTGATGGAAAAGGGAATTCAATATTATTCCTCTGGATGAACTTAAGGAATTTCTTCTTCATATACTGTCGCTCCTTATGCACGTGTTTAATCTGGATGTTGAGCTCATTAATTTGTAGCATCATTTGATGATGGTTAGAGGCCATTTGGTCAAGGATTTGCTGGAATCTGTCAACCTCTGCTATAGTGGTGGGTTGCTTTTCCACTGCTTCTTCTTGGGGCTCTAGGGGCATCTGAGATGTGGATGGTCGAGAAGTGGCTGAATCCTTTCCCTTCCTGTACTTTACTGTAGTGCGTGTCTGAGGATTTCGGAGCTCCATATAATGGGGCTCTAAAATCTCAGAGTGTCTCAAATAAGTACGTCAAATATATCATATCTAACCGTACACACACTATCCACATCAAGATTATAATATAAAGCCAAAATAGTAACAATGTATGACATGCCAAAATAAGAGCTTTTCTTATTAACACAACTCATAATAGATCAAAAAATTTGATAAAGGGTATTTATTTTGATTTTACGATCCATGTACCAAAGGAAGAAAGGTTCCTTAGCTGAGAACTTATTGCTTTCAGTTTTGTTGAAAACCATTAGGCACATAAACTTATAAAGAAGTAAGTGCTTAGTGCAACGAATTAAAGTATTTGGTGCATTACTAGAGTCGAAATTGGTTTCACCCATTATAATTTCCCAATAATCTCATCCACATAAAATTCATCATGATCATCCAAAACTTTAGTATTCGATAAATCAGAAGTGCACGAATGACAATATAATTAAGTTCATAAGTATGGCCACCTATCCTAAACCAGAATGTATCCATTTTAGGATTGTAGCGCACAATGGTGAAAAATTATACAAACATCATAGGATATATTGGCACATCACAATGAATTAACTAATCCAACAAATATTCGCATCTAATCGTTCAATACTACGCCTTAATCCTAAAGTTTCTAACAGTTCGAAATCAAAGTACCTAAGAAGCATTAATTCTCTATCCTTAAAGTCATGAAATTGGATACCGTCGTCTTCTGAAAAAATAGGAAATGAGGCATGAAAAGTGGCCCTAATATCTGGTTTACCTTCTCTGGAGACTTGAAGGTGCAGTTCATCAGCTGGTTCTAGGCTGCAAGCTTCTTTGGAGCCATTACGAGAGAAAAATCTACAAAAATAAGCAAGAGAGAGGGAAGCACGTTTTTTAGAGAGAAAAAGAGAAAATCTTACCAAATCCTTGAATTCTTGAGATATTAGTGTAAAATAAGTGTAAAGGAATGAAAAATTGATGGAAGAAGTGAAGAAAATACCAAGGTTTGATTGAGAGATGAAGGATTTGAGAAGATGGGAGAGTGGGTGTCGTGATTTTGAGAGAGAGAGAATATGAAAAATTGAAGAATGAAGAAAGAAGAAAGAATAAAGAAGGGGTGGATTTAAATTTTTTCAGATGAGGGTTCCCACGATCGTGGGAATCCCTGTCTTTCCCACGATCGTGGGTTAAGGCTCTAAAAGGATTTTGTAGAGCCTTTCCACAGTCATGGGAAACAACCCAATTGCCACGTTCATGGGTTACTCCAAATTTTCCAACTTCCTAACCCTTTTCTAAGCTTAGCATGTATTCTCTGTTAGAGTAGTGCTCTAAAAATAATCACCTTTAGCACTTTTGTACAAACTTTATTTTGATTAATAAAGTAAAAGACATTTTTCGTTGATTTGATATTCATTTATATATGAATTGATATTGATCTTAAATCGAATTATTGAAGTCCCTGATACAAAACGTAACATGAACGAATTCATGATGAGATCATAATAATGAGATTCCTATCATGTTCAATTATGTTAGTATCTAAATAATCCTTAGTTATAGGATTAATAAGATAGGACATTATTAATACAGACATACTAGCACGTGTTATACTCCTTGATTTGATCAAGCAGTGGATCTCACAAACTGTAAGTATGAGTTATTTAGAGTTAACATTTAGATACTTACTAAGATTAGTAAGTACATCGGATGACCCACTATGAGATTATCATATGGATGATCTATAGAATGTTAATGATTAATCTGATTATAGCAATGGTGTAAATATCCTTATACTTGAGGTACTCAAGGATATCTTAGACACTAATATTATGCTTTGATGTCATTCCTTGTTACCTCAAGACGAGGTTATTCTTAGGGTGGTGTTTGGGTATAACTATTGGTATTCAAAGGTAATTGGGAAGCCAATAATATTTTCACCACTCATGATAGAAGGAGATGATACCTACGGCCTCTTATTAGGTCATTACTTGGGAGTCTCTGGCCATAGCAATTATGTGCCATGAAGAGATTCTTTAATGACACATAGCGTAATGAGATCCTAGAACAAGAACTAACATCACTTGGACTAGATGTGACATAGTCAGTCTAGTGAGAATTGATACATGGCCCATACTTTGAAGCAAGTAGGGTATAGTATGGTGAAAGGATGAATTGCATGGTAATTGTCTTTGAAAAGGTTCATAAGTTGAATAATTAACTATCGAAGAGTTTATGTGTTAATCCACTTATATCCCAACATATTGGAATCATGAAACCCTTCATGATTTGATTGAATTAAGAGTTAATTCAAGTGACTAAAATAACCAGGAACCTAAGGGTCACACGCATAAAAAATCAGATGAAAAATATAGTGTGTATGGCCATTTTAAGCATGCCATGATCGTGACTCATCTTCACTTATGTACACGAGCTTCTTCCACTTTTTACACACTCAAGTGAGATAGAAAGGGCTCTAAAAGAGTTATAGAGAGACTGAGAAGGTTTCTTGAGTTATCTTCATGCAATTTATGCAATTGTTGTATAAATCAACATGCATGCAAGATAACCTTAATCTATCACCGATTTGAACATCTACTTAAATTCATCAAGGTTAGTGTTCTAACACCCTTAAACATTGTTTCATCTTCCATCTTTTCATGTGTTGGGTGATCAAGGAAGGGTTTGGTGTTTTCAACAACCCAAACAAGGAGAAGAAACAAGAAAGGAGGAGAAACAAAGGTAAAAATGTTTTTATATTTCATATTCTTTACATATCCTTGCATGCATGTATGATCTTGTCATTTTTAGGTTGTCATGGTGTCGGAATCTTGATTCCAACACTTTCCTTGCATACACATGCATGTGATGCATGCAACCATGTCTAACCCAACAGTGGTATTAGAGCAAGTTTATGTATGTAATAGATGATGTAGTGAACATGTGCAAAATGTTTGCTAGGTTGTGATTGACTTGCATGTTGAATTGGAA
Organism: Erythroxylum flavicans; assembly: GCA_027576715.1. Lineage (NCBI taxonomy): Eukaryota > Viridiplantae > Streptophyta > Magnoliopsida > Malpighiales > Erythroxylaceae > Erythroxylum > Erythroxylum flavicans. The sequence goes on from JANZXP010000003.1 coordinate 16,675,566, forward strand.
TAATTCGTGTAAAGTGTATAATTTTTTTTTCTGATTTTCTTTCACATAAATGTTTATAATATGTTATATTATGTTTCTGCCAAAGGAAATTGCAATTAAATGTCATTTTCTATTTTATTTTGACTTAATATCTAGACTATTCATATGTTAATTTCTGGGAATTTCCAGAAAACTGAATGCATATACTGACTTTGAAAATTTTGTAATAACTCTAGAAAAATTATTTTTCTGTTTTTCTTTCAAAAAAATGTTTATAAGGTGTTATTTTATGTTTTTGTGAAAATAAAATTCAATTAAATATTATTTTCTTTTTTATTACGAATTTAGTTTCAGTCTAATGCATGCATGAAGTTTTAGAAATTCTGGAAATATGATGAGCATGTAGCCTAAAAATTCTACGTTAATTTTTATAAAAATTGTTTTTGTAAATTTTATGCATGCACATGCAAGATGAGATGTTGCCATGTGTATGAAATGCATGACACTTGTTGTTAAAGTAATTATCTTATGGATGCATGATGTAATGTTTAACTAGTGTTAGAAGTAATATGACAAGTGTCATACACATGTGATGTGTTGGCTTTTTCCTATTTATTAATAAATAATTACTAAGAATTAGGTTCTAGAATTTTTTTATTAAACACGTTTAGGATATATATAAGACTCTAGAAATTTTCCAGAATTAATTGAACTTGATTCAATTAATAAATAAAGTCAAAGTCAACATTTGTCAAGTTTTTGAAAGTTGATGGAGTTGACTTATTAAATGACTTATAATATATGTATTTCGGTTTTGAGACCTAAATAAGGCCCTTTTGTGATAAGAAATGTATTATTTTGATGCCAATAACATGCTTAATGCATGTGCTTGAAATTGGGGTTATGGAAATTTTTCGAACATCGAATCGGTCTCTTTAGTGTCTAGTAGGTTAACTTATTTATCATAACAATTTTAGCCATCAAGATAATTTTGGCATGTGCCAAAATTGTTTAGATAAATTTCAGATGACCTAGGGATATTATAGATGACTTATTGATGTGCAAGAATTTTCGAAGCCCTAGGAATTAATTTTGAATTAATCCAAGTAGAGCATAGCATTTCTAGTGTGACTAGATAAATGCATATAAACTAGGATTAAAATTTTTCATATAGACATGAAATCCGAATTACATTCATAATTCGGATTAGCCAAGAGTAACACTAGTACCTGATTAGGTTCAAGAGATAAATTGAATGAGTGTGCTAAATCAACAGTTGACGGCACAAGTCAGTAGTTGCATAATTGAATGCAATTGGTATGAATGATACCTACCGATTGACCTAAGGTGACTCGTTGGGCAAACCTAAGGTCATTCTTGGTGATATCGGATATCGACCCATTAAGAAAACTATAAGTTTTCTCGAATTCGCAGTGAGGGATATGGATTTGAATAAGAATAGTGGGACCTATAATGCATGTTATTAAAGTCCTTATAGATAGGCATTAAGTGTACATTTTAACACTTTCTCTCGTTCTTCTAAGTTATTGAATCGTACGATGCCTTCTAGGTTCTCCCTATTAGATTCCAACAAACTCATGGGACCAAACTTCTTCGATTGGTTATAGAATTTGAGAATTGTTCTTAAATCTGAAAAACTAATATATGTCCTAGATGAACCACTTCCCGATCCCCTATTGTTGATGCATCTGATGAAGATCAAAAAGCTTATAAGAAGTTACTAGATGATAGTGAGTTGGCTAGCTGCATAATGCTGGTCTCTATATCACCAGAACTGCAGAAACAACATGAGGCTATGGATGCTCATACCATAGTCTACCATATGAGGGAACTGTTTGATGAGCAAGCTAGGTCTAAAAGGTTCGAGACCTCAAGGTTGTTTTTCTGTTCAAAGATGGTTGAGGGATCATTTCCAGTGCAGTATGCGCTGAAGATGAATGGATACGTTGAGAGATTAGGTAGTTTGGGCTTCATTATGGATCATCAATTAAGTATAGACTTAGTTCTGACTGGTTTGACTAGTAGTTATTCACAGTTTGTGCTTAACGATTAGATGAACCAAATATCCACTATGATACTTGAGCTGATTAATCTGCTCAAAACATCTGAGCAAATTGTCAAGAAAGACCGTAAGGCTATGATGCTAGTGGACTCTACTTCTAGTTCTCAAAAGAAGAACCAAAAAAAGAAGAAGAAGTCTAAGAAGCCAGTGGAAGGTGTAGCCAAGAAGAAGGTAAATGAGATAGCACCAAAAGGGATATGCTTCCATTGCAACAAGGAAGGACATTGGAAGAGGAACTGCAAAGCTTATCTGGAGTCGTTGAAGCAGAAAAAGGCATTAGATGCCCCACCATCTACTTCAAGTATGATATTTTTCATTGAGGTTAATACTATTTTTAATCTTAACATTTAGGTATTAGATTCCAGATGTGGCTCACACATATGTGTCAATATACAGGGTCTCAGGGATAGTAAACCGCTCAAGAATGGAGAGATGGACCTACGTGTTGGAAATGAAGCAAAAGTTGTTGCATTAGCCGTAGGGACATATGTTTTGTATCTTCCTAGTAAGCTAGAGTTAATTTTGGAAAATTGCTATTATATACCTGTTATGACTAAAAACATTGTATCTGTTTCATATCTTAATAAAGCGAGATTTCATTTAACTTTTTCAAACAATGGTTATTAAATTAAGTTAAATGAAATATTGTATAATACTGCTACATTATGTAATGGAATTTACATAGTAGATATGTCCAATCCAATCTTAAAGATCAATGACAATAAAAGACAAAAATGAGATGACTTAAAATCATCTTACTTATAGCATTATCGACTTGGCCATATAAGTGAGAAACGCGTGATTAAGCTACACAAGAATGGTAACTTAGGGTCATTTAATTATGAATCGTATGACACATATGAATCTTGCTTGTTAGGCAAGATGACCTAGTTACCTTTTAAAGGAAAGGGTGAATGAATGAATGGGTTATTACACCTAATACATTCTAATGTATGTGGTTCGATGTCCATTCATGCCAGAGGTGGTTTTGTGTACTTCATTACTTTTATCGATGATTATTCACGATATGGATATGTGTATCTAATAAGATATAAGTCTGAAGCATTTGAAATGTTCATGAAGTAGAGAAACAACTCAGTAGAAGTATTAAGACACTTCGATTAGATCGAGCTGGTGAATACTTAAACGAGGAATTTCTATCTTATCTCGAAGATAATGGTATAGTATCCCAGTGGACTCCACCTTACACACCGCAACATAATGGTGTGGCTGAAAGGAGAAACCGAACCTTGTTAGACATGGTAAGGTCAATGATAGGCTTAGCAGATCTACCGAAATCCTTTTAGGGTTATGCACTCATGACTACTATTTATGTGACAAACAGAGTCCCTTCAAAGGTAGTTGAAGTTACTCTATATGAGATATGGACTACAAAAAGCCCTATCTTTTTTATATGAAAGTTTAGGGTTGTTTAGCTTATGCGAAGCGGATTCAATCAGACAAGCGTGAAGTGAAATCTAATAAATATCTATTTATAGGATATCCTAAGGAAACAATTGGATATCAGTTCTATAATGCTTTAGAGTAAAAGATGTTTGTCTTAAAGCATGATGTCTTTCTAGAGAAAAAGTTTCTTCTAAGAGAAGACAGTGGGAGCAAAATTGAACTTGATGAAGCTCATGATGCTCAAACAGATGCAGATCAACTGCCTGAACTTGAAATTTTTATTCATAGAGATGAGACAATAGTTAAACCTTATAACACACAAAATATTCATAGGTCAAGTAGGATACGCAATATTCCAGAGAAATATGGATTCCTCATAAGAGAACAAAATAACTTATTGCTCATAAAGGACGATGAGTCTACAGCCTATAAAGAGGCTTTGAAGAGTTCAGAATCAAGAAAATGGTTTTAATCCATGAAGTCTGAAATAGATTCCATGTATGAAACCAAGTATGGACTTTGGTTGAGCCACCTGAATGGTTAAAACGCATAGGGTGCAAGTGAATTTTTAAGAAGAAAATCGACATGGAAGGTAATGTGATTACCTATAAAGCGAGGTTAGTCACTAAAGGTTATCGTCAAAGACAAGGAGTTGACTATGATGAGAGATTTAGCCCCGTAGCTATGCTTAAATCCATTAGAATACTCTTGGCTATTAATGCTCATTATGATTATGAAATACGGTAGATGGATATGAAAATGGCTTTCTTGAATGGAAACCTACTTGAGGATGTGCATATGATACAACCTGAGGGCTTCGTGTCCAGAAATGGCAGAAAGGTATGCAAGCTTCAAAAATCCATTTATGGATTGAAGCAAGCATATAGGAGTTAGAACATCTAATTTGATGAGACAATTAAAGAGTTTGGTTTCTCACAAAATTCTGATGAACCTTGTGTATACAAGAAGGTTAGTGGGAGTACTATCATATTCCTTATGTTATATATGGATAGCATATTATTTATAGGAAATGATGTCTAAAGTTTGCAATCAGTCAAAATTTGGATGTCCCAGAATTTTTCCATGAAAGACCTTGGAGAAGTAACTTATACATTAGGAAAAAGTTCTATAGAGATAGACCAAGGCAGTTGCTAGGTCTTTCATAATCAACATACATAGGGAAAGTGTTAAATAGGTTTAGCATAGAGCAGTCTAAGAGAAGGTTTCTTCCCATCACTTATGGTGTAAAACTCTCAAAATCTATGTGTCCTAAGACATAAGATGAGAGGACTAGCATGAGTATGATCCTATATGCTTCGGTAGTAGGATCAATCATATATGCTATGTTATGTACAGGACCTGATATATCATATGTTCTAAGTGTTGTATTGGATCCTGGTGAGGGTCACTGGGTGGCTGCCAAAAATATCTTAAAGTACTTGAGAAGGACTAAGGATGTATTCTTGATATATGGAAATGGAGATCTTATAGTGAGTGGGCATACAAATGCTAGTTTTCAATCTGACCAAGATGACTCCAAAACCCAGTCAGGTTAAATTTTCACACTGAATGGTGTAGTAGTCAGTTAGAAGAGTTCCAAACAAGAGAAAATTATAGATTTGACAATTGATTTAGAGTACATTGCAGTTGCAGAAGCGACAAAAGAAGCTATTTGGATCAAGAAGTTTGTCATAGAACTTAGAGTGGTTCCTAGCATAGTAGACCCAATACTGTTATACTGTGACAATAATAGGGTATTGCATAAGCCAAGGAACCAAGGTCTCATTAGAGGTCCAAGCACGTACTCAGGAGATATCACCTAATCAGGGAGATAATTGATAGAGGTTATGTGACGATAGAGAGAGTGAACATAGATTAGAACATCGCTGATCCTTTGACTAAGCCACTTCCTCAGACAAAATTTGATACTTGTGTATGCATCTATGATATTAGCTACAAAGGCGATTGGCTTTAGTGCAAGTGGGAGTTTGTTAGAGTAGTGCTTTAAAGGCAATCACCTTTAGCACTTTTGTCTAAACTTTATTTTGACTAATAAAGCAAAAAAAAGCATTTTTCATTGATTTGATATTCATTTATATATGAATTGATATTGATCTTAAATTGATTTAATGAAGTCCATGATTTAAAACATAACAGGAAAGAAATCATGATGAGATCATGATAATGAGATTCCTACTATGCGTAATTATGTTAGTATCTAAATAATCCCTGGTCATAGGATTAATAAGATAGGACATTATTAATCCAAACAGACTAGCACATGTTATACTCCTTGATTGGATCAAGCAGTGGATGTCACAAACTGTAAGCATGAGTTTTTTAGAGTTACCATGTGGATGTCTACTAAGAGTAGTAAGTACATCGGATGACCCACTATGAGATTATCATATGGATGATTTATCAAATGTCAATGATTAATCTCCTTGTAGAAATGGTGCAAATATCCTTAGATTTGAGGTACTTAAGGATATCTTGGATACCAATCCTGTGCTTTGACATTATTCCTTATTACCTTGAGACGAGGTTGCTCTTAGGGTGGTAATTGGGTACAACTATTGGTATTCGAAGTTAATTGGGTAGCTAATAAATGATTCACCATTCATGATAGAAGGATATGATACCCACGACCTCTTATTAAGGTCATTACTCGGGGAGTCTCTGGTCAGAGCAATTATGTGTTATGAAGAGAGTTTTCAATGACACATAAAGTAATGAGATCTTAGAACAAGAACTAACATCACTTTAACTAGATGTGATGTGTTAAGTTTAGTAAGAGTTGACACATAGCCCATAATTTGAACCAAGTGGGGTATAGTATGGTGAAACGATGAATTGCATGGTAATTCTCTATGGAAAGGTTCATAAGTTGGATAATTAACTATCGAAGAGTTTGTGTGTTAATCCTCCTATATTTCAAAAAATTGGCATCATGATACCCTTCATGATTTGATTGAATTAAGAGTTAGTTCAAATGTTTAAAATAACTGAGAACTTAAGGGTTACACACATAAAAGATCAGATGAAAAACATAGTGTAAGCCATTTTAAATAGGCCACAATTGTGATAGAGGCCACAAAATGATTCATAAGTGAGTTCTTCACTTATGCGCATGAGCTTCTTCTACTTCTTACACAATCAAGTGAGATAGAAAAGGCTCTAAAAGAGTTCTAGAGGGAGTGAGAAGAGTTCTTAAGTTACCTTCATCTAATTTATGAAATTGTTTTATAAATCAATATGCATGTAAGATAACCTTAATCTATCACCCATTTAAACATCTACTTGAATTCATCAAGTTTGGTGTTCTAACACCCTTACATATTTTTTCATCTTCCATCTTTGTGTGTTCTTGGGTGATCAAGGAATGGTTTGGTGTTTGTAATAATTGAAACAAGGAGAAGAAACAAAGGTAAAATTGTTTTTATATTTCATGTTCTTTACATATCCTTACATGCATGTATGATCTTGTGGTTTTCGGTTCGACACTTCTGCTGTATACGCATGCATGTAACACAACAACCATAACTAACCTAGCATTCTCAACATTCAAACAACTTGCAAACATAGCAAAATACCTAACCAATAAGAAATTTGAAGAGAAAAAAATTTAAAACTCAAACAAAATCAAAATGAACACCAAGCAAACTCAAATCAAACATAATCACAACCAAAAAAATAAAGCAAAAAAATAAAAAAAGTCAAACAAGAGAAAGGTAAACGTGATAAGTTAAGGCCATTAGCTTGACCATTCCACATGCATTTATAAAAAAGTGGAAGAAAGGAAAGAGTTGACTTCCCATTCTTGTGAATATGTCCCTCCATAATATGGCTTGCATCTATGCCCATTGACCTCGAATGCTTTACCCATGTCATTTTCTAACTCCAAAGCTCCTTGGGGAAACACTTGAAGGATCTTAAAGGGTCCACTCCATCTTGACTTGAGCTTTCCAAGAAATAACCGAAGTCGTGAGTTGAATAAAAGCACTAAGTCTCCAGTCTTAAACTCCTTTTTGATGTTAGCATCATGTCACTTTTTTTGTCTTTCTTTGTACAACTTAGCATTTTCATATGCTTCAAATCTCAACTCTTCTAGTTTATCAAGTTGTAACAATCTCTTCTCACCTGCTAGCTTCCATTCCATGTTCAACTTCCTAATTGCCCAATAGGCTTGATGCTCTAACTTTAATCTTCTTGATGAACTTTTGAACCACTTTGCCATCATTAGATGGAGTAGCTACTGCCATAAGCCACCTAGAAACATAATCAACCCCAACCAATATATAAGAGTTACCTGAGGAGGATGGGAATGGTCCTATAAAGTCTAAGCCCCACACATCGAATATCTCCACCTACATTATGTTGAAAAGTGACATCTTATCCCGCTTTGATATGTTGCCCACTCTTTGACATCTATCACGCTTAAGCACAAAATCTCGAGCATCATTGAGCAAGGTTGGCTAATAGAATCCACACTCCAAGATTCGAGCAACAATCTTGTTAGCTCTATAATGCCCTACATAAAGTGAGCTATAACATTGTATCAAAATTTTGGTCATTTCATCTTCAAGGACACACATGTGAATCATAATGTCAACATATATCTTATAAAGTAGAGGTTTATCCCAAATATATTGAGAACATTGAAATAAGAAGTGCTTCCTTTGTTGATATGAAAGATCAAAAGGAAGAATACCATCTGAGAGGTAGTTTACAATAACTACAAACCAAAGACGAAAAGGATTGTCTACCATCCTTAAAGCCTCATCAAGAATGCTCTCCTCGATTTTCGCTTCTTCTTTATGACTTCTCCCTTCAAGATGTGATAGGTGATTTACTATAATATTTTTTACTCCCTTCTTGTCTTTAATCTCAATGTTGAACTCTTAGACCAGGAGCATCCACCGGATGAGCCTAGCCTTAGCATCCTTCTTAACAAAAAGGTAAAGTAATGCCACATGGTCTGTAAAAACAATAACTTGTGAGCCTAAGAGATAAGAATGAAATTTCTCACAAGACAATACCATCGTAAGCAATTCCTACTCAGTAGTGGTATAGTTCAGTTGTGCTCCCGTCAAAGTCTTACTTACGTGGTATATAGCACATAACTTCTTCTCCTTCCACTGGTCAACTACATAACTAACAAAGACGGGCTCGAGTCTTAGTACTTATTAAATAGATACATTACATGAGGATTGGGTGGAGATCAAGTGAGAAGAAGGCTGGAAGCTCCAAGTTGTAATGAGAAACCTAAAAGCCTGTGTTTAACCTAATTTTGGCAAGTTCGCCTGTCACCCTTATGCACAGGCACGATCGTGCACTCCTACAAGTGAAGGGTTCTGTCACGATCATGCTAGTGCATGATTGTGCACTCTTGATGTGCCACTCAAACTTGTAAATATCATATGTTTCTTCACCAGTGATGTTATCGTGTAAAGGACATATCTCTTTCGTCCGGAGTCCAAAATTTCATGTGATATACTGTTGGAAAGCTAAAAAAATGAACTAAAATTTTCCTAAAGATAAATTTTTCCAAATTTTTCTAGATTAATACAGTTTATTTGTGGAAGTTAAAGTCACTAATTCTGTCCAGGGCAGTGTTGCAGAGGTGTCCCCCTTTTCTTCTTTTGCCTATTACGAGCTTTTACATATTCCAAAAAGACCCAGATCCAACCAAACACTAAATTTACATATACAAACTTCTTCAACTCTTACTTTCATTTCTTAAATAAAAAGAAGTTTGTATATAGCTTTAATTACATATCAAATGTCACATCAATAGAATATTACAAAATATAAATGAATGCTCATGCTTGATATGCTTATAAAGCTACCAAAAATATATTTGAACTAACTTAGTTACAAAAGGTAGCTATCATGGAGTTTGCCAAAGCTTGCACGGATCAATTGTCTTCTCGTTCTGTACCTGAGGAGCAGAAAAATAATAGGTTGACATGTTATCACATAAATCATATCATATATATTTAACCATCAACATAACACTCCAGTGGATATCATGCTCAACAAATCAAAATGAAATGAAAAAACATAATGGCTTGAGAGGGTCCCATGGATCGAAATGGAGAAATCGAAGTTTACACAGTAAACTAAATGAGTCTATTTCTTAGGAGTTCATGTGCCACAAGCGGGCAGTCAGGTGAAGGCTTTAAGTCAATGTGCACGTGACGAATGAAATGGTATCTCTCTTGCCTAAACACAAGCAATTTTCAATGCTCAATTCATTTCATCACATGTTCATACTTTCATGATTCTTGTGCTTTTTCCACTTTTCATTAATAAAAAATGTAGTAACATCTATCAAGGCATAACATGATAAAAAATCATAGTGCATTTTCCAACAATCTCAATAATTCAAAATTAAGCAATTAAACATGTAAGCAAGTAGGAAATCAGCCCATCATCCGTAATAACTATAAACATATTACCTACCTAATTGATTGTAAGTCTAAACTCAATTTTGCCTTTCCTCTTGCTCTTACCTTGGATTTTCTTGGTGTCCTTCAAACAAACAAATTTTCATTCAAACAAATATACGAATAGGAAATCCATAAAACTTTAATAATTAAAATTGAGCTTAGACTTAGTCTACCCATGGTTTATCTAGGCTAGAATAATTAAGATCTAGTTGAAAGTCCATGAAAATCAAAATGGGTTTCTCGGTCCTCTCCTTTCTCCCTTAATTTCCAGCGCATGAAACTCCTTTTCTCTAGTTCCTTTTTCTACCAAAGCAAGAAGAAAAGATGAAGGCTACCTAAAGTTCAGCTGAAGCCTCTTCCTTCTTTCTTTCTTTCTTTCTTTCTTCTTTTTTTTTCCTGGTTCATTTTCTCCTTCTATTCTTCTAGTTCCTTCTATGTTTCTCTTTCTTTCTTCATCGCTTCTCCAGCACACTTCACTTCATCTTTCTCACTTCTTTTCTTCTTTATTTAAGATCACTTTTAGTCCTTCCAAGTTTACCCTTCCATATTTAATTTAATGTCTACTTGTTCCTTTATTCTCTTATGTCTATTACACACTAACTTAGTTCTAACATTTCTATTTAATTCATGCAAACATATGTAGATAAAATATATTCATGACTAAACTCCAACAGATTTTAATTTAAAAATTCTAATTTCTATTTATACTTGATAAATTAATGGACTAAATTCTAAGAAAAATTTGGGGTCTGATAAATAGCATGGTCACTTGCATCACACATAATCTTGAAGGGAAGAGACCAATCTGGCAACATCAAAATGCATGCTGTGGTAAGTGCCTTCTTCAACCTATTAAAAAATCTAAACAATCATCATAAAAAAGGCGCATATTTAACTAGTAAATGAGCTAAAGGTCTAGCAATAAGAGAAAAATCCTTAATGAACAGTCTATAGAATCCTACATGACCAAGGAAAGCTCGGATACCCTTGATGGTTGTAGGAGGTGATAGCTTTTCAATCACTTCAATCTTAGCACGATCCACTGCAATCCCCATGCATGGGATCTTATGGCCTAATACAATTCCCTCTTGGACCATGTAATAAAACTTCTCCTAGTTTAAGACTAGATGAGACCCCTCATGTCTTTGAAGCATTCTGTTTAAATTAACCAATCAATGATTAAAAGAATTTCCAAAGATAGAGAAGTCATCCATAAATACCTCCATAAAGTTTTCATTCAAGTCCGCAAATATGGCCATCATGCACCTTTGAAATGAGATAGATGTATTGCATAAACTAAAAGGCATCCTTTAATAAGTGAGAGTCCCATTAGGACAAGTGAAAATAGTCTTATCTTGGTCTTCAAGGTATATAAATACTTGATTGTACCTTGAATATCCATCAAGAAAGCAATAAAAAGAATAACCAGCCACCCTCTCAATCATTTGGTCCACAAAAGGTAAAGGGAAATGATCTTTCTTTGTGGCCAAATTGAGCTTCCTATAATCAATACACACTTGCCATCCTGTCATGGTCATAGTAGAAATCTTTTCACCATGTTCATTCTCTGTCACTGTCATGCTACCCTTCTTAGGCACACTCTACACTGGACTCACCTACTCACTATCTGAAATAAGGTAAATAATCCCCGCATCCAAAAGCATCACTGCCTCCTTCTTTATAACCTCCTTCATGCTTAGATTTAACCTTCTCTGTCTTTCCCTTACAGTTTTACATCCTTCTTCTAAGTTAATCCTATGCATTACCACATTGGGGCTAATCCCCCTAATGTCAGAAATTTGCCGCCCCATGGCTCTCATCCTCCTCTTAATGGTCTCCACCACTTTCTCTTCTTGCTCACAATCTAATTGGTTGGAGATAATGATGGGTAGATTATGTTTCTTACCTAAAAAGGTGTATCTCAAATAGGCAGGTAAGGGTTTAAGCTCTAAAGTAGGGGGCTTAACAATCGAAGGTGGTGTAGGTGTATCTATTCTCTCTAGCTTCTCCTTGCTCTCCTTCTTTTGCCATATTTCTTTGTATAATATCTTGACGCTTTGCTCTTCTTAACTCTCATTTGTGCCTTATGATATCAAATAACTCTTCTTCACTAAATTCAATCGATCTTCGCATGCTCCTTGTGTTTATGCACCTACAATCCCTGGCAATGGGGCCAAGAACTTGTTGAGTGGAAAACAGACTACTAGTTTTACGCTCAATACTGCAAGTATATGAGTTGCAATTTGTAATTAAACAACGGATATCGATCCCACAAGGATTGTGCTTAGGCACCACTTAATTCAAATTTATCTTTGTTTAAGAACCAAAATTTGAAATGGATATAAACTAGAAAATTAAATTAAATTAAACAACTACCATGTATAAATGATATCATAAAAATGCAGAAACTTGGAATTCAATATTTTAATAACTAAAGATAACTTTTTCCCTATCTTATCTTCCTTTTATTTTATTAATTGAATTATGCTTCACCTAAGATGTACTAATGTATTATCTACCATCTCTCAAGGTGTAATTAATTGTCCCTACACAAATTAAATGGAAATGGTTAAGCAATCTCCCAATCTACAAAATCAATCCACCAATTCAATTAGTTATTAAGTTATCCTATTGATGATCAACTAATTAGCCAAGATCTCTCTCTAAATAATCAATTAACTTGATGAATGTAGGTCTTTAGAGTGCCAATTCTTAGTGTACAACCCTACACAAATTACACAACTCAATCTCTCAATATATTGCAAGGTATAAGTACATCATTCATTAAAAACATCATTCATACAAATCAATAAAATAAAAGTTCAACAAGAAGTTTAAAAGTAATCTTTACAAATAAATTAACTACTCTTGATGTCAATAACATCCCCAATAATCAAATAATCCATCATACAAATGCTAGAAGAGAAAAAAATAAAAAAACTAAATGAATCAAACTCCTCCTCTTCTTTGCCCCAATTTGGAACATCTAGCGTTGGCATACTCTTTTCTCAATTGTGAATGAAAAAACTTGATTCTCTACTTCTCTTGGGACTCTAAACCTATGTTTTTACTCAAGAAGGCAAGTCTCTACCGAAGCTCTTTTGTCCATAGGGGTTTATAATCTTATATATTTAAAAAAACCTAAAAAATAAGTGAACTTTGCTTATGTCTTCGTGTTAGGCATTCCACGATCGTGGGACTTGGTATGAAATCCACGATTGTAGGTTCTTGCATTATAATTCCTCATCTTCTCTTCTCCTCTTTCAGTATTTAGCTCAGTGACAAAGGTTGCCACCTCCATTCTTACATCGAAATAATCAATTCTCACCCTAAATCAATATCAAACATAAAAGAACACAATGAAGATCAAACTAAACAAAAACATGCAAAATAAATCCTAAAACATAACTATAGTAACCTATTATGTAGGAAACACATGCCAAATACTTAGAAAAACACACACTAATGAAAAACTATCAATACCCGAAGGTATCGAATTGTGGATACCCAAAAGTATTAAACTATAGAGACTCTATAGTCTCAAAAGGAAAAAATTAGTGGTGTCAAGTTGTAGCAGTTACAATGTAACCCTATATGCATACCTATCTATCCATCACCTAAATAATAAAGTAGGCATTGTAACATTTTCCTTTAATCATTTACCACTTTCATGATTAATATATTGACAAGTCATATGATATTCATTTGAAATCATAAAATATGTATGTAAACTTTTATGGTTATACTAGGCAATAAATATGCACATAAATCATCTATATATATGTAAAGTTCCTTTAGCATACATTATATTCAATCTTAAATTTCAATGTTTAATCACCCCCCATTTAAATATTTTAAGTCATATTTCACTTATTTCTAGGTGTTTGAAAATTTTCATAAACATTATAAAAGGTTCTGATATGGTCTAGTGAATAAAAAAGGAAGTAAAGCACTCAAAATAATGTAAAATGGGCTAAGCACATTATTGGTCTAAAAATAGGCAAACAAATCAGTCTAGAAACAAATTTCATGACTGTTTCCACTTGTTACAAGATTTTCAAATAGAAAACCTTTAAGGTCTTCTAAACATTGATTCTCCTATGTATCTAGTTTCCATATCATCAAAGATTAGGCCATTTGGACTTCTAAGTTATGAGTTAAGCACTAAACATCACAAGTTGCTCCAATATAGGGGTAGGATGAGGATACCATTTTCGATCTCAATTTCCAATATCATAAGACTAGAGTTAAGTTAGAATCTCTTCTATATATTTCTATTTTATGTATTAGTTTTCATATGAAACTAAAATCACCCAATTTAGAGGTCTGTAGGTTGATTTATGAATTAAAACAAATGCCTAGTTCAATAAACCCTAGACAAAATTTCACTAGACGATACTCTGTTATCATATTCAACCAATTCTATGCAAGCTAACACCAAAACATCATCCTAGTAACCATTGCACATTCAAATGAATCTTTGTATCTCTTCAAACATACACTTGAAGAGAAATTAGACTAAATGTAATCTCAAACCTTAAAATTTGCCAATTAGCTCTTCTTTTAGTACCGTTCCTTGTCTTCCCCTTTGGCTTTGCCTAATTCACCAATTAGAATACCAAAATACATATCTCAATCCCATGTCCAACCTTAAAATTCTAGCTCTTTATGGGCAAAGCAAGAAAGATGAAGATGAGAAGAAAAACCACAAACTTTTACATTGATTTTCACCTAAGATTAGCTTGATTTCTTATGCAAAATGATGTGATTAAGAGGATGGAATGGAAAGAGTATGAGAAGAGATAATTATAGAGTTAAAACACTCTATACTTTTCCCTCTCCCCATTTTAAGAAATTTCGAATCTTACACATATGTTTCAATCTCATTGGTCCATACGTTGATTTTTGGCAAAATTGCACATTTGGTCCTTCTTCTTCCTTTAATTCCCACATTGGCGTATAAAATCATCAGTTGATTTCATTCTAGTCTATAACTCATATATAATTATTCATGTCCATGCCTAAATGAATAAAATACCAATTTACCCCTATCTTTTAAATTTATTACCATTATGTCCCTTACTATGCTTAGATACACATAATTCCTTATGTTCACTTCTTAGTACACCCTAAACATACTATAATGCTTCTAGGGTATATATTGGGACATTACATTTCTCTCCCCCTTAAAAGAATTTTGTCCTTGAAATTTATACCTATGTTGAATAGTTGTGGTTATTGGGTTCTCATCATCGATAAGGGTTCCTGAGTTGCCTCTTTAATGCCATGATGTTGCCAAAGTACCTTTACAAGAGGAATTTGTTTATTCCTTAATTGTCTCATTTCTTTAGCTAGGATTTCCTTTGTCTCTTCATCATATGAGAAGCCTAGGTAGACCTTTAGTTATTATACCGGTAACACATGTGAATCATCCGATCTGTATCTCCATAGCATTGAGACATGGAATAATCGGGCAACTTAGATAGTTCTATAGGAAGAGTTAACCTATATGCCACTAGCCCAATCCTTTTATGGATTTCGCTGTGGTGATCGTATTTGAAAATCCCCTGGAACCTTTGGGAATTTTGTGTCGCAACGAGTGATAGAACTTTGCCGCGGTAAGCTTGAAATTTTATCTTTATCGTGGCAACCATTTGGTCTCGCCGCAGCGAACTCACCACCCCAACAAAATAAAGGACTTCGGCTTAATTACAGTTCACCGCAGCGAAAGCCCCTATAGCAGAACCCACAACTCAAAATATCCTATCTTACTGTATGCCAACTTAAAAACCTTCAAACAAGTTCTCAAAAACTTAATCTCATTTCCATAAACAGATACTTTGCAAAGATAAGAAAAATCATAGACAAATCCAAACATATATTTTATTTATAACAAAAGACATAAGTTTTTTACAAAGCTTTAATGGCATTTCAGGCCATAATACATCAGTTGAGTTCGAAAAGCCAATAATACAAAATGCATTTGAACTAGCAGAACTTGAAATGCAGCTAAAGCCTTGAATTCCTAAAAATCTAACTTAAAAATATAGAAGTATGCCAATTCGGAGAGATGCCATAACTATTAACTTACTCGGTCTCTTGCTCATCACCTGAATAGGGGAAGGAGAATGGGGGTGAGCTTAAAGCTTGTGGGTAACAAATTTATAACTAGTAACAAGCAAAACCATTGAAATTGACATGTCATTTTAGGTTATTGGTCTTTTCATATAGCCATCTTAAAACAAATTAGTAGAGTCTCATTTAATGGCTTCTTTATGTTTTGATTAAAGAATGAAGTGATCCATTGAGTACTTTTTACTTTCTTTCTTTTCATGTATAATTAAAATTGCAAGGTGTAAGAGAGGTGTTCTTGTATTTTTTGGACTCTCTCTCCTTTCTTGCATATGTTGGCCGAAATTTACATGAGAGGTGTCTCATCTTTGGATTCTTTCTTTTAGAAAAAATCTCCTCTAAATATTTCTTCTCCTTTTCCACCAATGGATCTTGTTAACCAAGTTGTCCAAGAAAAACAAGTGGTAGATCGGATTGGTTAAGGATACAACAATAAGGAGAGAATACATTGACAAAAGAAAGGATTCAAAAGCAAGGCTAAAGCTAGGAGAGGATACAAGAAGAAGGAGAGGATAGCACA
>JANZXP010000003.1:16692238-16704591 GCA_027576715.1 Erythroxylum flavicans
TATGTATTTTGTTGAAATCTTGTAAGTGAAAATGTAATATGTATTTTATTTTGTATTAGATTTCAAAAGTAGAACTAGGTTAGGACTCAAAAGTCAATCACCAAACAGGGCAATACTTGGTTAATTTTGTTCTGATATATATGCTTGAGGTATTTCAGTATGTTGTTTTTATTACTCTTTTAAAAAAATGGCTCAAAAAAGAAATTAAAATTTTGTACATGTAGCAAAATTGGCCCAAAATTAGGGCCAACTGAACCAAACTTAACCGAACCACAAATAAACCGAAAATTTGGTTTTATTTGATATTTAGTTCGGTTTCGGTTTTCTTGCATTAGAAAACTGGTTATTCAGTTCGGTCTATAAAACTTGTTCAAAACTGACCGAACCGGACCATGCCTACCCCTAGATTTGTGTATATGCCATGTTCAATGCATGCTCAATGACTTTCCCGGGTATGTTTCCTTAATCACAATTCATAATTATTCAAACATTGTCACTTGGATATGTCTTGTTTACAATTAGGTTTAAACCTCAATTAACTTGTTTAATCCAAATTCATCAATCAATCGTTCAATCAACTTATTCAACATCCAATTAGGTTCATTTCAAGCCTTATTCAAGTTTAAATGCATTATAGGAAAGTACCTTATTATTAATTGTTTCAAATTTCACTTAAAAGACAACATTTCACTTTTTATGCTAGGCCATAATCGTGGGGACTCTACCATAATCGTGACATAACCAAATTTTACTAGGCCACATTGGTGCATCTGAAGGCCACGATCTGTCCTGCATTATTTCCTCCAATTCTCTACGAATTGCCATACTTAGAACCATCATTTACAATTCCAATTTTCAAGAATTCACACTCATTCATACATCCTCATTTGGACCTAAATTATACTCCAATTCTAACTCAAAATTGTTTCAGTGATAGCTCACAAATCATAGTCTTTCATGCATTAAGAATCAAACTAGAAAATAACTTACCTTATCATATATATAGTCCTAATTCTTTCTCAATTCAAGAACACTATGTTAACATCTTCCTTTAGCATAAATTCAATTTCATTATACATCAAATCTAGACCTAATTCATCCATAATTCAACCTATAATGCCACGGTTTTCATACTCCAAAAATAAGCATAACAAGTTCCAAATTCATTCAACACATTTCCAGTACATTTCATCATCAACATCTCATTCATTTCATTCTAATTCAAGCATCTTTCTTATACCATTTAACATGCCAAAAAGCTCAGATTGCTATTTACTTATTAGGCTTTCAATTTAGTTCAAAGCTCCAGATCATATTGGCCTTCTATGCAAGCAAAATTCTTCTCAACTCAAGGTGAAAACAAATTGATTTCGGACAACAACATGAAGGTAAACTTCAACTGGTTTTCTTGACTATTTTGTGAAGGATTAACATGTGAATTTCATGTAACACTTTGAGTTAGGGATCAAGAAAATTACAAAGAAAAGGTAGGAGTAATTTTGGTGGTGAAGCAACGATAAAGGAAGCAGAAACTTGGCTGCTAGAACTTGCTTCATCAACATGCTAGGTGTCATAAACTTACAAAGACATATGTCTTAAAGCATGGAAGACATTTGCCTACTTCATAAGCTACCACTAATCTCCTTAAGATGCTGCCATTAGTTACCAATTAATCAGCCCATATGTCTCCTAATTATTGGTCCTTTGTGATACAATAATTGATCCATTTGTCAATTAATTACTAGTCCATTTGTCATTCATTTATCTATGCCAAATGTCACTAAATTTGAAAGGCCCCAAATTGTACCCTAGTTGGAATGTTACATTTTCATGAAAGTACATGTATGATAAGTGTTAAAATTTGTGATATGATTGAGAATTGCATATTTGGTTTAATAGACCAATTATTATGTGCCATGTGGACTAATTATTCAAAGACATGTGGACTAATCATTTAATGACATATGGCAGCATAATAAGAAGACAAATGGCAACTAAGTGTGTGGATTAGTGGCAGCCTAATCCATTGATACATGGCATTACATGCTTAAGTAATTTGAAGACACCTAACATCTTGGCTAAGCAAAGTTTCTGATGTACTTTCTCTTCTTTGTTTATCACCACCGAAACGTCTCACTCCCTCTCAACTTCTGGAATTTTGCTTGGTTTTGGATCATCTTTACTTGGAAATCTTTGTAAGTTATTGCAATAAGAAAGCAACCTCATTCTATCTTCTATGATGTTGTCTTTTTGGTGCTAAGAGCATCTTACTTTCACCTTAATCTTAGATGTGTGTTGATTGTTTAGAAGGGTTGGTTTAGCTGGTTCTTTGAAGTAGGAATTTAAAGTTAAAGAGGTAAGGGAATGATAAACTTGATTTCATGTTATAATATGAAATATTTGATGCTTGAATTGATTCGAATATGTGTTAAGTTGATGAGAATTGAATGCTGGAAAAATGATCCTTGTATGATAATTTCTGGTTTGGTTTTAGTGTATGGAAGATATTGATTTATAAGTTACTTAATGGCTGATTTTTGAAATGGTTTTGGACATTAAATTGATGTGGAATTGAGGCTTGAATAAGGTGGAATTGAAGTGGAATTGATGAACTATGGTGAAGGGGTATTGAAGGTGTAAGATGAGAGTTATTTGTAGTGGTTCCATTGAACATACCTCGATATTTTAGCCATAACTTGACCTGTAGATATCCAAATAGGGTGATTTTAATTTTATATTAAACTAAATATATATGTCTACAATTTTGACGAAGGAATAAAATTTTATTTCCATCTCTAAGGGTTTTGAAATTTGTCTTGAAGTTGAGTTTTAATTACTATCACTGTTTAAGAATAGTCTATAGTATTGTGGGTATAACTCAAGGAATAGTGAACCAAATTGGACTAACTTTAGTTCATTAGAAAATTAAGACATATAGAAACATTTTTTTAGAAGCACATATTGCCTAGAAACCTTAGTTTCTATGCCAGAATGGCCATATAAAATTAAACTAAAAACCTATCCTGTGAAAAACTAGAAAATTGCAGGAAAATTGGAAGATTAGCTTCTGTCACGATTGTGGGGAGGTACCCCATGATCATGGCCAGTACTTAGGAAGGGAAAATTTTGTTTTTAGATAATTGTTGGACTATATAAGCTTAAGGTGCTTAAGAATGGTTTAACTGAACTTAATTGAGGTTGAAAATGAGCCTAGATGATGCTAGATTACTTGAGTAGAAGTTAATCTAGTTATGGACTATTAATTGATGTAATAATTTAAATAATGTGTGATTAATTAATAATGTGACTAATGTTGAAATGTATGTTATGTTCAAGATGAAAGTGTTTTTAAGAATACAAATGTCTTCCAAGAGTTTTATGTGATGTGAATTGGATATGAATATTTAAGAATTGAGAATTTATATGATGTTATATCATATATGATGACTTAATGTTTCATTGATATATTGATGCAAATGCTTATATTGCATATTGAGTGTAATCAAAGGGAGTGAATATGTTCTATATGAGAAAAATATAATAAAGGTATATATTATTTGCTTGTGATTCTGAAATCTCAAATGGATTGTTTTAAAATTGCTAAGTTCTAGTCGTGGGTAAATAGGCATGCCTAGAAGAGTCTACAGTTGCTACTGTGACACTTCAATGTCTCCTGATATTGACACTTCGGTGTCTCCTGATATTGACACTCTAGTGCCTCTTGATAAAGACACTTTGGAGTCTGAGACATAAGTCTCTCCTATTCTGGTCCCTTACCCACTTCAATAAAAGGGATTAGCAGGCTAACATGTTTATATTTTGATACATGTTTAGTTTTGATATAAACAAGCCCTGATATAATACAAGATAAGCTCTGATTATGATCTGATACAAGTCAGATTTTGATATGAAAGGATTATATCCGGGTCTGATATTCAATTTTGATAGTTGTTCATTCTATTCTGATATTTAAGAGTTTTGTTCTGATGAAAGCATGTTCTGTATTAATGAATCATATTTTATTTTGAGACATATTGTTTGGATTACTCTGTAATATGAACAATTATAGATTGTTATGATATGATTTGAATTTGAATATGAGAATGTTAGATGACTGTTAGAAACAGTCGTGATGATGGTTCAGTTATTGAATTCGCAAAACTCATCAAAATTACAACGTGAATTTTTAGGTATGGGAGAAGAGACATAGTTTATAAGACTGACTAGTACTGTTTATTTTGGACTAAAGAATAGCTCAAAGGTCTGTCAATTGACATCTGAGAAGTAGTAGACTATTTTTATGTACTTTTTCGTTATCTTATAGAACTATTGTGTAAAGAGTTGTGAACTCTCAAATGTTTTGGTAATGCAAATATTGTTTTAATGATAATAGTGTAAATCATGTTTGCAAATGAAATGAGGAGTTGAGTTTTTAAGTATTTTGTTATTCTTTATGATTCCATATAAGAGAACATGACATACCATTATCATAGGATATGTACTTGAATGTCCTCAGGATGTTTTGGTATATACTCTATAGTAGTAGTAGGATGTTACACATAAGAAATTACATCAAATTTTGGACTCTAAAAAATATCTTTCTAAAAAATCATACAATAAGTACTTATAAATGAAAATATGTATCTAATTAATGTATAAAGTTTAGATTAAATAGAAAATATTAAAGAATATATTTTGTATACCTCAAACTCTTGATAATAAAAATCTTTGTCATCTGAGAGATTGATCACAGGTTTTCGATATGAAAAAGCTTTAATAATTTAACCTCGATATTCTGCAAGTGCACGGGCCATTCGTGTAATACCTAAGGTGTCGATCCCACGAGGAAGGATAATCTAATCCTAAAATCTAAGGCCAAAAATAATTTGCAATAGCTCAAAATGAACAACACTAAAACAAGAAAGTACTTCAATCACGCAATCAATTCCAATAATCAATTTCGAAAACATAAACAAGATAGTAGATGCAACACCCAATCAAGAATCAACCTAAGAACTACCAATTGAAAAAAAGGGAATTTTATCCAACTTTAATGAAAACCTAGTTGATTAAGAATTTACTGGATTACCGATTCTAGACAGTCCTAGGGTTGACTACCTCTCTCGAGTTATAAGTTCGGCATTTAATTTTCCATAAAATTCATCTATTAAATTAAGTGTAGCAGTCTCCTATAGATTTTTTATTGAAACATAAAAATTGTATTAAAATATAGATTTTAAAAGTTACATTATAAACTAGGCCAGGTATTAACCTTTATCAGCTCTTTTGCTTCATCTACTGTCTTCCTCATCAGTGATCCTTCTAAAGCTACATCAATCATGCTTCTAGTATGTACGGTTACTTCATTATAGAATGTTTGCAGTAAGAATTCCTTGGCTAAGTTACGGTGTGGGCATTTCCGTTGCAAATCCTTTTATCATTCTCATACTTCATAGATTAATTCCCTTCCACTTTACTAGAAGTTGGTAATCTCTTTAATGATCTTTATAGTCTTGGTCAAGGGAAAATACTTATCTAAAAAGGCACGAACTAGTTGATCTTACGTCGTGAAATTAGCTGAGTTGAGGGAATGATACCAAGCTTTTGCTCTATCTCTAGGGGTAAAGGGAAAAACCTAATTCTGACCACATCTTCTGACATTTAATGGTACCAAAAGGTATCACAGATTTCAAAGAAGTTCACTATATATGTGTTAGAATCCTCATTCGTTAGTCCATAAAAGTACATGTTCTGTTGAAGCATATTTAGGAGGGGTGGTTTGATTTCAATTGATGCTGCTTGTACGGGTGGCCTATGTAACATACCACTCCTACAGAACATAAACTCAAACATACTAAAGGATATTTGAGAACATACTCTCTGAAAATGGTACACTAGAACAATCAAACCAACTCATTAAAGGCATCAAACACGTCATAAGCATTTTAACAAATCATTTCTTTCCATTCCATTCATAACATAAAAGTCACATGTCATTCCAAATCAGTATCCATATATATACATTACGCATCATTTTTGTTTTGTTTAAAACTTAGTATTAAAAATATAACATGAAATTGGATGCTAGTACATAAGACATATATCTAGACTCTTTAGATTCAGCTGATTAGACCTTTGAGTCATTCTTCTCCCCAAAATGCAAATACTAGACTTCTACTATATAACCTTAGTAGCTAGAACTCCTTTGAACCTGAAAAACAACATTACAATTTTTATGAGTTTGCGAACTCAGTGAGTGAACCATCATCGATGTATTCACTCAAGTTAGATCACAAAAAAATGTATATCATATCATCCAGTATTGAATACTACATCACATTTCATCACACTGTAACAAGTACATCATGTAACCTATTGCATATCACAACATAAACTCATTTACTTCAACTTCATTTCATTTAATCAAAACAATTTAATAATACATTTCAATTCAAAACAATTTAATAATAATTCAATCATTTGATATACGTAGTGATGTATATACAAATGCACAAATGTTTCCATTCTCATTTTGTTTTGTTATGGCTAAGTGCCTATTAACCCAATTTACTGTCCCGTATCCATTGTGGATATCGAGCTCATTTCTGACCTGTATCCTTTATTGAGTCCATATTATCTAAGCCTAAGGCTCTTTTTCACAATCCTGAACTTAAAGCTCTTTTCCCACATCTGTCACTCTGCTCACAACTCCTTTATCTGATCATGCATTTCAACGTAATGAGTTGCATCAATTCGTATGCCATGCTTTCATTTCAATATACTCATGTTATATATCAAACTTCTCTGATCTAAGTCTGGC
The DNA here is from genome assembly GCA_027576715.1 of Erythroxylum flavicans. Taxonomy (NCBI): domain Eukaryota; kingdom Viridiplantae; phylum Streptophyta; class Magnoliopsida; order Malpighiales; family Erythroxylaceae; genus Erythroxylum; species Erythroxylum flavicans. Next base: position 16,699,059 of record JANZXP010000003.1, read on the forward strand.
ATTTATCAATCAATTATGCACACATTTCAGATTAAAAATTTTATTAACACAGAAGCATATATAATTGAGTTTACACATCTAGGTTAACTCACAGTACGCTCTAGAAAAGCTATTGCCTCGATATTCTGGCAATGTTTGGATGTTGACGATCACCTTGCGTGTTTATCGTCATGCAATACACACATAGTTTATAAATCATTAATTTGTTTAATCATATGAATATACACTCATGCATATGTATATGTTTCATGTTCAATGCATGCTCAATTGACTTTCTGGGTATGTATCTCTATACAAAAATCTTAACCATTCAAATATTATAGCTTGTATACAACTAGTTTGCAATTAGGTTTATACCTTAAGTAAGCTTGATTTACTCCAAATTTATCAATCATACATTCACAAAAACTTTTCTAGAAGAAAATATATTCAGACAAATACCTAATTTTCATTCATCCATACCTAATATACATTACTCAAGTCCTTAAGATCATATTTGAATTCATAAGGACACCTTTATTCCTTCATCACATCTAAATTTCCAGATTTAATTACATTGACATCAAAACAATATATTCTTTATGTTATGACATCAATTAACATTCTAAACTTGTCAAACTCTTTACCAATTAATCAAGTAACAACCTAAGTTCATTCCAAGCCTTAATTAAGTCCAAATACACCAATTTAGAGTTACTTTTTCTCAACTGGTTCAACAGATACATAAAACTAAAATTATCATTCCAGAATTAGGCCTACGATCGCGAGGAACCTTGTCATGATCGTGTACGAAGTTAGTGCAACAAGCCACGGTCATTGGATGAGTGCGACAATCGTGCACTACCTTTCTTCCTCAATTCTCTACGAATTTCACATACTTAGAAACATCATTAACACTTGAATTTTTCCATAATTCATATCCTAAAAAGCTACTTCATTTCAGGTTAATTTAGTATTCATATTAATTACAATAAGGCTCCAAACTTTGCTCACTTTAATTATTAACAGTTTCCTTTTTGCAAACTCATTTACATCTCTAACTTTCCAGATTCTAAAACATTTTGTTCACACCCATCTTTAGCATAAATTTCTCATCAATTACTCTTCCAATCCTAACTTAGTTCATCTATATAACATCCTATAAACTACTGTTTTCATGCATCCAAAAACAAAATAAAAAAGTAACCAATTTATCCATTATTTTCCAACATAACTTCAACATCAACACTACATTCAATCCATCTCAATTTAATCATCATAAAATTTTGCTACAACATGCTACAAAGTCCAATTTTTTACTTACTTGTATAACTCAAATTCCACCTCAATGTATAAAGTCTACTTTGCCTTACATGCATGCAAGATCATCTCAAGAGCAAGGTGAGGTAGGATGGTTTCAGTAAAGACAAAAAATGCAACCATGTTCTACTGTTATAACTATCTTTATAAAGGATTCTTGTGTAGATTTTTAGTGTTGTAATTGAACAAAACTTAGGCAAAACATAAAGATGTAAAGGGGAAGTACATTTTGGTAGTGAGAGGAAGGAGAAGGAGTGTCTAAGCTAACTAAATGTCCTCTCCTTAGGTTGCCATTTATTATATAGTTCTTAGGCCATTTGTCGCTCAATTACCTAAGCCATTTGTCACTTAATTCCACTACCACATGTCACTTATTTTATAGGCTTAGTCATCCTAAACTTTCACATGTCAACTTATCTTGCTACTTGAAATCTTTCTTAGTCTAACTATACATTTTAATCCATCAATCTTTTAATTATAACAATTAACTCGAAATTACTAATTGAATTTCATCAATTATTTTTATTAGTAAATCAAAATACAAGACATTAGAAAAGCAAATCATATCTCAATTATTTAGAAACTTTCATACCCCGGAACATATCAATTGATGTAATTTTTTTCCTAAATCAAAATTCATTTATGTATATGCTCATGTTATGCATATCAATGAAATTATGAAATCATATCCCAAATGTACCAAATTCATTCTAATATGATGCAATTCATATGACAACACTCTAATCCCTCAATAGGTTAGGAAATTGTCAATTATAGCCTAGCTACTCCTTGGTTAATCGCATTGAACCCTAGTCTCATGAAGTTCATAAGGGTTCGTTGTTGACGTCTTTAGTTCACGCCATGGTCCAAATCTCGCTAAAATTCCTCAGCCATTGTTTCCTTTGTGATTTCCTCTTCTTCTTCACACTAAGCTTTCCTAATTGATCGTTCTAATCGAGTTCTGTGTAAATTTAAGGTTTTAGCTACATGACTCGGTCTTCTCGTGACTCTTGTATTTATATAAGAGCATGATTTCATAAATGGAAGAAAGAACAACAAACATTTAAAACTAACTAAACGCCTTAAACTATAGAACTTTACCTCCCTGACAACGCTGCCAAAAACTTGATCTTGATTTTTCGATGTGTGTAAGTTTTAATTAGTTAACCTCGATAATTCGCGAGCGTATGGGTCATTTGCATAGTGCATAAGGTTTCGATCCGATGATAAGGGATAATTTAGTACTAAAATCTAAGGCCAACATAATTTACAAATATTCAAAAGATAGCAAAACTAAAACAAGAATTCAATTCAATCACACAAATCAATCCAATCATCAATTATGAAAATATTAACAATTTAGCTATTGCAACACACTCAAGAATTATCTTAAGAAAACTATCAATTGAGAGAAAAGAGAATTTACCTATCTTTATCGCTAACCTAATCGATTATGACTTACCAAATTATTGTTTCTCGACGATCCTAGGGTTGATTACCTCTCTCGAGTTATAACCATTAATCTTAAATTATAAAATTGAATTAGATTATAGAAAATTGCAATTTCTTAATTAACAACTTATCCAAACCCTTAATTAGATATGAAGTTGTCCAATAAACTATTAGGAACCTATGCGAGATCTCTCTTCACACTATTACCGATTTGATTAATTTCTCATTCGTATTAAATCACCTAACTCTCGTTAGCCCAATTTAATAATTTTTTATTCGATTCACTCTCTCAGTTTATTACCGAATTATGCAATCATAGAAATTAATCACAATAAATATGATAAACATAAAAATAATCATATTTCATTAAATCAAAGACCAAAAAACTGAAGGTGAGTTTAGACTATCTCAACATTCATAAATCCTATCATCAAATTGCTATTCCCAATTGTATATAATAATAAAAATGGAAAATAAGAGGAAATATGATCTTGGATGGAAACGGGAGCCAACGATGTCGGAAACTCCTAATCTGGGAAGTACGTCAATGTCGACTTCTTCTCCAGTTCTCTCTTCCTTCTTCTCTTTCTCAAACTCTCAACAATTCTCTCTAGGGTTTCTCTCCAAAAGTGGTTGATGCAAAAGCTCCTTCATCTTCTTTGTCTTATTCATTATATATCTTTTACGTTCTAGGTAGCCCTATGGTTTTTCCGTGGCTTGAAAGGTCCAAAAACTCCCTCGAAACTTAACGCTTTTTGGTGTCTGCATGTCTACCCTACGCAGGCAAGGGTCTTGGGCCACATCTGAGCCTTTTTTCATGATCATGAGCTGTGTGTTGGGCTTCTATCATGATCGTGGCATATGGGCTACGATTTTGGGTCATTGTTTCGGCCCGAGTGTCTCTGAAACTTCTTTGTTCTTCGATATTGACCCTAAAACACTAACAAACACATTAAGGTACCTCAAAAATATAATAATTAAGCTCAAAAACTTGTACTAACCCACAAAAACACTTAAACGTAAATAATTAACTAACTAATACAATTCTAACCTAAAAACATACTAAACAATTGAATTAACAATTAAATTCATATCAAACTCAGCCTTCAAATATGATGCAATTCACACTTATCACCTTGGATGCTTCCATCTCCTATAACATTTTAGAAAATAGGGAGTTATAGAACTTATTAAAAGTGCAAAAGGATTTAGGGAAGATGATCCCATCTTTGCGTAATCATTTACAATAAGCATTGATGTCCTTAATATATCACTTGGTCATATTATAAGCCAAAAAAGAAATTTCAAATATCATGATATATGGAAGAAATTAAGAATATACAATCTGTCATTTGTTTATGACTTGCTACTTCTATATCTGATTGATCCTAGCTTAGTGAGTATCTTAATGATAGAAATTTTCACCTTTAAGGAACTTTCTACTTTAATAATAAACAAGATGAGAGTCATTTTTTAATATCATTAGAAGCTAATCATTTATCTATTTAGTTCTCTAACTTAGCAGGCCTCAAGAACATGAAGCTACCATTCACTTTCCTAGGCATACATGTCTCATATGAAAGGAAAATCTATAGTTACTTTCTACCTTTTATTGAAAGGATTCAAAGAAGAATCAATAATTGGTGTAATAGAAATATTTTTTTCATAAGTGGAATTTAAATTCAATCTTTAACAACCTACCGATGTAATAGTAATCACATCTTATGGTTAGGAGATTTCTTAAGAAAATCAACTACCAAGGTTAAATGGAATGATGTGTGCCTACCTAAGGATAAACAAATCTTAAGAATTATTTGCATTAAAATCACAAATAAGGTTTTTATATTTAAAAAAACATAAAGAATCCTTGTTGAGAAAGAATCCTTATGAGTGAAATTGTTTTATGCACAATACTTGAGAAAGAAGAATTTTTAGAATCTTAGGCCAAAAATAATTATATACTAGACTATGCTATATATCCTTTAGATGAGGGAGCAATTAACACTATAATTGAAGCATATATTTATTGATAGCTCTACTACATGGTTTTTTTAATGATAGTTAGAGCAACATCTGGCCTCTTATTTAGAATCAATAAGCTCTCTACTCTCACGAATACAATTCCAAACCATGTAGCAATTAGAGAGGCCTTAAAGACAATTAATGAAGACACAATAAGAGGGAATGGTTTGGTTTAAAGAGAATGTTTTAAATTATAGTCCTAACTCCAACAGAGAGGACTTAATTTAATTACAAGTTGGGAAGGAAGCTAGGAAAGCAACATATGGTCTGCTATAGGTTATAGGACAATTAACTCTAGATGTGCAAGTGATTCAGAGTGACGATGGTAAGAGGAGCTTCAGGTAGGTTATAGAGACGTATCAGATTTATCTTGAGCTTTATAGATAAGGGGTGAACGATTGACCTAACGTAAGATAGACTGATAAAATGAATGTCTCCCATATGTATCTTCCTGTCGTGTACGCTTGGTAGCCTTAATTTGATTCTAAGATTTACTTGTGGATTAGGGTTATGAGGCTAAGTCTGTTATATGATGTGTGAAATGTCTTATGTAATCTCTAAGATATAGATCTTATGTAATTCTTGATATATTAAGGAATATTTTTTAATTTTTCCAAAAAACTTTACTTTAAAAAAATGGTATAACTGTAACATCCCGTTCCCACATAGCGGGTCGGATCAGAGAAACGGGTCTACGAGGAGACCAATTAGAGAAGTTAGGACAGACATATCGCATGCTCATGCAATTGTGAAAATGTGA
>JANZXP010000003.1:16728251-16748952 GCA_027576715.1 Erythroxylum flavicans
GGATTTTGATGGTGTGCATTAGAAAGAGGCTTTCATGTTTACTTAGAGTAAACTTGAATTGTTGCTTAGATTGATGATTAGTGGCCTAATGTGCTTGGATAAGATGTGCTTAATTATGCTTTGAAATGTGAAAGTATTGGATCAAGGTATCAAATGCCTTGCAAAATGCAAAAAAAAGCTTATGTGAATAATAAGCGAAGTAACCATGTGAGAAGCTTAATGGTCAAATCCTATACCTTAAAAAAATAGTGATATTGTGCTTTATACACTTATGTGATGGAGTATAAATGTAAGTTATATGTTTGAGTAGTAAATACATTATATTTATATGCATAAAGGCTTGGGAGTTGCGGATTAAAGAGTTTGTACTGAGGATTGTTGAAGTCGAAGGAGTGTACATCTTCTTTTAAGGTGAGTTGGGGAAAACATATCTCTCAAATAGGACGAGGACAACCCAAGACATGCATAATGACTTGTATGTGAATTTTGAACCTAGGTAATGTATAGTAGAATTGAATCTCAGATAGATGATAGTATACTTATATATTTAATAAACAACATTATTTTGAATAACTTTACACTTGGAGTGCAAAAGATGACTTTCTTTACATGAAATAATGTTTTGGAACTTACATATGCATAATCGAGTCAAATATGTTGCATGTATGTGTTCTTTTTTAGCTTAGAGCCATAATAAGGTTCCATTTTAACGATTGGGCCGACAAATAAAGGCATGGTTCCTTACTTGATTTTAGTACTAAATATTTGTATATGGTTTTTGTTTTTTTGAAATTGGTGAGGTAACGATTGGTCAATCATGTGCTAGGCATAACAAATTAAGCAACCCCCGTACCCTTGACGTTGGTACGCAAAAGTTGAGTCTTTGTAACGACACCATCCTACAGGACTTGTGGGTGATTGCACACCTAGAGGTTTGGTCACCGACGAGGTCATCACCTACGGTTATGACACTCTTATCGACCATAGTTTGGACTCACTACAAATAAAAGTCAAGCCAACACCAGGAAGCTATAGGTGCGCACACTAGTTTGGCCTACTAGTGGCGACACACATAACTACTTTGGCCTATTCTGAGGTTTGACTTCCTAACGAGTTTTGATTTTACATGTGATGCTTTTCTGGTCTTGTGTACTGGAACTTAAACCTATGTTCACTGAAAAAATGATTAATAAGCTAGGCCTATGTGATTCCTAACTAGTATGGGATGAGTTATAGACTAGGTTGTGTATTTCTATTTCATGCATATTCACTTCATAGTAGGTTATATTCATTTTAGATGTGTAAAACCGTACTTAGGTTATTTAACCCATTTTGGTGAGTACCGGGTTCTATTTGCGATACATTTTTTTCTTCCACTCACTAAGTACATAGTGTACTCATCCCCTCTGCTTTCCAACCATGCAGGTTAATTTGGTGAGCTCGAAGCTCTAAGTGTGTCATGCGGTCCTTTGACATTTTCGGGGCATTACCACACATGGGTTAGCCCCTGTTTTGTTCTTTTGTTGTATAGTGGCTCATAATTATGTTGAAATGCTTTATAATTTTGGTAAATTAACTCTTATCTGTCTTGTGGTTTGTAAATGACTTTATGTATGAACATTTTATACTGTTGTTGAGATTGCTCTTGAGTGAACTTCAAAGCCCAGAAGTTGTGGTAAAGTTTTAATATGAACATAGAAGTGTGTTTAAAATTGATTTACAAGTGTTTTTCATTTTGGAATTTTCAAAATACATTCGTTGTGCTGCCGAAATGTTTTTAAAGATATCCAGTTAGCCTTGCATAGTCAGGTTAAGGGTACCGTGAGTATCCTTAGCCCAGGTATGCAATGGTTGTCATATGCTCGATATGGTTCCGGGTCGTGACAAATTCTCTCGGTAATCTTTTAAGGATCGATATACCTAGGGCTTAGCTTTCCCTTTTTACCGAACCTTAGCACTCCTCGCCAGGGTGACACTCTCAAAAACACCTTGTCTCCTACTTAGTACTCCATATCTCTCTGATGCTAATCTTCATAACTCTTTTACCTGTCTTGAGCTGCCTTAATCCTACTGCGGATCAATTTTACCTTATTAACGATATATTAAATCAACTCTAGGCCTTCAACAATCCTTAGGCCTTTTTCATCCCAATACAAAGGTGCTCTACAACTTTTGTCATATATCGCCTCATATGGAGCCATACCAATACTAATATGATAATGATTATTATAAGCAAATTCAATTAGAGCTACATATTCATCCCATGCTCCTTGAAACCCCAAAACACAAGCCCTAAGCATATCCTCAACAATTTCAATAGTCCTATCACTCTGTTTGTCTATCTAAGGATGAAACATCGTACTAAAATTTAACTTTATACCCAATGTTGTATGTAGGCTGCTCCAAAATCTAGAAGTAAATATGAGATCTCGATCTAATACAATAGATGCTAGGACTCCATGTAACCTCACTATCTCATTTGCATATCTCTGGGCCAACTAATCTAGTGTGTTATTCTCTCTAATAGGTAAGAAATGAGCTGATTTTGTTAATCTGTTAAAATCCATTGTAATCCTTTCCAGTTCTACTTTGGAATAGGTGATGACTACAATTTCCCAACTGATGCTTGATGCTCTACCTTAACTTGTTGACATGTCAAACACCTAACAACATACTCAGCCACCTACTTCTTCATCCCTGACCACTAAAAATGTTACTTCAGAGTATTATACACCTCGATAGTACCAAGATGCATAACATAGGCTGCTATGTCTACTTCCTCCAAAATTTCTTTTCTCAAACCATCAACATCTGGTACATATAATCTCATATTCAACCACAATGTATTATTTCTCAATTCAAACTCAGAACTTAGATTTATTATTTCTCAATTCAAACTCAGAACTTGGATTTTGCTTTAACTTCTCTATAATCTTCACTATTTCTGGGTCTTTGCTTTGCACTATTCTGATCCTTTCATGTAATACTGGTCTCAGCTTCAACATAGCTAACAATACTTCATTATGTCCCAAACTTAATTCAACATTCAATGCTCTAAGTTGAACTAGATTTGGTAATCTCGATGCTTGAATTTGTGATACACTGCTATTAGATTTCCTGCTTAATGCATCAACTATAACATTAGCCTTACCTGGATGATACTTTATCGTGCAATCATAATCCTTAAGCAACTCAATCCACCTCCTTTGCCTCATATTAAGCTCCTTTTAACTCAATAGATATCTCAAACTTCGATGATCCGTAAAAATCTGAAACGTCTCGCCATATAAATAATGCCTCCAAATTTTCAAATCAAATACTATTGCAAGAAGCTCTAAATCATGAACTGGATAATTGAAATCATTAGGCCTTAACTATCTCAAAGCATAAGCAATCACTCTACCATACTGCACCAAAACACATCCTAACTTGCATAAGCAATCACTCTACCATACTGCACTAAAACACATCCTAACCCCTAGTGTGAAGCATCACTATATACAAGATATCCCAGACCCATATAGAATAGCCAATACTGGTGTCATATTTAATTGATATTTTAACTCATCAAAGCTCCTTTGACATTCATCCATCCATCGAAAAGGTATGTTCTTCCTCAGAAGCCTTGTTAAAGGGACTGAAACCAAAGAGAACCTCTCGATAAACCTCCTGTAATAACCTTCTAGCCTAAGAAAACTTCGAATCCCTGACACATTTCTAGGTACTTCCCACTTCATCACTACCTCTACTTTCTTTGGGTCTACCTGTATGCCCTATCCAGACACTACATGACCCAAGAACACCATCTGATCAAGACAGAATTCACACTTACTGAACTTGGCATATAATTACTTCTTTCTCATTATCTGTAAAATTAACCTCTAAATAAGGTCGGAATACTTTATTCATCAATGCCATAAAGGTCACCGAAGCATTTATCAATCTAAAAGGCATCACCAAAAACTTGAAGTGTCCATATCTGGCTCTGAATGCACTCTTTGGTACATCAGCTTCTGCTATTTTTAATTGATAATACCCTGACCTCAAATCTAGTTTAGTAAACACCTGAGCTCCTTGTAACCAATCGAGTAAATCATCTATTCTCGGTAAGAGATATTTATTCTTCACTGTCACTTGATTTAATTGCCTATAATCAACGCATAATCGTAAAGTCCCATCCTTCTTCTTTACAAACAAAACTGGAACTCCCCAAGGTGACACACTAGGTCTGATAAAACCCTTATCTAACAACTCTTGCAACTAAGTCTCAAGTTCTTTAAGTTCCACAGGTGGCATCCTATAAGGAGGAATAGATATAAGAGCGGTATCTGGAACAAGGTCAATGGTGAACTCCATTTTTCGATCTGGCGATAATGTAATTCAGTGGGAAAAACATTTAGAAAATCCATAACCATAGGAATTTCCTGTAATCTCTGTTCAGCTCAGGTATCAGTCACATAAGCTAAATAGGCCTCACAACCACTACAAATCAATCTAAAAGCACTCATGGATGAAATCAATCTGGCTGGCATTGCTTGACTAATACTCCGAAATATTACCCTTGGTTAAGTAGGAGATTCAAGAATAACTTCCTTAGTATAACAATTCATCACAACCCTATGAACAGTGAGTCAATCCATACCTAAAATAAGGTCTAACTCTTTCAACTACAGTGCTATTAAATTGGCTTTCAACTCAGCCTGATCAACCCAAATAATACACCCTCTATATCCAATTACTGTAGTACTACTAACTGAAGTACTCACCTCTAAGCCAAATCTCAACATCTCTCTCTCACAATGCAATTTGGATGCCAGATGAGGAGTAATAAATGAATATGTAGATCTGGGATCTAACAATGCAAATGCCTCAAAATTAAAGACAAGTAATACAACTGCAACAACATCTGGGAAATTTTGCACCTCCTGTTTTATAATAGAAAAGATCCTGGCCTGGGACTGTGATTGGCTACTTTGTACCTCAGTCCTAACACTAGGACCTGCTGAATTAGCTTTACCCCTACCTTTGCCTCTCTGTCCTGCTTCACTGGCTCTACTTTGTTGGATAGTCCACTTTTTCGCTAATCCTACTCTCACTCCAGACTATGCTCCTAAAGTCATTGGACAATCTCTAATATGATGTTCAAAAAAGCCACAATATAAACAAGCTCCCATTACTTTCTAACATACTCCACCATGTCCTTTTCCATAGTTTCACAACTGGGAATTTGTTATGTTTTTCTACCATAAGTTTGTCCTCTAGATGTATAACCTCTACCTCCACTAGAATGAATAGAAGCACCTCTAGGTCTAAGCCCTGATTGCCTAATCTCGACTGCCATCGTGATGATCTATTCTGGCGTTTACTAAATTTCTTGCCAGAGTTAGCTTGAAACTCACCATACCTCTTAATCCTAAACTCCTGTCTATACTCTCCTTGTTCATCCTTTAATAACTATTCAATCTGAATCGAAATAGCTCGCAGCTCAGTAACACTATTCAAATTTGTAATTGCCAACCTTGTCCTGATCTCTATATTCAAACCATCCTCAAACCGCCTACATTTATCCTCCTCATTCGGGATCAAAGTAGTAGTATACCCCAATAGTTCATTGAACCTTGCCTTATACTCAGCTATTGTGAGTTTTCCCTGTTTCAGATCAAGAAATTCTGTCATCTTCCTATCCAAATAAATCTTTGGTATATAATTATCCTTAAAGACCTTCAGGAAGTCCCCCCATGTCAATCTACAAGGTCAGGTGGAACTACCGGGAACTATCTTCCACCACTGATAGGTTGGACCTTGTAGTAAAGAAACTGCGTAATCGAAGCTCTCATCAGGCTCACAGTCCATTTGGTTAAATACTCTCTTAGTTCTCTCCAACCAACCCTCTACCTTGATAGGGTCTGTACATCCATAGAAGTTTACAGCACCCTATTTCCTAAGCTTATTGTACCTCCTTTCTCTTCTCTCAGGAACTCTCTGAGGCATTTGTTCAAACTGGGGTATGGGGGACTCTCTATTGGCTCTTATTGACTTAAGATCAGCTGATTCTACGACATGGTCTCCTATAGTAGTGACCTATAACAAACAATAATAATGATCACTAATGGGTCTCTTTCTATATGCCATATTGAAATGCTCATATATATCCCTAAGGATGTCAAACCATGCTCTGATACCAAAACTATAACATACCACTCCTATAAAGCATAAACTCAAACATACCAAAGGATATTAGAGAACATACTCTATGAAAATGGTACATTAGAACAATCAAACCAACTCATTAAAGGCATCATACATACCATAAGCATTTTAAAAGATCATTTCTTCCCATTTCATTCACAAAAATAAAATTCACATGTCTTTACAATTCTCAATCCATATATACACATTACACAACATTCTTATGAGTTCCAATCTCAGTATACAAAAATATAACATGAAATGGGATGCTATTGCATAAGAAATTTATCTAGACTCCTCATATTCAGCTGATCAAACCTTTGAGTCATTCTTGTCCCCAAAATGAAATACTAGACTTTTACTATAAAACCTCAGTAGCTAGAACTTCTCTAAATCTAAAAAATAACGTTGTAATTTTGATGAGTTTGCGAACTCAGTGAGTGAACCATCATCTATGTATCCACTCAAGTCAGATCACAAAAACATGTATATCATATCATCCAGTATTGAATACCATATCACATTTTATCATACGTCAACAAGTATATCAAGTTCATCATATTTTCACAAGCACATCATAACACATTATCCATTAACTTTAATTGTATTTCACTATTTCAAACAATTCAATAATTCCATTCAATTCAATCATACGATACATGTAGTGATGTATATGCAAATGCACATGTGTTTCCATTCTCTTTTTTTTTTATGTGACCAAGTGGCTATCAACCTAATTTACTGTCCCGTATCTATTGTGGATATCGAGCTCATTTTTTACCCGTATCTTTTGTAGATACTAAGCCCATATTATCCAAGCTTGAGGCTCTTTTTCATAATCCTGAGCTCAAAGCTCTTTTCTGCACATCCATCACTCTAGTCACAACTCCTTTATCTGATCATGCCTTTCAATATGATGAAATGCATCATTTCATATGCCATACTTTCATTTCAATATACTCATATTGTTTATCAAGGTTCTTGGAACTAAGTCTGGCATTTATCAATCAATTGTACGCACATTTCAAATTAAACATTCAATTCATAGAGAAGCATATATAATTGAGTTTACACATCTAGGTTAACTCACAGCATGCTCCAGAAAAGCTATTGCCTCGATGTTTCGGCAATGTCTAGATGTTGACAATCACCTTGTGCATCTATTGTCATGCAATACACACATAGTTCACAAATCACTAATTTGTTTAATCATATGAATATACAATCATGCACATTTATATATGTCATGTTTCAATGCATGCTCAATCTACCTTCTGGGTATGTATCCTTATATAAAAATCTCGACCATTCAAACATTATAGCTTATTTACAACTAGTTTGCAATTAGGTTTATATCTTAATTAAGCTTGATTTACTCCAAATTCATCAATCATACATTCACCAAACTTTTCTAGCAATATATATTCATGCAATTACCGAATTCTCATTCATCCATACCTAATACACATTACTCAAGTCCTTAAGATCATATTTGCATTCATAAGAACACCTTTATTCCCTTGACAACTCATAATGTCTAGATTTGGATATATAGATATCAAACAGTCCATTCTTTAAGTTATGACTACAATTAACAACCTAAACTTATCAAACTCTTAAGTAATTAATCAATCAACAATCTAAATTCATTCCAAGCTTTAATTAAGTTCAAATACAGCAATTTCGAGTGACTTTTCCTCAGTTGGTTTGACAAGTACATAAAACTGAACCTTGCCACAATCGTGACAAAAGCTAGTGCAATAAGCCAGGATCGTGAGATGAGTGCCACAATCTTTCACTATCTTTCTTCCTCAATTCTTCACAAATTTCACATACGTATAAACATCACTAACACTTAAATTTTTTCCAGATTTCATGATCCTTAAAGCTACTTCATTTCAAGTTAATTTGGTATTCATATTGATTACACTAAGGCTCCCAAATTCTGCTCACTTTAATCAATAACAGTTTCCTTTTTGCAAACTCATTTACATCTCTAACTTTCTAGATTTTATAACATCTTATTAACATCTATCTTTAGCATGAATTTTTCATCAATTACACTTCCAATCCCAACTTAGATCATCTATATAACATCCTATAAACTACTATTTTCATGCATCCAAAAACAAAATAGAAAAGTAACCAATTCATCTATCATTTTCCAGCATAATTTCAACATTAACACTACATTCAATCCATCCCAATTCAATCATCATAAAATTTTGCTACAATATGCCACAAAGACCAGTATTTTATTTACTTGTACAGCTCAAATTCCACCTCAATGTATCAAGTCAACTTTGTCTCACATGCATACAAGATCATCTCATGAACAAGGTGAGAGTAAGATGGTTTCAGTGAAGACAAGAAGATGACAACAAATACAACAATGTTCTGCTTCTATAACTATCTTTATGACGAACTTTTGCATGGATTTTGGGGTGGCAATTGAACAAAACTTAGGCAAAAACACAGAGATATGAGGGAGAAGTAAGCTTTCGGCAGTGAGAGGAAGAAGAAGAAAGTTTCAGCAGAATTCAACAAGTGAAGAGGCTTCCATGTGTGTGTCGTGTGGTGTGAGTGGAGAGGACACTTATCAAGTGCCTAAGCTAGCTACTTATCCACTCTTTATTCTGCTAAATGTCTCTCAGTTCCTAGGACATTTGTCACTCAATTCCCTAAGTCCTTTGTCACTCAATTCTACTGCCACATGCCACTCATTTTATAGGCTTAGCCATCCTAATTTTCCACATGTCAACTGATCTTGCTACTTGAAATTTTTCCTAGTCTAAATATACATTTTAATCTATCAATCTTCCAATTGTAACAATTAACTCGAAATTACTAATTGAATTCCATCAATACCTTTCATTAGTAAATCAAATTACAAGAAATTAGAAAAACTCAGTCATATCTCAATTATTTAGAAACTTTCATACCCCGGAACATGTTAATTGAGTGCAATTTTTCTAAATCAAAATTCATGTGTGTATATGCTCATCTTATGCATGTGAATGAAATCATGAAATCATATCCCAAATTTACCAATTCATTCCAATATGATGCAATTCATGTGACTAACACTCTAATCCCTCAGTAGGTTAGGAAACCGACTATTATATTAAGAAATACAAATATAAATTTATGAGTTTATCTTTATATGTAAATGACATTTTGATTACTTGTAATGTTGAGTTTATGAAGCAAATCAAAATTTGTTTTTCATTTGTATTTAAGATGAAATACAAGGGTATAGTTTCATATATTCTTAGAGTTAAGATTTCAAGACATTGTTCAAAAATAAAATTGTTTTTTTCTCAAGTAACTTACATTTAAAAGACTTTAGAATGCTTTCATATGCAAGATTGCAAACTAATAGAAAATCCTATTGGTGAAGGTGAAGGTCTCATAAAGAAGTTTTGTAAATCTACAACATAACAAAGGGAACAAATGAAGAAAATTCCCTATTCTTAGGATATTGAAGTCACATGTATGTTATGATATGTACAATGCTAGATATTTGTTACACTATTGGAAATATTGAGCATGTATTAATCAAACTTAGGATAAGCACATTAAAAATTAGTAAAGAAAATATTGAGCTATCTAAAAGACTATTAATTACACATTGTGTTATAAAGGCAATGATCTATTTTTACAAGGATATACAGATGCAAACCAGAGAGAAGACTTAGATGAGAGAAAGTCCACCTTTGGATATTTTTTACTTAACAATAGTGTTATATCATAGAAAAGTAAGAAACAATCATATGTTGTTTTATGCACAATGGAAGCCAAATTTGTAGCATTTTTAATAGCAATGTGATAGTTAAGTAGTAACTGCTTATACCAAAGGCCCCAACTGCCATTGTAAAACTGAGCATATAAATACCAAATATAATTATGTGAAAGATATACTTGCACAAAGAGAAGTGAACATGAAATATATATCTACACGAGATATGGTGGCAAACCCAATGACAAAACCAATTTCCTATGATATATATACATTGGGCATATGAAGTCACTAGGATTATGTAGATATTGAATGTAATTAATTAACATTTCTTTATATATGTTCATTTAATGTATCATCATATTTTGAGTTCACATTGTTTATTAAGTAATAAGCATTTGTTAGTACTTGATTTTGAAATACGTTCACTCTGTAAGACATATTTTTCATATAAATCAAAAACTTTGTCAAATAGATAAAGATTGGCCTTCTCACATGAGCAATGAACTTTAGTATTTGTGATGACTAGAGATGAGGTAGGTTTTAAATTTATTATCAAGGTTATAATTATGAGCTAAAATAAGAAACATAAACTGCAAATACCAACTTAGATAATAATTCAAAAAGAAATTGGTTTGGAGTGATCATATGTCATCGTACATGTCTTAAGTTTCCATATGAGAGTTTAGAAAGATAAAATTAAGTGTAGACAAGTGAACTCAGGTTATACAATAAGTATTTACGAACTAACTTCTATACGATATTGTATTTATAAAATACATATGCCCCAAATTAATAGGAGTTAATATTTTAGCACTTGACTCTTATTATTTATACTGAGACAAACATAAAATGGATTAATGTAAGCCATAAGAACTCAACTTACATTGTGTGAGACCCTAAAGGTTACTTGAATCTAGTAATGTACCCTTAGAACTCTTTTCTAATTCTTAAGGATTATATTTAAGGTTTGCAACTTTAGAATGTTACTAGAAGATTATATTTGATATGATCTTATATAGGACAATTCTAGGAAAGTAAATTCAAGAGAATTAAGAGCAATAGAAGATCCTTTTTTGATTGTTAACTTACATAAGAAAATTATGTATTCAAAAGTGGCCACTAAATCTTAATAAGATAATTGAATATATTTATGGTATGATGAAATAAATGAGATCAAAGGAGATTAAAATCAAGATATGACCTATAATGTAACATACAAAATCTACTCAATGATTGATTCATTAATCAAGACGCTATATATTCCAAACAGATTTTTGGCTATGAGTTCTCTTCGTATGTTATTCATATTGGATATTTGATAAGTATGAGAACATGCGGAAATCTTGTTACCTAAACTCATCATGTGTAAGTGGGAGATAATAATGAAAGAACACACCTAGTGAGTTTAAGGTGTGACCTTTCAATTGTTAACTGTTAAAGAATAGTTAATATTGACATTATGTATAAATAAGAGATAATGATCAATTAAATGATTGATGATAATTATATGAAAAAATCAAATACAAGATAATTTATGTGAAAAAAATAAAGATTTCTTGCAAAAGTTCTTTAACTAGTGGAATACAATCAAATCCAAGTAGGTGATTTGATTAATGATGCTTATGATTTAAAGGATCTTATGGTTATCTATGTGTTAGATATTTTTATGCAAATGATAATAATAACAATAACAGCCAATGTTTTAAAAATCATACTAGAAATTAAACCTATAAGACAAGAGTTTTAAAAGTTCAATCAGTATTAGATCATCATAAATTTGGTTAAAGATTAAATTAAATTAAAGAATTTGAAATATTATTGAAGGAGACTATTCTTACTTATCTAAAATTTTGAAATTTAATTAGAAAAAGAGGCTATTAAATGAAAATTATTTAGTTTATTTTTGACTATTTTATAAAAATTAGCCAGTAATTAATGAACTGATAGATTTTTAACAACAAAAGTTATTAAAGTAAATTTAATTGAAAAGTTAAAAATTAAATTAAAAAATTAGTTGATTCAAAATTTTCGTTATTAACCTAGTTCAATTTTTATTCATTGGTTACAAAAACTACAATTTACACCCACAAGAACTCGGAAGTTAAGTTACAGCTAAGCCTACAAATCCTACTCACCTAACAAAAACAAATGTTTTTAGAAACTTGTGACGAAGTGTTATTTTTGTCACACCGTGTGATGTAACATGCACAGATAATTTGATACTTTTAGTGTCATGTTTATACCTTTGTTGGCTTTAGGTATTTGGTCCTTTCTGGCTAGTGGAGGGTATTTATCATCTACCAGTTGATCAAGGGCTGCGATTTTTAAGCTGAACGTTTGTTATCGTCAAGATCCACGATGTCAAAACGAGCCATTTCTACACGTTTGCGGGGAAAGAGCTAGAAATACCCATGTCAAGTTACCTATATATGTGTTTGTATTTGCAAGGCTTAGGCAATGACGAGTAAAAACGCATCTTATGGATTATTATAAATAAGGCGTACGTCTTCTATGTCCATAATTGAGGTCATAGGCATTTCTTTAAATTTGAACAGCGATAGATTCTCGAGAGAGTTCTATTCTAATGATTGACTTTGAAGGCTCACGCCATTGATATTTTAGGGCAAGGGAAAATATAGGTATAATTTCACAAAAGGAAGCTTGTATTCTAAGTTTAATTCATAAATTCTCGTGTTGCTTGATAAAATTAGTTATTAGAAATTTTAATTAAAAATCTGCTTTAACAGGATGATTGTGTTGAATAATGATAAAATAATTAGAGAATAGCATTGTTTTTAGAGATTAATATTCACGGGCATGCTTGGTTTATGGGTTTAAAAAAAGTTTAATAGGTAAGAAATAAATAATGAGTGGTTAGTTATATATTATAATTATAGAAATAGTATTTTAATGTCAAACTTTCAGATAATCTCCGAATATTAGAGTTTAAGAAGAATAAAAATCATTTCTAAATAACGAGACGAGTGTTACAGGTGTGATAGTGATAAATTATAATTAATTAAACACAATTAATTAATTAATTATCATATAATTAACCAAAATACTTTAATTAACCAAAATGCTTTAATTAATTAAAATACACACCAACTAATTAACCAAATTACAGATAGAGTAAGCCAGACATTATTTTATGACTAAAAAAGATTTATCTTGTTGGTCTACAGATACGTATCTATATTTTATTTATATATTCCATTAATGACATGTTCAACAACATGTTAAACTGTTGATAGGAAAATCGATAAAGATCATAGAAACAAACAGCAACCTCAAAAATCAAAATCCAAAATGGCAGACAAGGTAAGAAAATTCAAAACTTAGTGAAATTGAGACAAGTTATGCCCCACCCGCGAAGTCACATCATTATCCTTTGGACAACTTGGTTTTGCCCTTTCCAAGTTACTAATTCCTTGAAAGTGAAGCAAATCCTGAAGAAAATGTGAATATATAAAGACCCCGTGAACCCTGCAAACGGGTCCTCTCAACATCATCCAGCGAAACGTCAATGAGTACAATTTACGATCATTATCTTACATAAGTATATTGGACTTATGATTGAATGGATTTAATTATTTATTTTCTTAATTTGTAATAAAAGTTTATTATTCAATTATTTTAATCCCATATATTTTTCTTATGTGATTACGGGAGTTCATATTCATTTATTCAATCTTAAAAGTAAAACAAAATTTAAATTGGGAACAATTCTTTCAAATTTAATTATTTTTACAATTCATATATCTGATTCAGGATTTTCATATAAATATTTCTTAATCAAAGTGCAGACTGTGTTTATACGAAGGACAATAATAATCTAACCCATCAAAGTTTGTCTTTTAAAGTTAAATTAGTCTTGACTCAATACTGACTCTTGATTCACGTTATTACATGCCAAAATAGTAATCATCATAAAGGGAGAAGAATTCGTCTGGATATATAGAGAACCCCTTAAAGGTGTATCCCTCCGAACAAAAGTAACTGGAAAATTGTGAACCCACAAATACAGATATGGACTGATGCTCACTGCCCTTTCCGTGTGTTTAACGTGTGTCCCTGTGAAATGGCAAGTCAAGAACAAAAGATTCGTTAGTCCGCAGTTGTTCGTCTTAAGAATTTGGGATAAGGAACTCGACTTTGTAGGTGAGTTTGTAGCTTTCTTCTATCGCATCTAATTTAACTTTATTTTATTAAATCTATTTCATATATTAATATAAACCCTATATAAATATGTGGATAAAATTTAATAAAATTTGGTAAAAATATTATAACCAGAATAAAAGATATATTCCCCTTTTCTACCGGTGTAAAATGTGGATACCAAATAGGGGATGACAATAGATATAGTTTGGTTCAGATATTACTCTACCCATATTCATATTCATTTTTTATGACTCAATCCATTACCTATTTAAAATCCACGGTTTTTATGATTTACTACCCATATCTAAATCTTTTGAATTGTTCGAGTTTTTGGATGTCCATCGAGTTGTATAGCACATAAAAATATAACTTTTAAATAGAAAATATAAAAAGCAAATTTTCATTTTTGCAAATGCTCTAGATCAAAATTACTTTAATAATAATAAGTCAAGATTTTGATTTGTATGTCCTAAATGAGGAGTAAAGAGGAGATTTTAAAGTTGTTTCTCTTCATAAAATATTAATATTTTATTATATTTAACCATAAATATTCAAGATAAAACAGAAAAGTAGAGTTAATAAAAAACGGGTCGGGTATAGGTATCTATCAGTTCAGCTTATCACTAGACCTATATCTAAATCTATATCCACATCCATTTTTCAGAATTCATTTAAAATCTATTTTTTAGCCTCCATGTCTATTTTTTCAGATCGGGTGATGCAGATATTAATTGAGTTAAAAATTCACTGTCATCCCTAATACCAAAAGATGCTTTTGTAACCTCTACTGAGGTATTAGTTAGTGCTGAGCCTTCTTACTGCTACGACCTATTGGTCATAATTATATATTGTAAATGAAGTTATAATGAAATTATAATTATCATATTTATATTGTATTTATTTATTATTTATAAAAATTCTTAGTCATTGTTTTATTAAAACTAGACATTAATAAAACATAAAAAGATTTGTATAGTTTATAGTGGGTGAGATGCAGTAGTTTTAAAAAAGGTTTGAAAGATACGATAAGATAAAGATCAACTTTCGAAATAAGATACGAATTATGATTCCGTTTTATTATGATTTATACGTTAATCATTTTATAGAATTAAAACAATCTTAATTTTCAGGAAATTAAAATACAAAAAAGTTTGAAATTATTCCGTTGGAGTCACAATTTATTCAAATCTCGATTTCCCATCACTAAGATACTGGAAAATTTGCCAGTTAGAAATACTAAATAGCAATATTGAAGTGACATTGACTAATATTTTTTGAAGCTTCACGACTCTTTTTAGTAACGAATATTAGCAAAAGTGATAACTATAATTTGTCTTGTTATTATAGTTAATCTTTTATTTCAGTACTTCTATTTTGTTACTCCTTTAATGTTAATCTTTTTTATTTAGGTCTCTTTCTTCTGCTAACTATTTTGATAAGAAAAAGTTACGTGATCACCTAACTATCTATATGTCAGTTCAGATTAGCACTTGACAATGTTTACATGGCTACGTGAAAATTTACTCACATGAATTTCAAAATTAATTCTTACTCTTATTTTGTTCTAGATTTCATATGTAAGAGTACACTAATACTACTTTTGCTCTTCCTATAACACCAGATTTGTCGTCTTATTTTTAAGTCTTTGTTTAAGTTAATTTAGGAAATCCATGAAGATTAAATTATTATACAAATGTTGTGATGAAGCCACCGTAAAAGTTTCAAGTACAGCTCATAATTCCAGGAACATAATCATAAATTATGGGTTGTTTAATCTCACGAAAAAAAATTTAAATAGATGTGATTTATTTAGTTGATTGTCTAACTTGTTTTTACAAAGAAAAGCACAATATTAAGAGAGTGAAACCTCTTAATAAAGAAAACCACAATATGATTAGTTTTGGGATTAATTTTTTAGTTAACTGTTGTTCATCTTCCTCTTAACAAAACAAAAGTCAAGTATTTGCTTTGGTGAAGTCAAAAAAGTATGAGAATTCGAATAAAGGAATAAGAAGAAAGAGTTTAAAGAACAAATTGGCATTGATCTTGCTTTATTTTTTATAGCATTGATCTTGCTTTATTTTTTAAGCCTTACTTTTATATTTTCTTAATCAAGTCCCATGTAATGTATGATGAAATGTAAGATGTGCAAGCTAATAGTATTAGTTTTGTTTTTGTGGACTATCAATGTAAAGTATATGCTATCAATTCATCAAATTAGTAAAGTAAAATTATCTTTACTAATTTAATGAATATGATTTTGAAAAATGTTAAGAAAATTATAGACAAAGTTCTTTTTGCTTGTAACATAAATAACTGATTAGCGAGAACCAGGGTGCTTTCTTGAAGGATCGCCATATTGGTGATAATATTCTAATTGTCCAAGAACTCCTTAAAGATACTCCCAATCTAATTCTGCTCCAAATTGTATAATGAAAATCGAGTTTCATAAAGTATTCGATAGTATCAGCTGGGAAGTCCTTTGGATCATGCTCCAAGTTTTTGGATTTCCAAACATCTTCATCAACCGGTTAAAGTAATGCATAACCACTACCTCTCTAGCTGTACTTATCAATGGGAACAAAATGCTTTGAGGCAGCTAATGGCTTACGACAGGGGGATCCTCTATCCCCCTATCTTTTCATCCTCTGTATGGAAGTTCTAAGCTCCATAATCAAACATGAAGTGCAACTCAGCCCAAGCTTTAGATACCATTCAAAATGTAAGAAAATTACTTTACTCAATCTTGGCTTTGTCAACGACCTTCTTCTTTTTTGCAAAGCTCAGATGAGTTCTATTACCACCTTCATGAAGGTATTTGACATCTTCAAGGGATATTCTAGATTGCATATCAATCTTGATAAGAGTCACTTTATCCTATCTAAAGCTGCCTTTGATCTCAATCCATATGGTACACAAGCTACTGGAATGACCTCCCCCAATCCTCCTATAATGTATTTGGGCCTTCTTGTCACAAAGCGTCTTAACTATCAAGAATGCTTACCTCTTATTGAACGTATACAAAGAAGAATCAACTCATGAGCTAATAAAAGTCTTTCATATGCGAGTCAACTCCAACTTATTCAATATGTGCTCAACTCTCTACATGTATACTTGAGTCCTTATGTATTCCTCTTCCAAAGCCTTATCAAAACCATTGAAGGTTACTTAGGAATTTTTTGTGGAGCCGTACGGATGCTACCCAAGGTGCAGCAAAGGTTCGATGGATTAATGTTTGTCTCCCTAAAAAAGAAGGTGGCCTAAATATCTCCTCCATCAAAGTCACAAACCAGGTTTTGATTCTTAAACGCCTATGGTGGATCTTTTAAGATAAATAGTCGCTGTGGATTCGATGGTTGCACTCTTATTTCATTAGAGGTCGAAGTATCTGGCAATTAAGAAATAGCTCATCTCACACTTATTTCCTTAACCGATTACTTACACTAAGAGATATGGTTCAAGAGGAGATCACCAATGACCCAGGCATTGGTCCAAGCTCAGCTGTTATAGTTTGTTGGCAAAGCCATCCGATTCATTCCCTCAGCAGCAAAATCACCAAGGAACTCTTACGAAGAAGACAACCCAAGGTGGTCTGGCACACTATCATATGGAACAAGGCACTTACTCCTCGGCTCTCATTTATTCTTTTGTTTGCTATCCAAAACAAACCGACAACAACAGATAGATTACCTTATATATGCAAGTAAATCGAACTTGCCCCTATGTCAACTCAATGATAACTCAATGATAAAACGCTTGATCACCTCTTCTTCATTTTTCCTTTCAGCCTTCCCATATGGCAAAGGATTGCGAGACAATGTCAATGGATTAATCCTGGTATTCTATAAAGTCTATTAGCCGAACCAGCTTGCTCCTGACTTCCTCAACATTCATTTATAATAGCTTTAGGAACTTGCGTATACACTCAATGGAAGGAACGTAATCGCAGGCGATGCATTGATCAAAATTTCACTAGAGAAACCGTTCAATTGACCATCATCAAATACATCCATGAGCTACTAACTGTCAACAATCTACACCAACATGTCACAGCAGACAATTCTCATCCTTTAATAACTAAACACATGTTCTCTACTTTGAGTACCATGTAATCCTTTTCTAACATAGTTAGGTAGGGGGTGTAAAGGGTCCAACCCTTAACATTTAGTATATTACGTATTCTTCCTATAATATATAGATTCAATTTTCCTTTTTAAGAAAAAACTTAAACTTATTACAATTATTGTTCTCTTGTTTGGTGAATGTACTAGTTGAGTTAAATCCAATTTTCTTGTTTTGAATCATGTGGACCTTAATTATTAGTTGTACCTTTATTAGTTCTTTTATCTATTTTCTTTTTCTTAGGCACATCTAAATAACTTTACATAATATTGGTTTAATACAATTATGATAGTTATTTAATTTTAAATGAAGTTATAGACATGAATATAATTTTGTATTGTTATAACCTCACTTGAAGTGCTTCATACTACGTTTTTATTAAAAATGTCATCATAATAGTCAATCCAAAAAATATTTAATTTCATTTAGTTAAGAAATGAAGTTCAAAATATTCAAAAGCGGTAGTTCAATGGCATTAAACTACCTATGAAAATGCTTATGGTAGTGCTCTAATCTGAAATGGATTTATTAGGATATTTTAATTTGTTGTGGCCCTTATGAAAACATAATTTGCAAGTTTAATACTCTTTCCTTTCTTTGAGAGTGAACATATCCTTCGAGTTGATTCCTATGACTCTTTAATTATTTATTTTCTTTGGTCTTCTTGACATAACCTTAATTGGTATTGACCCAATTAATATCTTTCATGTGCTAGAGGTGTGCGTGAGCACGTCATGCAAATAAGGGACATTGCAGTTCAGCTAAGGTCTCTTACGGTTAAAATGTTCGAGTCTTTTCTTATGCATTACATATTAATTCCCTTCCACCTCAATATAGACCCTTTAAAATCTCTTACAACACGCAAAAGGATAAATGGTCTATCAATGAACTGCTGACTATATGTGTTCAAAAGGAACAGAGATTGGTAATGGAATTGGGTGAAAGTGCACATATGGCCACAGAAGGAAGGAATAGAAGGCAAGCCAGAAAAAAAGAAAAGGATAAAATACCAGTCCATATTGAGATCAAAAAGGATTTCAATCTCAAGTGTCGCCTCTGCAAACAGAAAGGGCACATAAAAAAGGATTGTGCCAAATTTAAATCTTGACTTATGAAGAAAAGTATTTCAATCTCACTTGTTTGTTATGAATCTAATATGGTTGATGTTTGTCATAACACTTGGAGGATTGATTCTGGTTCTGCAATCTATATTTCCAATACCTTACAAGGCTTTCTAAACCACAGGAAACCAGTAGGTAGTGAGTAGAGCATCTATTCAAGAAACAAGACGCGTTCACATATGGAAGTTGTTGGGACATGAAAATTAGTGTTGAATTCTATTTTTTTTAATTTAGAAAGAGCATTTTATATTCCAAGTTTCTCTAGAAATTTGATTTTAGTTTCAAAACTTATACCTTTGGGATATTCCTTTAACTTTCAAATACATCATTTGGTTATATCATGAATATGATCTTATTGGGAATGGTATAATGATTGATAGTCTTTTTCAAATTAATTTGCAAGAAAATGTTTTTCATAATACAATGCTTGTCCATAATAATGCTGGCATTAAAAGATGTGTTATGAATAAACAATCCTCTATGTTGTGGCACCGAAGATTGGGATATATTTTCCTTTAAAGAATTAAAAAATTAGTAAATGATGGAGTACTTAATATTCTGGATTTTATTGACTTTAATGTTTGTGTGGACTGCATAAAGGGAAAGTAGAATAAAATGACAAAGAAAAGTGCCAAGAGGAGTTTAGACATATTGGAGATCATACATATAGACATTTATAGTGGTCAGAAATACTTTATCTCATTTAAAGATGACTACGGGCAATATATCTACCTCTACTTGCTTCATAACAAGAACAAAGCATTAGATGCCTTTAAGGGATTTAAAACAGAAGTAGAGAGATAATGCGGTAAGCAAATAAAGATTATGAGATCAGATAGAGGTGGACAATTATATGGTAGATACACTAAGGATAGACATGCACCTAGTTCATTTGTAAAGTTTCTTCAGGAGCACGGGATAATAGCTCAATACACCATGCCTGGGTCTCTAGACCAAAATGGTATAGCTAAAAGAAGAAACCAAACATTATTAGACATTGTGTGGAGTATGCTTAGCAGCTCTAAGCTTCTTAAATCCTTATGGATTGAAGCCTAAAATGGCAGTGATTATATTAAATCGAGTTCCAACTAAGGTTGTCCAAAAAATACCATTTGAGTTATACAAAGATTTGAAACTTAGTTTGCGACATATACAGGTTTGGGGATGCCTATTTGAGGTAAGAGTTTATAATCTGCAGAAAAGAAACTGGATCCAAGGATTATAAGTGGGTATTTCATTGGATATGCTAAAACGTCTAAAGGGTACATATTTTATTGTACATCTTATAGTATGATGGGTGTCGAAACTACCAAAAATAAATTACCTACTCTAAAAGATTTGTAAATAGTGATGAGCAGGGTCGATC
>JANZXP010000003.1:16756050-16780278 GCA_027576715.1 Erythroxylum flavicans
AATAATCCCTAATTCAAATTATGGAAATTGCGATCTCTCGATCCGCAATTTGTCCAAAACCTAAATTAGTTCTAACGCTGTTTATTAACCTACCGTGAATCTGTGCTCGATCTCTCGTTACACGACTCTACCAGTTTAATTCAATTCTCTACCTATCGATTTACCTAACTCTTGTTAACCTAAATCGATGATTTTCACTGGCTCACCTTCTCAGTTTATTGCTCAGTTATGAAGAATCAAATTGAATTGCAATAAATTGAAATAAAACACAATCAAAACAATTTTATTAATCTCAAGAATAAATAAACACAAAAGAGGTGAGTTTAGACAGAAAAATCAACACTCAACGACAAATAATTCTAATCAATCTCAAATCCCATACATCAATGAAATCAAAATAAAAACTAGAAAATACTGTCAGAATGGATATCGGAGTCGTGACTGTGGGAAACCACCTATTCTGGGAAGTACGTTACATTAAGCATGTCTCTGTGCCTCTCTTCCTTCGTCTCCTTCATCAATCGATTGATCTCTAACTAGTTTTTCCCTCGAATTTTTGACAGAATCTCCCATTTGTGTAGCTCTCTCGGCTCTTTAATCTCTCTAGTGGCTACTTGGTATTGTTCTATTTATTTGGTAGCAATTCTAAGTCAAACTCGGGGTCGAAACGGTCCAAAAAAATTACCTAAAAATTAAGTATTTCTGCCAGCCCGACACAGGGCACAACCGTGGCCCTACCTGCCACGATCGTGGTTAGCACTTTTTCCTTTCTATCACAATCGTGGTTTGAAGTGCACGATTGTGGCCTGGCTGCCTCTGGCTCTCCCTCTTCTGTCACGATCGTGGCCAATGTGCACAATCGTGGCCTATATTTTTTGGCTCGAAACTCTATAAAATAGGGAAAAAGTAATATCTAGTCTTTAGATTCTTGAATTCTAATTTTCTACATTTTGGTATTGTCTATTACTTTTTGTTAGTCTTCAATTTTAATTTAATTTTCTAGATTATTTACATTACATAACTTCGTTTCTTAAACAAAGTCTAATCTGAATTAAGTGGTGTCTGGGCATCAATCCCTGTAGGATCGATATGTACTTTTCAATTACAAGTCACGATCTGTACATTTGCGATTTTTAAGCGTTAAACGAGTAAATTGTTTTGCAATTCAACATTTATATTTGGTTTATATATGGAAGGAGGTCTCAAGAAGGTGAACTTGCTCCCATTATTGACAACATAAATCAGATAAGAAAACTTCCAAGGGACTTTGAATACAATCTCGAGGGACCCAAACCAAAAGATTAAGGGGTGGGTGAAAGGTAGCCAGTGATAAAAGAGTATGCCAGACAGATAATCAGTACTGCCACTTTATGCATACGATCGAGGGAAGCAACTAGAAGCTATGAATTAAAGAGTATTCATTACAATATGCTGCCATCATTCTATAGGGTTCCCAATGAAGACCCTTTAAACTTCATTCGGGAATTCTATACCACTCTCTAGACATTCTCGTTGGATGGCCTAGATGAAGATCAACATAGGATGAGGTGCTTCCCATACATATTGAAGGATCGGGCCAATGAATGGCTTATGATACTTCCACTCGGTTCATTGGCTACATGGGAAGTGGTGTACAACAAGTTCATGGGAATGTTCTATTCCTGCTAGAACATTTGTGCATTGCAAAGAAAGATAGTTATCTTCACTCAGAAGGAGGGAGAGTCATTCTATGAGGCGTGAGAGTGCTTTAAACTCCTGCTTATTCAATGTCCAGACCATCATTTTGTACTCCACATGCAGAACTAGTTTTTTTATGATGGATTGACACAACAATGTTAGTATACGGTGGACAATGCAGTAGGAGGAGCAATAGGAGAGAAGATGGCCGAAGAAACATATGAGATCTTCGAAATGTCGGGGGCCAATTCTCAATAAAAGTGCGTGAGGGGAAGAAGAGCTGGAGTTCATAAAGAGAGCTTGAATCAAGAATTAGCTATGCAGTTGGCTGAGTTGACGAGGCATATGAACATGCTAACTACAAAGCTACCCCAAAACGTTCCAAATCAAAAGGTATGTGGTATATATGGAACTTGTGGTCATGGAGCAAACGTTTGTTCAAATTATTGTGAGCTTTTTACAGGTAGGGAGGAACAAGTGAACTCACTCAATGGTTTTCAACTAAGAGAGTGCAATGATCCATATTAAACACCTACAATTCTGGTTAGATAAACCACCCCAAATTTTCATGGAAGACCAATAATCTACCAGTACAGCCCCAACAACAATACCAAAATTTTCAAAGGCCGAACTATTACCAAGAGCAATCCTTACTTCAAAACCCAAGCAAGCCTTCTTTATAGGAAGGCCTTAATGTGTTTATTTAGGTCACAACTCAAAATCAAGAAATGAACTACAAAAGGTTCGATTCTTTGGAGGCATCTGTGAAGAGGATTGAGATCCAAGTAGGGCAACTCACAACTCAATTGCACAACAATCAAAAAGGAAAGTTGCCCAGTCAACCCGAGAAAGCATAAGTAGTCACTATCATAAGAAATGGTAAGGTAATCGATAAGTATGTTGAGATCCCTTCTAATCTTTCTATTATAGGTAATCAAGAGAAGGAAAGCCTCCCTAATGAAGAAAGTTAGCATAACGGTGGAAGCAATGAGCATGACTACCCTTCAAGTCAGGTTCAAAAGGATGAAAAATTGGGGCATACAACTAACTACAATGAAGCACCAAGATTGCATAAGGAGACTAATCCTTATAGATCACCGATCCCATATCCGAGCTGCCTTAATGAATCAAAACAAGATAAGCAATTTTCTTATCTTTATAATATATTTTTCAAAGTTAATATTAACCTACCTTTATTAGGTGCGATCAGAAACATTCTAGCCTATGTGAAGTTCTTTAAGGAACTAAGCACTAAAAAATAGAAGTTCAAGCCAAACGAGAAGGTGATAGTTTTAGAGGTTGTAAGTGCGGTGCTATAGTAGTAATTACCCCCAAAATTGAAGGATCCAAGGAGTTTTCTCGTGCAGGTATTAGTGGGTAATGGTGATGAGGTTAAGGGTATGCTTAACCTTGGGGCGAGTATAAACCTTTTGCCTCAATCTATTTATGAGAAACTAGATCTAGGATAATTAAGACTAACTAATATATTCCTATAATTAGCTGATAGGACATTCCGTTATTCGAAAGGAATAATGGAAGATATGTTGGTGAAAGTTAGTGAATTGATTGTTCCTGTAAACTTTGTGGTCTTAGACATGGGGGAGGTTAAACAGCAAGGGAATGAGCACACCATACTCCTAGGGAGGCCTCTCCACTACTAATACCTTGATTGACGTGAAGAATGGAAAATTGAGCATAACTGTTTTAGGAGAAACAGTAGAATTCTCAATCTTTAATGTTGAACCTATTCCTACAACTACTATTTATGAAGAATGCACTCGTGTTGTTCAGTTTGATCTTATATACTTTGATTTTGTGTTGCATGAAGAAGAAGAAAGGAAGTTGAACTTGGTGTGGGAGATTGGTAAGTGTTGTCAATTACTGGACGATGCAACTGCAGGAGAGGTTGGAAAATTTTTAGAGAAGAAGACATATGAAGAGAAGGCAACAGTGGAATCAATCACTTTGGACAATCCACCTTAAGCGTAATGGTTTAGGTGTCCAATTTAAAGACATTAAAGAAGCGCTAAATAGGAACCAACCCATATCATTTCTAATTTGTCTTTCAATTTAGTTGTTTGTTATTTATTTCAGTGAAACTCAACTTAATCTATTTGCTTTGTATGCACAAGCCTTCATTTCAATCTCTTCTATTTGTCTTCCTCGCAGATGTCTCCACTCAATTTTGGACGCCATGCTTACTGCCATGCCTCACACCACATTGACACAACTACCACCACACTTTCGTATCATATTCCTTTCCCTATTCTTTTTGTTATCCATACTGCATGCAGTTTAATTTCTTTTAGTCTTCTTCATTCATATTAATCTTTTTATTTTTTCCTAGACCCCCCTTTTGCTTTTTTCTGTCACATTAGGAACATTACGATGTTTAAGTGTGGGGGGAGTATTAATTGTGTATTGTGTGTTTGTTTTCCCATTTATTATTTAGAGATGCATGATCATTAAATGAACTCAATCGGGATTAGAAATTCATAATATGAGTGAATGAGTATACTTACATGCTTAGATTGATTAACTTGGATTTTGGTTAAAAGGACATTAGCTTATTGTGATAGATGAATGACATTTTTCATTTGGTAAGAATTTGAGCCTTTTTTTATTATTAAACACCAATTTTGAATATTCTTTGTTGAGAGTGTTCTTTCATGATTAAGGAACTCTAAAATTTGCTTACAAATACTAGTTGAGATCACATAACCTTATGCAAACATTGAAATGATGAAGGCAATTAGGATTTACCTTGTTAGCTTAAAAAGCCACCATAATGTCTCCTTTAGTGAGCCCCTTGAGCATAAATGAACCCTTTTGTTTCTTTAAACCCAAAATATGAGCCTTGACCTTAATTTTTTATCCATTTCATTACACCTACCATATGGGCAAGTTGAGCATTTGAAAAGGTATAATCAGGTTTAGGCAATAAATGTGGGAGAATCATAACTTACAGTGGGCTTTTGAGTTAGGGATGGTTATGGTTGTAGTAATTTTCTCTCCTCTATATTTTCTTCCCTTAATTTCCTAATTTTAAATGAATAAATAAATAATTAAAAAAGAAAAAGAAAAAAGAATGGAAAAAATGAATTGAAAAGAAACAAAGGAAAGAGAAGACGGCTAGAAAATGAAAGAAGAGGAGAGACATAAAAATGGGGAGTGTTAACTTTATTACGTGAGAGGAAAGAATTGAGTGTTTTATGTGTCATTTTTCTGAATTACTTTGAAAGCTCAATTAGCTCTATGGTTTTAAACTACAATTTTCTTTTTTATTTCCTAGCCTTAGCTTAGCCCCATTACAACCGAAATAAAGACCTTCGAATTGATGTTTGTATTTGATATGAGTGGTGGAGAATGGATTAGTAAGCAAACCTATGGTAGATCCTTTACATGAAATGAACAATGAGTGAATATTTACTTCCTTTGAATGCTTGAGAGGATGGAGAGTGGAGTGAGTATCTATCACACTTATCGATGATTCTTTGAATTGAAGCTCTTATTGATTTTCGCTAAGCATGTGAAGAATTACTTGTTCATGGAGTATTATGAGTTTCAAGTTCTTAGGTTGTGATTATTGAATTGATCGTTGATATCTTTGACTATTATTTGGGAAAATTGTTGTTTTCATTATTTGTTTTTTTATAGTCTAGTGCTATTTATTATACTTGAGGACAAGCATAGTTTAAGTATAGGGGAATTATTATATCTAGTTTTTATTGCTTTTACTTTCCTTCATATCTTGATTTTGGTTACAAATCTTTGTGTTTTGATCCAAATGTGAGATAAATTGAGTGAAAATGGTGTGAATATTGCATAAATGTTAATTGAATTATTTTTGTGAATTTTGCATATAGGTTGAAGGGAAAGTCACATAAAGTTGCATGAAAAGAAATAAAAAATTAAAAAGAAAAGAAAAGTGATGACAAGTGCCACCACCTCACGGTGGTGATAAGTCATCACCTTAAAGATGGTGTGACTAACATCACCACCGTACATGACTAACATTTAAGTTAAATGTTAGTCACGGTGGTGACTTGGTATGTCACCACTGTGTATGACTAACATTTAATTTAAATGTTAGTCACAGGGTTGACTTAACTAGTCACCCCTGAATGTGGCTAGTCACGGGGGTGACTTAATTAGTCACCCCCACGTGTGACTAGTCACCTCGTGCGACATTAACTTTAAGTCTGACACGTGCAGGTTGACGGCTTAACATCACTAAAAACCTAAACCTAGAGTGGGGCTATAAAAGGCTAGAGAGGGCGGCGGCTGGGATGATCTTTTCATTAACAGTTTCATTAGTTCACTCATACAGAGACATAAACAAGGGAGGCGTCGAGAGATAGAGAAAAAGAAGATAAACAGAGACAAGAAACAGAGATAGTTTAAGAAGGAGAAGAAGAGAACAATAACAGAGAAGTAGGAGCTGGGAAGAGAGGCCGAAAGTGAAAGCTGGAGTTAATCTTGAGCAAACATTCGGTTGGAGAAGAGCAACTACAGCAGAAGTTGAGAGCTAAAGCTGAAAGTTTAAAGTGGAGAAGACCTCCAATATCTCATTATTCGACCCTCTGTTTGCTTATCTCATTCCTCATTTGTTGTTTGTTTCTTTGAGTTTACTGTTCTGTTAGTATTAACTAATTCATACTTTTATTAGCTTAACGATTGTTGCTTGTTACCTAGTCATAGTTCATTTAAGTAGTTACTGGGTTATTATTTTCAAACTTTTGTCGACAGTAATATGGGGTTAAAGTATTTGAGTATGATGAATCGTGTGTATGATATGATGGGCTGATCTCTTTTTTTTGAGAATTAATGTAGGTATTCAGTTGAATATGCATGATTGGGTTACGAATATGTTATATTATTTATTGTTGTGGTTTTCGAACTGAATGGATGTAATAGAGTGACCATACTTTGCATCATTTTAGTGTTGAATGAAGATTCGATAGATAAAGTTTAATACAGATTTTGAAACTATGGACACTTAGATTAAGAACTAGAAATATATTAACTTAAGTGGTAATTGGTAGTCGGGTTTTCATTATTAATTCAAATAGTAACTTGTTGAATATGAAAGTTAGACTAGTTCATTATTCAAATTGATTCAGAACCTAACTATTAATTTTAGTAAGACAACAATCCAATCATTTTCCCTTAATCATGCATAGGAGATTAAATAAGTGAAATTAATTCTCAAGAGTTTTTCCACTTCGATTAATTTATTTGTCTTTACTCCTAATTGATTCCGTCTACTTTTCAATTTAATTTCATAATTTTCCTTAAAATCTTTCACTCAACAATCGAGATAAAGTGTTTAGGGATGCATTGTTTTTATTTTTATTTTTAATTCAAACTTAATTTAAGTTGACCAATTTCAATTCTTTGGGAGACGACCCTGGGTTATCAGCTACAACGATCTTGTATACTTGTGAGTAAGATAGCTTAGGTCTTTTTAGAACTTTTTAGGCATAAAAGCAACCAAGAAGGAAGAAGCTGATGATGAAAACGTGGATAAATTGGAAAATTCTGGGAAAATTTTAGATGAATCAACTTAAAGTCTAACCTCAAATTGTGACAGTGATGATAATGGTTTTGATGACAAAAATGAGGATATTTACGAAGCCTATGAATTAATGTACACAAAATGGGTGCAAACATGCAAGAAAAATGAAAGTTAAAGAAGGAAAACCTCTCCATGACGAACATCATTCAAGATCTAGAGAAGAAGTTGTTGTCTACATTAGACGAGATTGGTGAAACAAAATTGAAGTTGGTCAGTACAGAGAAAGGAATAAGGATGTTAAATGGAGGTATAGAAAAATTAGAACAATTGCTGAAAATTAGTAAGATTAAAGAAGATCTCTAAGGAATTGGCTATAAAAGTGAAAACTCTAAGTCTAGTGATGAGAATAATGGCACAACCAAATCTTTCTAACAAGAAATCTCAAGGAAGAATTAGAGATTTATACCTATATGTCATTTTTATCGGGTTATTGAGCACATAAGGCCAAAATGCTATAAGTGAAACTGAAAACCAAAAAACCATACACCCTACACTAAATTTCTAGCAGCAACCCATGGTACCAAAGCATATCTGGGTTAGAAAAATCAGCGTCACATATCATAATAGACACGCAAAGGAGTTAATATAAGAAACTATCCAGATCCACAGTTATTTGTTACTGGAAAAGAAATCAACCTGACATTTGATGACAAAGATGATGTGATGAGGAATAAGGTTAGGTTTGAAATTCTTCGAGGGCACAGGGACTGTGTACTTTAAATTTTTGAAGTATATTGATTTTTTGTTTTTGTTTTTGTTTTTTAAAGGGAAAATAAAAAAAGATTAATCGAAGGAGTTAACATCTAGACTTTTTAAGTTTTTGATTTGTGGGTTTTCTAAGGTTAAGGTGATTGGTATGTGTTTGACTTTTTCTTATTTATTGAATATTTGATGTGAGAATGAGGCCATGCTTGATGATTTGAGAGTTCTGCTTTTTGATTTGATTTACGAAGTTATGTCAAGAAAATGTTGATGTTTGGTTGGAGACCTATAAGAAGATTTGAGTTTTCTTTGATTTAGATTTTCAAGTTTTATTCTAGTTTCTCTCTATATCGTGGGCTGTATGAATTTGGGAAATTTGTGGTCATATGGTTTTTGTGAGGAGGAGACTGATTAACTTTGATTATGATTCGTTGAATGAATTTTTAAGGTTTTTAAATTTAATCAGTTATATACGGATGGCTTTGATGTGAGTAATGATACTTTGACTAGTGTTTTGAATGGTGGTAAATTGTCATCTTAGCATGTTTATGATTCTTTTGCCGTACCTCCTACTTCTTTATTCGCTGAGATTCATTACATTGAAGTCATTATTCATTTTGGCATTGTTTAGTCCTAAGGGGGAGATATAGGATTGTTTTTTGTGACTATTCAATTCAAGGGGAGATTTCATTATTAGTATTTTTTTTGGCATCTTTTGTCCCAAGGGGGAGAAAACTATGTTTCGTTTTGATATCTTCGTATAATTGCTTATGTTTGGATTATTGTCTAATTAAGGGGGAGTTCTTTTTCTTGATGTTATATATGCAATTATCACCTTTAGGGGGAGTTTCACATATGTGACAAATAATGCCAAAAAGGGGGAGATTGTTAAGATATATATTATAATATATCTTATTATTTAACTTTGTATATTATTTGATAATTGGACTTAGTCAAGTTTAAGAGGGACTCTTCCAAGATAAGTTTGATAAGTTTCAAATAATAATTAAGATGGGATCTGATAATGATTATCTTCTGGAAATTTAACTTGATTATGGTAGCTAAAATATAACTGGGATTCATATGTGATATAGGCTTAATGGTGTCATTTTTAGATAACTTAGCAGCTGAGATTCCCAGGGTGATTTTCAATTATCTTTACCATCTAATTTGTGTTAGGCCATAATTCTATATATTGCAAACTCTTGTTGGGTGAGTCAGGAGACTTGTTCAGATTCTTGGTAGCTACATTTATTGGTAATTATCGTTACTTATTGGAAGAAATAGCAGTTGATTTTTTCTATTTGGGTCTAAGGTGATTTGGCTTATGGTGTGTGGAATCAGCTGTGTTTTTTCTTCTTTTGTGTTTATATGATTTGGTTAGCTGATTACTGTGTATCCTTCTATTCATGTTCGACAATTGAAGGTGATCTTTGGGAGTTTTGTAATTGATTTATTTTTTAGTTTTTGTATTATTTTGGTGGGCTGTGAAATTGTTACTGGTGTGTGATTTCGGTAACTGCGTTCTCTGCTACTTTTGAATGACTATTGAGGGATGTTTTTATTATTGATTAGGAGTCCTAACAGTTGGTTTTTCTGATGTTTTCATGCTCTTTTGGTCACTATTTTTATTGTCAATGAAGTGGTAATTTTGGGGCTGTTGGTTATGAGTTATTGTGTGCGAAAACTTCATAAGTTTTCGTGATTATTCTACAGCTATTACGTATAGTCGTTGGTATGGCATTTATTAGGCTGATCAGTTATTGATCGTGTGAGTTTTCGTGGCTATCAATTAAGTTCCAATTATGCATCTCATACATAGTATATATCAAATATATGCAGCAGAAATAAAACGGAACCTCAAAAACTAGATCTACTCATGCATATAGATATAGAAAAACAAAAACATGAAATGTAATTACATACCTTTCTAATGATCTCCTTCAATCTTTAATCTTCTCCACGTTGGGTTATCGTAAACCACAACGATCAATGTAGACCATCTTTAATGAAAGTCCACATGAAGATAGAAGGATGACACCTCACTAGGAGATGGCTATAATTCTTTGTGCTAGCAAAGACGAGAACTCTTGAGAGAGTTAAAGAGAAAAAGTGAATGTGTAAGAAAAAAGAACCTATCTTTTTCATTTTGTGTCTTACACAAGATACACGAAAATAATCTCAATTTTCTACACCATTTGGCCATCCATAACCCCCATCACTAATGGAAAGTTATAGGAAGTTAATGGTCATTAATAGCATGCATGGAAGTTATGGGAAGTTAATGACCATTAATAGCATGCATCAATGGAAGTTATGGGAAGTTAATGACCATGAATATCATGCATTAATGGAAGCCAACAACACTTGTTTCTAATCCATTCCATTCAATGTTTTCTACCATGATCACATCGTGATGCAATTTTGAAACACTCTCTCATACCTTGAATCACCATTTAAGACCATTTTAGTCATCCTTCGGATCTCCTATGTGTGTGACCCATTAGGTTTCCGGTTATGTTGGACACTTGAATTAACACTTAATTCAAGTAAATTAAGAGCGTTGTTTAGTAACACATCATTACCCCCAATTGACCAAAAATCAGTGGTTTGACTATGAACCCTTCCATACATAATGTTGCCATGTAATTCATCGTTTTACCATTTATACCCGACTTGCTTTAGAGTATGGTCAAAGTGTCAACTCCCACTTGACTGACTACGTCACTTCTAGTCTAACTGATATTAGATCTTGTCCTGAGGATCTCATTACTCTATGTATCATTAGAGACTCTCTTCATGACACATATCTGCTCTGGCTAGATACTCCCAAGTAATGACTCCGACAAGATGTCGTGGATATCATCTCCTTCTATCAGGAGTGGTGAATCCTTTATTGGCTACTGATAAGTGCGATTTGCATCATGATTTAGGGTTTAATTTGTAGTGTATTAAGTGTTAAGTTAAGTGTTTAGTATGTGTTTAGTTTAGAATTGTGTTAGTTTATGCGTTTAAGTGTTTTTATAGGTTAGTATAAGTCTTTGAGTTAAATGTTATTTTTTTGAGGTACCTTGATGTGTTTGTTAATGTTTCAGGACCAACGGTGAAGAACAGAGAAGTTTTGGAGACTTTCGAGCCGAAACCACAGCTGGCCACGATCGTGACAGAGAGATATGAGCCACCATGCCTCAGGCCACAACCGTGACACTTTGGCCATGATCGTGACAGAGAGGTCTGATCCAGGCCACGATTATGGCACTTGGGCCATGCTTGTGGCAAAAAAGGGTAGACGCTGGCCACGATCGTGGGCTGCATCGAGCAGACGAGAAAATAAGTGAAAACTTTAAGTTTTGAGGAATTTTTTGGACCGTTAGGACTACCAAGGTATTTAAAGAACATGATGAATATAACAAAGAAGCTTTTTACATCAACCAAATTTTGAAAACCCTAAAGAGCTTATCGAGAGATTTGAGGAAGGAATCGAAGGAAGAGAGACACAGAGAAGAAGCCTAAGTGAAGTACTTCCTGGAAAAGGAGGTTTCCCACTATTGTTGCCTCCACCAATCCGTTCCACTCGTATTTTTCAATTTTACTTCAATTTTATTGATGCATAGAATTGGGATAGTCCTTAAAAATAGGTTTTGTTGAATGTTGATTTATGTCCATACTCACCTTCAGGATTTTTATCTTTGAGATTAATGCAATTTGATTTATTGCATTTTTATTAAGTTATTGTGATTCAATTTATGTTCTTAATAATTCAGTAACAAACTGAGAGGGAGAACCGAGTGAATATCATTAAATTACGCTAACGAGAGTTAGGTAGTTTAATAGATTAAAAATTGAATCAAATCGGTAAAATTATGTAATGAGAGATTGTGCATAAGTTTTCAGTAGGTTATTCGACAAATTCATAACTAATTTAGGTTTTAGCTAAATTATGAATCGAGAGTTTGCAATTCTATAATCTAATTAGGGTTTATTAATTAGGGTTAAAGATTATAACTCGAGAGAGAGTAATCCACCCTAGGACTGTCTAGACCCGATAATTCAATAATTTCATAATCAATTAGGTTTTCATTAAGGTTTGATTAAAACCTCCTTTCCCTCAATTGATAGTTCCTAGGTTGATTCTTGGTTGGGTTGTGTAAATTACTATCTTGTTTATAATTTCTGAATTTAATTCTTGAGATTTATTGCTTGATTTGAATAATTTTCTGCCCTAGTTTGTTATTTTGAATTATTGCGAATTTGAGTTAAGCCTTAAACTTTAGGATTAAATTACTCCTCCTTATGGGATCGATACATTAGGTACTATACAAATGACCCGATATTATCGAGGTTAAAAATATTAAAACTTATCATATAGAAACCTGCGATTAACTACTCAATTACCGACGAATACCTCAAGCTATACCCAATCACCACCCTATGAGTAACCCTTGAAAGGCACCAATGATTGGACTTAAAACACAGGATCAGTATTCGAGATATCCTTGAGCACCTCAAGTCAAAGGATACTTGCACCATTGCTATGATGATACTATCATTGACACTGGAATAGAATATCCATATGATTGTCTCATAGTAGGTCAATCCAATGTACTTACTACCCCTAGTAAACATCCCCATGTTAACTCTAAACAACTCATGTCTACAACTTATGAGTTCTACTACTTAATCTAATCAAGGAGTATAACTTGCGCTAGTCTATCCGGATTAATGATATCCCATCTCATTAATCCTATGACTAGGGAAAGTTTACATACAAACATAATTACACATTATAGGAATCTCATCATGATTTCCTCCATGTTATGTTTTGCATCAAGGACTTTATTAAATCAACTTAAGATCAACATCAAATCCATAAATGTATGAACATCGAAATAATGAAAAATTTCTTTATTAATTATAAAATGATTTGTACAATAAGTGCTAAAGGTGATTACCTTTAAAGCACTTCTCTAACAAACTACAAATTACATTAAAGCCAATCACCTTGATATCTAATACTATAGGTGTTGGATCGAAAACAAAAACATGCTTGATTTGGCTAAACGATAGATTGAAAAAACTTTTTCTGAAATCAAAACACAGTGGAAGCGTAAACATCGAATCAACAAGCTTTTAATCCATATATGATACGACATAAGGAAAATAAATAAAATAAGAACAAGATGGAAATATTACCGACTCCTACAGCTTCGATTCCTCGCTGCTATATCCTCAACAAATTTGATCTACCACTTGTTCTCCTTAGACAACTTGGTTAACAAGATCCTTCTATGGGAAAGGAGAAGAAAAACAAATGGAGGTTATTTTCTTTTTGATGTTCAGCTAGTAAGAGAGCAAAATGAATAGCTTCTCTTTTGCTATATCCAATGGTTTAGAGAGAGTGTGGAGAGAATAATTGTAAGCTGCTAAAACATTTTTGGAAAAACCTCCTAAAAAACACGCACCCCCTCATTTTTTTCATGTTCATTTATCATCAAATGCTAAAAGATGAATTGCTAAAGAGATGTACATCCACATTCATGCTTTTATTAATAAGTATAACTGAATGTCGGGAGGAGAGTGGATAGCCAAAAACAAAACACATTAATTTTGCATCCAAACTAAAAAAGAATTATCTCTTTCCAAAACACTTAGACGTTTTTAGCTAAATGACATGCGTCCCTCCAATTACAACACCTAGATGTTACATCTCATGTCTAGGTTAATTGCTATAATAAAAGCATGACCTTTCTATTTAATTAAGAGCATTAGTTAAGAATGTTATTCTATCTTTTAAAAGCCATTAAACCATTTAATGATGATGAGCATTACTTAAGAGTGAAATGGAAGGACAGACATGTTGTATTTAGCAATTCAATGCTAAATGTACTGTTGTCCTTTTAGCTACAAAATCGAAGTTTGCATTATTGTAAAATTCAGTTTTACCCTCCTTTTTATTTTAAAAAATTTGTTTCAATTCAATTAATCTGAATAATCAAATCAAACCAAAATCCAGCCCAATATTAAATGTTCCTTTGGGCTTATAATTGACAATTAATTAGTGTAAGCTCAACATTTATTAATTATTGTTTCAAAATTATTAATTCGATTTCCAATCACAAACTCTATTATGAACCATATTATAGTCATCCGCACAATAAAGGGTAAAATCACCGTTTTTCCCTTATATTGGTTTTTCCTTCTAGATCTCCCGTTTCATTATACATGGTGATTAACACACAAGATCTGATATTAGTGTTAAGACTTAATGGGCAGCTAGTCCATCAAACTACTGGTGCTAGTTTAATCACCAATCTCCGTAAAACATCTAGAAGTGATGATATCACTATAAACTCTTTGTTTGAGTGAATGTTCCCTAATGCATGTTTGAATTAATAATTCCAGCATATAGACACTAGATTGATACCCAGTAAAAATCCATTCCGATCATATCAAGAATTATAACGAAACACACATGAGTTCACCACTCATCAAGATTGTGGTTCGTAATAAACGAATGCTAAGGTGTATGCTTTAAGATTAAAGTAATAGCCTACTTTATTCTTTAAAAACATACATGATTCAAGATTCATTTAATAGTGCCACTACTAATAGTCAACTACTATCATGATTTGAAACTCATCATTCCTTTGAAGTAAACTCCTTTACTTACACAGAGGTAAATTACAACACTACAGTCTGAACCATAATTAAGTGACCAAATTGATTATTCTACTGTGAATTAATCAATTTAGATTCTAATATTATACATGTTTCCCATACATCTCCATGTATATGTATATAACTTACAAAAGAACCTTGGTACCTTATGACTAGTTATATTATGCTCATACAAATAAAAACAAACTCTTTTGTTTTATTAACAATAAATATTTTCATTACAAAATTGTAACTGGAAGAAAATTAAGTTATATGTAAATGCACTTGCTTTTCAGGGCACTATATTTACATAACCCTAATAGTATAGTTTATTGTCAGAAGAGTGAAAATTTTTAAAATTTGCAAGATAACTACGCATTTTCGTGTACAAAATAATTGGTTTTAGATTATTCGACCAAATGAAATTCAACATTAAGGATGTTGGAGTTGAAAACCAAGTACATTGAACTGTATGATATTTTGAGATAAAGAGATTCTCAGTATACTTACCTACAGAGAGAAGAGCAATGGGAGTTAGTTAAAGCACTTTGTACGAAGTTTGAGATATTTTATAATACTATTAAAATGTTCTTAAGAACAAAATGTCCAACTTCTCACATTTTCTTTATCTACATATGTGAGATCAAACAAGCTTTGTCTGGTTTGATATTTGATTCTAGTAAGGTGATCTAGATTATGACAGAGAAAATGATAAAGGAAATTAATTCTTATTGGTCTAACATAATATAAATTGTGGCATTCATTTCTATATTGGACTTGAGATATAAGATGGAGGAGCTAAATTTTTATTATCAAAAGTTGTATAGTGATCACACTTAAGAATATGTTGATATCATTAAACAATTTTAGTATGTTTTATTTAATGATTATCAACTAAGATTGAATAATGAATAATGATCAAGATTGTTGTAGTTCAGTATAAACTTCAACTTCATTTTCATTTATTATTAATATGGTGTAACTCTTGAACTTTTACAATTCATCAAGAAAAAGGCTATTGCTTCTTATAATAGGATGGAGTTAGACAACAATTTATAGGCAAGTCTTTTAACCTAGGTTGAAAAAGTATAATTCGATATATATTATGGTGGAAGACCCACGACAATGCTTTCCAATCATGTAAAATTGCAAGAGACCTTTAAGCAATTCCAATTTGGTAGCACGTTGTAAAACTACAAAAAATAACTAGACCTAAAACCATAGCTAATGATGAGTCTAGGTCTATCCCACAATGAGTGTGTGTAAAGCTTTTGAAATGAAAAGAATTGGTGTTTAGGTTCGGGGTTTGGTTTGGTTTGGTTTCAAATAAGAAAATAAAGTGAAACTAAACTCACGAAAGTAAATTAAATCAAACAACATAAAAAAAAAGAAAAGTGATGAATACATTAGGGACCCTGTTATCAGTTCAATCTTGAACTACACACAACTAAACTTACTTCATTGAATTGTTATTCTCATACCTCTCCCAACAACTAATAATCATAGGTTAACAATAAGCTCTGCTAACTCTGGTTTTTCCTTAGGTCATGTTTAGTTAAAACAAGTTCTTTAGCTAAACCTAACTACTA
This sequence comes from Erythroxylum flavicans, assembly GCA_027576715.1. NCBI lineage: Eukaryota > Viridiplantae > Streptophyta > Magnoliopsida > Malpighiales > Erythroxylaceae > Erythroxylum > Erythroxylum flavicans. The sequence goes on from JANZXP010000003.1 coordinate 16,772,254, forward strand.
AATAACCTAGAACAAGCTCTCTAAATTTAATTGGGCAGTTGCATTACGAAATGGAAAATAAATTAATCAAGGTAACAACTGCATAAGCTCGGGTCATTTATCCAAGGTTACATTATCCCTAATGATTCAAGACCATTATAGATTGTATTCAAGAATTCGCAATGGGTTCATACATAAACAGATAGGATAAAGTAATAAGAGAATGTTGAACTAGATAAAGTAACTAAAATGCTAAGTTCAGTGACATTTGTAAAAACAGACAGTAGAAACATCTACATCACCAGTTACTAATGTAATTTAAATCTAGTGTAATTTTGCTACAAAAGATAGTTAATGAATTCTAATGGCATTAACAAGTTTAGTCATGGAAAATTTATAGCTTCTTTTTTTGTTGTGGAAAATATGCTTGTTCCTTTCAACCCATATGTGTAGGACCAAATAGGATAATGATATGTAGTAACACAATATGTACTTCTTCCTAACATGTTGCAAGTTCACAATCCATGTTATGATCTATTGCCACTCCACTTATGGGTTACTAATTGTACATTTCTAAAGAATTATTTTCCATAAACCACATGTGAATTTACATTGGAAAAACAATTGTGAGGAGCTCTCCAACTGGTTTTTACAAAGACGGAACTAATTTGTTAAGTAGTTAAACCTATTTATTCTACTAACAGTGTGTAGTTTTTCCTTTATTGCTCTTTAAAAAGTTATTGTAACTCTAGGAAGGTGAACTATACTATTTTATACCAAGAGAAATTCATAAAATTTAGCTAAAAAATCTTTCTGCATAATGTGTTGTTAAATTTCCCATTAGCACCAGGACAACATCAATTCTTATCCATTGTCATTTAATTCCACATTATTGAATTGCATCTACTAATTATTATCTTTTATTCTCAAAAGGATCTTTTTTTTGCCAACATTGCATTTAATAGGTTCTGATTGTCTAGAATGAAGTTTCTCAAAACCTTCATATTAGTATTATGAATAAGAAGCCCATCTGATAGCCATTTTTCATGAAAAACAGTGTCTTCATCCCATTTCCTACTAGTTTCTTAATATAGATTTTAATGAAGCTTCTTGACAACACGTGTTAAGTGCACTGTAAAAATTTACCTGACTTTGCATACTAAAACTTATAGTTATGGCGAGACGGGATCGAATCCATAAGGAATGTTTAGTTAATTTCTGTAAAAAAATTAATTGATGATAGAAAAATATAAGAGAGGGTTTTTTTTAGATTTTAAGCAATTTAAAAAATAAAATAAAAGAAAACTATCGAAAGCAAATTAAATCAAGCAATAAAAAATGATTAAAGTGTCAAATATGGGTAAAGTCCAGTTCTAAGGTCAATCTCGTTCTAAACATAATCAAGCATATTCCATCATCTTAATGTCTTTACAACTCTCTTCAGACTATCGATCTAAGACTAACAATACGCTTTGCTAATCCTGGTTTTCCCTTTAATTGTTTTTAATTAAGATATGATCGTTAATTAAACCTAACTACTAAATAACTTAAGATACAATCTCTAGTTTCAATTTGGTAGCATCGTTACAAAGTCGAAAATGATCAATATAGGTAGTAACCTCATATGTTTGGGTTATCTAACCTAAGTTACGTTTTTCCTAATGATTCAAGACTATTATATGCTACTATCAAACATCAAATGTAACAATTACAGATTACATTCAACATTATAGTAATAGGTTCGTAATAGAATAATCAAAATAATGTACTAAGATCATCTTCACAAAACATGATTCAATTAACATAATCAACACAACAATCTGAAAAGAGATTACGATATTAATACGATGAATAGGATGAAATAGCTTAACCATGATTTGGCGTCAATATCCCCATTAAACTGACATCGGGAAGTTATCCCTCCATCTCCATCTTCAAGCTTCTACTGTCGGCCCTTATCTCCATCGTCACTATCGGTATTAAAAATGAAGCGAAAATGAAGAGAGATTTATCGACTCGATTATGTCCCGAATGTGTTTCAGTTTATATTAAAGATGTAGAGTTAAATAGGGTTAGGTGTCCTTTTCACGAGTGTGAGTAAGCCTCACACCCGTGAGTGGTAATTCATAAGTGTGAGAGCACCTGCATGGGCATAAGAAATAAATCACGTCCATACTGATGCTTTCCAACTAAATAATTACTCCAACCATCACTCCAAGTGCAGTCGTTCACCTTCATTTTCCATAATTTTATGTTGTTATCCATTCACGTTCTTATCTATAAGATATCTTGCATAGGACAACTGGCTCCTTTGGTATCATGAGGTGTCTTCATCTTGTAATCCATTGCTTCTATAATTCACTCACGACTATGACAAAATTCCAACAAGTTGTGAGTGGTTTTTATGCTCTTCATTCTTCATGTTCTTTATATTTTCAATATATATCTCATCTTTCTTGGCATTTTCTTATCTTCTTCTTGTCTTTGTTTTCTCTAATCTTCCTCATTTTTGTTCCATGAAGATAAGTGGATATGAATCTTTAGAAAACTACCCAAATATAGTGTGTGCCTTTGACTAACTTTAACTCCTTGTTTCCAAATTGTGCTTAAAACCACATATGAGTCAAAGTGAGTATCTTAAGCCATTTCATGTTATTAAAAGGTAAGTGTTATGGAATAATTATACAATCAATTAAGCACATGTCACTTCTCCATTTAAGTATCTCCTTTATAGTGGCAGATGTGCTTATAGAAGATAGATCAATTTCCTAAATGCTCTTATCTTTAATATAGAATGTATGTACCCACTTACACCATAAAGATTTATGATCATTAATTAGCCTCCATAATCTCTTGAGCGTCATATAGTTATTCAATATTTTTAAAGTAATGATGTTTAAACCTCTATATTTCTTAGAGGTTTAGACTTCAGACCATTTAATGCCATCTTTATAACCTTCTTCGTTAGACCCATACTAGAGAAACTTTCTAAGCATTTAATTAATGGTTTTGTTCACAGCACTAGGAATAGTAAGATGTGTTGCCTAATGGATATTCATTAAAGAGAGTACATAAGTGATCAGTTGAGCTAGCTGATAAAGATTTAATTCTCCAATCGATGATTTTAGCATATATCTTATCTGCCAAAGGTTTGAAGCTTTCATAGCATTATCTGGAAGAATTTGTTAGAATTCCAAGATACGTGAGAGGCAAATGCATTTGTTTTAACCCAGTGACATGCTCAACCATAGTTTTACGATCTTCAATACTTCTAGACAAGTAACAAGAGGATTTATTAGTATTAACATCAAGTCCAGGCAACTTGGTTAATATACTAACAGCCTTCGTTATTGCTATGAGTGAAGTTTTGTCCACTTTGGCTAAGATGATCAAATCATTAACAAAAATTAAGTTAGTAATTCCTAATTTTCTGCACTTAGAATGACATTTAAAGTGGTTAGTCCTCTATTCTACATAAAATTTTGATAAAGACCTCCATGAAAATGACAAACAAGTATGATGAAAAATGATCTTCCTACCTAATGCCTTTGGAACTTTTGAAGAATTTGGTTGACTCACCATTGATTAGAATACTAAAGTTTGGAGTAGTAAAGCATAATAAGAACCATTAAATAAAACAATCAAGGAAATTCAAAGCCATGTTAGATAAGAAAGTACAATCAACATTATCATAGGCTTTCTTCAAATCAATATTTAGAATGTAGTTTTTGCCTCCTCTCCTTTTTGAATAACCCTTCAAAAATTCTTGTACTATAAAAATGTTATCACTCGTCTCTTTGTCAAGAATGTAAGCCCTTTGACCACTGTCTATATGATTAAACAAGATCATATTTAGTCTATTGGCTAACATTTCTTAAATAATCTTGTATATTGAGTTCCAATAAGCTATAATTTTAAAATCTCCAATACATTTCTACTCATCTCCTTTAGGAATGAGAATAATAAAAGTTACTATTAAACACTTTGAGTATTATTTTCTTCTCAAAGAATTCCAGCATTGCATCTAGTATTATAATTTTTTATGATGGGCTAAGCTTTAGTGAAGAACATCTTATTAAACCAATCTAGACCAGAAGCTTTGCGAGGATTCAAAATTTTGATAGTTTGCTTAATTTCTACTCTAGTAATAAGATTTGAGAGTATATCAATTTCCTTAGGAGTATATTCAGTACCTCCTTTAAAGAATGAGCATTTATGGGGGCATTTATAACACTAGAGAGGTATTTAAAAGCCTTTAACTTCAATAAATCTTAATTGCAAATGATGTAACTGTTACACAACAGATTGTGATTCTATTTGTATTTTTCCTAGAGATAATAGATATGTGAAAGAAATTTGAACCTCTATCACCACCTTTTATCCAAGCAATTCTAGACCTCAGGCTTATTTATGACATATCAAATGAGACATAATTAGAGAATTATGTAGAGTTGCTTCTCCTTTTCAATGAGTATACTACACTCAGGATTTTCATATAATTCATTTTGAGCTAAAATAAGAGAATTTTGGCAGTCGTAACTAGATGGTGTAAATTATGTGCATTCTTCTTATGCAACAGTTTTAGAATTTTGTTTGATCAAAAGCATCTTTGATAGTAAATTTACTGCTTGGAACCATTCACTTTATTTTTTAACCCTTTCCATAAAGCATAATCAAATTTAGGAATATCCATAAGAAAGTTGTTAAACCTAAAAAGGTGCTTGATTCTTTCAGAACTAGTATAAGTGAAGATAGAAGAGTGATCAAACAGAAAAATGTTATGGGAGATAGTGAAACTATTGGCGAATTGCCGAAACCATTAAATGATAGCAAGAGATCAGTCAAGTTTTTTCCTAATAAGAGCATTTCCTTATTGATTTGTTACTCCATGTGAAGAAATTACTAGTTAAGTTACACCAATTACTTCAATATCAAATAGGCATAGTATTAAGTCTTGACAAGGAGTTTTATTAGCATTGACCCCTTCAACTTCTTCAACTGCTATGATTGCATTGAAGTCTTTAGTGATTAACTAGAGTTGACTAGTGTGACTAGAAATTCTTCTAATGTCATTCTAGAGGTCATTCCTTTAATAGCCATCATTGTGAGCACATATAAAGGAGATTTGAACATTACTCAAGGAGGATTTGCACAGAACATTTATATTTATCAATTAGTCTGTGATTGAGTGCACATGTCAAGTGCACTATAAAATTTACCTGACTTTGCACACTAAAATTTATAGTTATGGTGAGTTGGGATTAAATCTATAGGGAATATTTGATTAATTTTCATTACGAAATTAATTGATGCAAGGAAAATATAAAGGGGGTTTTTGGGGTTTTAACAATTTAGAAAATAAAATAAAAGTAAACTATCGAAAACAAATTAAAACAAGTGATCGAAAATGATTAAACTGTCGAATATACGTAAGGTATGATTCTAGATTCAATCTCGGCCTAAACATGATCAAACATATTTCATCATTGATCAAGCTTTTTTTTATATGTGTAAGTTTTAATTGATTAACCTCGATAATTTGCAAGCGCACTGGTCATTTGTGTAGTACCTAAGGTGTCAATCCCACAAGGTGTCAATCTAATACTAAAATCTAAGGCCAAGATTAATCGCAGCAATTCAAAATGTAACGAAACTAAAACAAAAATTCAATTCAATCAATTCAAGAATCAATCACGAAAATACTTACAATTTAGCAATTGCAATACATACTCAAGACTCAACCTAAGGAATTACCAATTGAGAGAAACGGAATTTTACCTATCTTTAATTGATTATGAATTACTGGATTATTGGTTTTACACAATCTTAAGGTTGATTACTCTCTCTCGAGTTATAACCATTATGGATGTTGCAATTTCTTAACTAACAACCTATCCAAAACTTAATTAGATCTGAAGTTGTCTAATAAACTATAGTAAACCTATGCAATATCTCTCTTTGTACAATTTACCGATTTCATTTAATTCTCATTCTATTAAATGATCTAACTCTTATTAGCCCAATTTAATTATTTTTCATTTGATTCACCCTCTTAGTTTATCACTGAATTATATAATTGTAGAAATTAAATCATAATGAATCCAAATATTTAACACCCCACTCCCGCTGGACCCAAACCCGATATCGATGGTGATATCCGAATCCGTGCCCTGCGAGAGTGGTGTGCCACATCACTTAACAATTAAAAGTCGGTATGTATTTTTTTTAAAAAAACTATAAACATAAAGAACAGAAACTCGTAACCAAAATATTTCACTTTAATTAATAACCATTTGATACAAGTAATGAAATCAACAGAAACTTTTATTGCTTTTATTAATCACTTGGGCCCAATTCAAAGTACAAAATACAATCATTATCATTCATTTACATCTTCTCAAAATTATTACAAATTGTAATATTCGATTTCGAAAACAACAAGCTTTTACGGAAGATACAATTCAGTACAAAAATAAAAAGACACAATGCAGACGTGAACTGATCCCGACCTCTAATCCTGTCTCGCATGTAATAGATATACTCCCGTTGCCTCTCGAGGTATTCTTCTGAGTCCTGAAAAATAATTGCAAATTTTGGGTGAGCTTTGCGAACTCAGTGAGGTGACCATCATCGATGGTCCACTCAATTCATGCAACACGTTGAGCATACAGCACAATTTCCCACATATTAAACGTTTCGCAGACATTTCATAATTTCACATAATCAAGCATCACATTAATCACATAAGTATAAGGCTTTCAGCCTTTCACTCAGTTAATCACATTCAACAAATGCATATAAAATGCTCATGTGACACTTTCCAATTTATTACGGTGTTGTGACCGAGCGCCTGAAACTGTCCCTTATAGGGCGCATTAAACGTTGAGCCAGAGGCTCTGAATCACTGTGGAGCTCGAGGCTCCAAATCAATCGTTGAGCTTAAAGCTCTGAGCGGTGGCTGCTCTGGTCACAACTGTCATTAATCTGATCATGCATTCATGAATGAAATGCATATAACACTATTAGGCACAATTAGGCATACGTGACTACATCTCAATAAATCAAGCAGTCACATCACAATTGATCACAATTAATCACATTGAAGCACATAAGTCACAATTCACAAACACATAGCACTTCTATGTCAAAACTCCCAATATGCAATCATCGGACCTCCTGTCCGGAATTCACAGTCAGAAACAAATGCAAGTCCCACCATTATTCTCCACAATTTGTAAGAAACACAAAGAACACATAGATTGAAGAACCATCTAGGTCACTCACAGTACGCTCCAGATTAGCTTTCTTTTTCTGGAACGTCTGACTGCCGCCTGACCGCGGACTTTTACCCTGCACAATCATTTAGTGCAATTCATTGCATGCACATTAATTCATTGCACAATTATAAGCATTTATTGATGCAAAATATGTACGATGTATGTTCATGACAATCCCGGTTTCAATCAAAAATTTAATCCGAAATTATTTCTTTAATCGGTCACCCACTTAGGGTTTAACCCAATATGTCCCAAAAACTCTCAAAAAAATCACCAATTGGTACAGAGAGGTAGAGGACTGTTTTAGAAGTCCAACGCTTTGAAAATGGGGTCAATCGGAGGTCAGATGTAAACGTTATAAGCAAAAGAATGTCAAAGGGCTCGGATTTCACAGAAATTACGAAAATGCCACTGAAAATTCGTTCATCGCGACCTGCCTCGCGGACGAGTGCCATACACGCCTCGCACTCGTGAGCACGGAGGCTCGCAAGGGGCGCGTAGCGTGACCTCGTCGCCCTCGCGACCTCGTCGCGCTGGCGACCCCGTCGCGCTCGCGACCTTGATTCTCCTCTCTTTTTCACTACTATCCCTCATCCAAAACATATATACTTCAAAAATACATAACTTCTTACTTAGACCTCCACAATTCACAAATTTGGTATCAATGAAAAGCTAACAAACATACCTACAATTTTTGTGAAGGACTCACAACCATATTCTACATCTATAGGGGTCAATATTCACTGAAAAAAGGTCTGTCCTATCATTC